>BLKR01000142.1:587500-794981 GCA_011170035.1 Teleogryllus occipitalis
GCAATTTTATTAAAAATAAATTGCAGAAATAATAGAAAATTTTGAAAAACATAATTGCTTAAAAATCATGTTTTGTTTGTTCCGAAGAGCGAGCATGATTCTCTATGTGGTTCCCGACTGATTGATTAGTGATTCCGGTCGCGTCAACTGCTTAGGTCATTACTCCCATAAGTGTAGTGCATTCTTATCGCGAAAGGTGGCGTTGATCTTCCTCTGCTGGATGGCAAGTTCTGATGCCCACCTCAACCAGGTATCTCCCACCAGAGTGACACCACCCCAGCCGGGACAACTCTCATCACCCGGTTGGTCTCCCGACAAGTATGGTGTTAGTGCATGTTAGTGTGTGTGTAAGGGGAGAGGATAGAACAAGGAAGAGGAAGGTAAGTTTGCGCGCGGTCCGTGGCCCGTTTGTTAAGGTACTGCTTCGGCATTCGCCTTGTGATCGGAGAAACCACGGAAAACTACCGATCAGAGCAGCCGACCGATAGAACTCGGCCTAGCGATGTAGCTAATGTCGAATATCCTTCGACCGTTGGGACTTGAACCTTAGGATCTCCTAGTCAGAGGCACGGCAGCGTCGTTAGTCGATGACCTGAGCGTCCTCGGCCGGTGCGTGGTTCCCAAGAGCGTGGCGCCGCATTCCGCGGTCCAGGCGGCAGCATTTGGGGAACCGCAGCGTAATCTCGGGCTGCAGCTCCAAATCTCGGGCTCCGCCTCCTCGATCCGCTGCCCGCGCATCTTTTGCGGTCGTGGCTGCCACCGGCGGTTCCTGTGGCGCCGTGCACGCTCCTCCCCGAATGTTGATCCTTCGTCGCTTTCGGCCGGGGTTCGATTCTAGCGAAGGCCCTTGGGAGTAGATTGTGGACGTAGGCTGGAATCGACTCCCCTGTTGATTGCGAGTTTTGCTGATCAAAACGTGTTGTTCGTTGAGGGGACCATTGTGATTTATTTGCGTGCTCTCATGCACAACACGGAACCGACGTTTCTTCCGATATCCCCAACAAGGGTGTCCCCGCCTTCCGCCACTGACGTGAGTGCACATGCGATTTTGAGCTGAGCATACACAATGGTGAACGTGACTCAAAATCTAATAACTAATTCTGAGATGTGTTTGTGGCTGCGGCCTGTTTAATGTTTCTTTGTAGAGTGAAAAGGAGTACGTAGACAAAATTACATCCACAGTATCATCTCCTGATATTTTTGTTTTGTTTTAGCTTCTATTAAAACGACTAAAACTTTATTCATGCTTCTTACTTCTTACAGTGTGTAGCGTTGTCTCCCGTAAATGTGCAAATTTGCACTTTTTGTTCGCTCTTAGTGTTCATATCCCGCTTTGTGCTACGAGCTTTCTCTGAAAGTGAATTACATTGAAATAACGTCACAATTATGTACATGTTTGGGTCGATGTTTCCCGTTATTTTCTTAACAACATAATGCACGTAATGTTTGTCTCATATAGATACCGATGGTAATTTTTTGATATATTTAATTTGATTTTACTAATAACAAATTTGCTCATGTTTTTATTCATCTCGCAGGAAAGAAAAATGAGTCTAATTAAAAGTGATCATGAGGAAATAGATGCATTATGTACCGTATGCGAAAGAACTGTACTGTAAAATTCCAAGGTCCTCTTTTCAAGACATAGTTGATGTCATCCTGTCTTTGATGTGGTAGTTGACATTGACTTCCGAAGCAGACAAATACCATATTATTTTATCACGTTTGCCAATGAACATTCCGGAACGCTCTTTCCGAGGGGGGCCGCAATAATAAGAAATCAACCACATAGCCAAGGTCATGCATTGTTCCTCAGGACGTGAAACAGTGACGCCTAACCTCCTAAGAAATGAAGAATGCCTCATCACTCGCCACATAAGCGCAAAAAGCCGAATCTCAAAACCTTTCAGAGGAATTAAGACCCGCCGCACTCTCCCTGGCGCTCAACCACCTCGTCAAATTACCGGGCGGAGGACGCATTTCACGTGAAATATCATATGAAGACGTACGTATGGTTTCGTTCGCTACGCAAATTGCAGCCTCGCGCACCGTAATTAACGATAGTCGGCGTCCATAAAATGCTAATGCTGCGGAGCTGTCTCCTAAGTCACGGTTTTTCTCGCGCTTGTGCAACGTCGTCGTTCGGACTCGCGTCTTCTCCTGGCCGATTAGCCACTGGCTACCGACCGCGGCCGGGCTACCCGCGGAGACGACTCGACGCGCGGCGCGGAGCGGCGTGGCGGGGCGGGGTGTGGCGTGGCGCGGCTCCGTGCTCTGCCCTTTTTTCTGGCAAGCGTTCCACAGGGCTCGTTTTTGTGCCCAGATGTTCCACCAGGATGTGCGCTCAGGAGTGTGTGGTCGCTTACAGGACAGGAGAGGAGGAGGGCCAGCTGTAAAAAAGGTTTAAAGCTGTGAGGGTTTATCGCGAATAGGGCAACAATAAAAACAGTTGTAAAGACCATTTTAATGTCAGGAGTGATAAGCGAGAAACACGGATACTTTGAGTACCTAGATGAATTTTGGTGGGTGATAAAAAACTGCAAAGATGATTTGAAATTTGTATAGGGTGGCAATGAACTCGTTAGCAGAGTTGGAAGAAAGGATGTTTTTCCAGTGATTGGAGAGACCACATAAAATTGTAAGTGAACAGAATTATAAATAAAGAAATCAGTAAAAATACAAAGAATCATAATGTATAATAATAATGTTAATGAAAATTATTGAACTCTTGCTACTCTATATTATTGTTAATATTATGATTCCTATTATTATTTATAGCATTTTTATGTTCCTCTGCTGATTAGCTTAAAAATATCTATTGTTTCTCATTATTAACGGATCCAGGAAGAGATAAGGATGGAGATTTCCTCTCTAGTCCACATCGATGTAGAATTATCAATCTCTCATAATTGCTCACACCTTTCTGAACTCCTGGTTTTTACAATATCGAATTTTCTCTTATGAATTTCCAAAATACTGGAGCTTTGTTGTATCAAAATATTCGATTTTCATTTTACATTTTCTCCTTCAGTTACAAGATTTGATCTTGCTCTGAACAATAGTAATTTGATCAGACAACTTTAAGATACGCTACTATAGCAATGATCATAATGGACGATGATGATGATGATGATAATAATAATAATAATAATAATAATAATAATAATAATAATACCAATGTTGTTACCAATAATAATACTTGCAATATTATTCATATTATGAAGAAATCCTGTTGGAATCCCATACAAAAAGCTATTTCAAGATGGATGTCGGTGTGAATAATGTTGCACGTTATAAATTAAGGCATTAATGTTGTTGACACTTGTGTTGCTGCCAACAGCTCGACTTTACGATATTTTCAGCTGTGAAGGCGAAGATGATATTGACAGAGTCAGCGGATACTATCGTCCCTTAAATAGAATAAGCAGTTTTCCATCTCAGTGGTGGAGTACAATGGAGGCATCATCTCCAATCCCAGACGCGGCGGGTGACAGTTCCGCTTTGTCCCGGGCGCCAGATGGCGGTCTGAGTCACACATCAGCCGCTGGCCGGGCTTTGCCAATTCCCATTGTCTGGGGAAGAGGAAGGCGCTGTACGACACACCGGCTGTCAGTGCCAGTTAGTCGTGTCATTCACGCTCACAATGTGAGCGGAATTATGGAGGAAACCAGTGAACTTTATTAATCGTTTGTTAAATATAAGTTCGGAATAGCCCTTAATCCTAATAGTTCAAAACTCTAGTTCTTCTATGTTAAATATGACAATAAAACATGAAAATTAATGTTGCAGTGTGTGCTGTTAGGTAATGAAATACATATTATAATGCCGATGAGATAGCTAAGTATAGTAACACATTACGTGTTCTCTTCGAGAAAAGTGATTACCGAGAACTGTTATGCATTTTATTCCAAACAGGGCAAAGTACGTTCAAACATTTGGGAATGTCTGATCTTTCCTCTTTCTGAGAAAGACTTTTTGTCGGCAAGAAGACTTTCGCAGAGACAGAATGTTGATGGCGCGTCGAGGGAGAACGCCCACAAAGAGTGTATGCACGAGTTGCAGCGGAGTCTTTTAGATGCTGGGCGCAGATGCATGCATCTCGGCTGATGAGGCCGACGCGCGTCACCCTGCTCCAGTGACATCCGCCGCGGGAAAGCCCTGTTCCTGCCCGTGGCGCGCCTCGCGGCCGTGACTCAAGCGGGCGCATCTCCTTTGCGCGGGTTCCGTTCCCACACGAGGGAGCAGTGGGGAGGAAGGAATGGAGGTAGGAGAGGAGGGTGCGGGTGCATTGAGATAGATTTCAGTGCTATAGTATCTCTTTAAATCGAATTATATTTTGAATTTCCTTCATCTCCTCATCGCCTTGTAATTCATCGTGTTACATCATCGATTGTTATAAATACTACCAAAGTGTATGAATGGAATCATTGAATTTCGTCTCCCTCAAACGAATGGCAGGAGATAATGAGGTAAACTTGGTCACTTACGCTTTGCCTATTTTTGTGAAATGAGAATAACCAAGTAATGTGTAGTTTACGTTATTGGAGTTGCCAGGAGTGGTTGAAAAATAATATATATAAACACTCCCCAATCTAAGCATGGACAAGCAAATGAAACCAGGGCTCTCATTCTCATGTTAATATTACTAATTAATAACTAGACCATACTTTGTACTTCAATTGCAGATAGCCATTACAAAATTCAGTAGATTCAGACACTTATTTTTGAAATGTAACTCGGAATGAAAGTCAACATTATACTTTATTAGCTATAGGAACAACTGGCTTGCATTTCATTTAAAACCGAAACACTGCATCATCAGATGATGATTTTGCCCGTCAGTGTATTTTTCTTCATGGATGAAAAACCCGCAGTTCGGCTGCACTCAGATAATATAGCATAAACCACAACCCTATCATTGTAATAATATATTCATATCCCCAATGGAAAAATCGTTCCTAATTTTAAAAGTTAATTTGTATATACTATGGATCTTGCGTCAATAAAACCTGATCTTCAATACAAATTATTTTGAATTATGAAAGTTAAATTTAATTATGAATGATTTTACGTTTGTATTTTTTTTATTCAGCAATTTATTTTCGACACACATAACAATTTGAATTGTTCTTGATTCTTTAATTCTTGAAATAATATCCTTCAATGTGAATTCGCAATTAAAGGTTAATGAGCACAAATTTCGACCCAGTACCATCGATATTTAAATACATCGATGGCATTGGGTAGAAGTACATCGAACATGGATTTTTGAAATTTGAACATCGATATTTGGAAATATCGCCTTATAAGGTGGTTGTGCACCTCGAACATTGAAGCACTATCGATCTTCTGCGCATGCGCAGTTCAAGTTTTGCATCACTTCAGTGCATCTGCATATGCGCAGATCCATAGTGCTGTCCGCTATGGCATACACAAACTCCTTATTGTTTTCGATGTCCCTATATTGTTTTTTTTACCTGGCCGATGACACTTCATCAGCTGTAACAGTGTCATACAGTCGAGAGCTTATACGTGATCACGGTGGCTGTGGTGGCGTTTAAGCTCCCGATTGCACGAAACCGTAACAGCTGATGAAGTGTCATCGGTCAGGTTAAAAAAACAAGTATAGAGACGTGACGTCAACAACAATAAGGAATTTGAGCACGACATATCAGCTGTTATCAGCCAGGTTACAGAAACCCAAGTATAGTCCTGATTTGTGCTTGAAGATGCGGTATGAAGTACCCTCGTGCATGTACCACGGCTGGGCCCGTGACTCAAGCCGGGTGCATCTTCCTCGGCGGGTGCGTTGGCAGACGTTGAGGCACATCAGAGGGCGCCGCCCGCGACGCGGACCTCACAAAGCGGCCGCCGACAGCGCACCGGCCGCGATGCGACACGACACGACGCGACGCGACCCGACATCCGACCCCGGATGCTGCCTCGCCGACATATTTACGGCAGGCCGCGCGCGCGCGCTGCTCCGCCTCCTGCCCTTTGGGATGCGCGCTCACCCCGGGCGGACTTGTGTTACACGCGGACGCACGGCGACGGGAGTGGGCGGGGCCATCGCGGCACGCTTTGGCGCGGTTGCGTCCGTGCGCGATGGGCAGAGGAGAAGAATGCTTTGTGGAGTTGGACTTGGTGCAAGGGAGGATATAAATGAGTTGCACTCGGCTGGTGAGTCGTGGGTTGCCCAAATCTCAGGCGGCATGGCTTTGGTATTACATACGCAGTTTATTTACATTACATGCGAGACGTACCATTTACTGCCAGAGGGTTGTCTACCCGCTAGTATCTGCCAACTACCGAACACTCGGTTCGACATATCCTGGCGCTCATACCCACAAGTATGCAGTCTCCCTCCCTCGCACTATGACGTCCTCGCCACTGCGTCGTTGCAGTGGTTTCGGAGCAAAAGCCTATTTTGCTGCGCGTTCCCGCCTATAGGCTCGCTGAGACCCCGTCGCCTCCCCCGTGGTCTGGCTAGACATCTGGCGCCGGCGTGGTACCTACTCTGTAGTGTAGACCCTTGGCTTTGGGCCTCGCCTTCTCGCCAATTGTGGTCTTATTCCACACGTATCCATTTTCGAAGTTATTCTGTGCACCCTGTCTCACTGTTTACTGCGCTGAGTACCATACGTAACACTAGTAAATGTTTCTGGAGTGCGTAGAAAATTTTTGGTTTTCTGTGAGCTTTATAAATAATCTGGTTGTACGAACAGATTTGTCGTTTTGATGTTCTCCCTCATCATATCATTTTAAAAACTTTATCATCGCTTCTGCACTTCAAGCTTCCACTTTGCTTAGTTCGCGTTGGAAGTCCAAAGACTATAAACCATACTCCGAACAATAAAACAAACTGAATGTTTTCCAACCGCAAATAACTTAAAAGGAGAGCGTTTTTTACAAAACAATGTAATCTCATTTCTTTGAGGGTTTATTATTTTAGTATTTTGTTTGATTGTTAGTTAAGAAAACATGTCCCTTTGCGTGGGCGAAAGATTCATAAGGGTGTCGGTTACCCTGCCTAAAGTCTGTATCTTGGGGAACGAATCAAAAGTGTTAATTCAGCGTCTTTATCAAGCTTTAAATTTAGGGCCAGTATGTAGAGATGTAGATCCCTTAGTGGGTGAATGATAGCATTTATATTTGAAGAGAGAAGGTGGGAAGGAAGGATCGATGGAAAGAATAATCCTCTCGATACCACAAAGTGTTGTTCGGAGAGGAGAGATGAAGACAGATGAAGGAGAGGTGGTGTGATTTGAGAGGCGGTGATAATGTAAGATGAAGCGAATGATGATTATGAAACGTTGGTGAAATTAGAGATAGGACGTCGGAGGGTGTTGGAAAATAAACACAAGTGAATCATAAGTAATTCTTTGTGAATCCCCGGAATTAAAACTACGCTTTCAGGAGTTTAATACTGCGTGACCACTTTGTTACGGTACCATCATTACTACATTCAGCGTAATGATTGTTTTTCTCCTGAGTGTCATCTGCATTGCAAATTGCTTTGTACCCACTCAGATTACATTCTGATGCTTATAAAACATGTTTATATTCATTATTTCTTGCAAACCCGTAAATAAGGCAGTGAAAATATTTATTTCCGTTTCAAATTGGATACAACAGTGTGAATTAATAAATATTTACAGAATGCGCGCTCAAGAATGTGAGATCAAAATGCTTATGGATGGATAAGTTACTTGCAAAACAATTCCTAATGAAAAGAAAATAATAAAAAGGAGAAAAATTTCGTAATCGTAGTCTGAGTTCTCACCTAAGTGTGCAAAGTTGTACCTTTCAGCGGGGAAAATGTGTTTTTTGGAAGAGGAGTGTACACTTTTACCCATGTTAATTCCTACATTCACATCAAGTTTGAATAAGTAGTTATTGGCGTTTTGAAGCAACTTTCGATACCGTGTAATTGGTGAGCATGTTTTCTGCCATGTTTCGACGTCATTTCCACACGATCTGCTGTCACGTATGAGTCGTATTTTGCGTTTTCTTATCTCGTGGGTTCTTCGCTTCTCTCTTGCTTTAAGCCAATCGTGCATCTTAAACAGATGTTTCTTTAGGCAAGTTTTTTTTGAGAACTTGGGAAACGACTGTTTAAACGCCAAACAACTCGGCTAAGATAGGTATTTCAACGATGTGTGAGGAAACCTCTCGTGTCAACAGATTCTCGCATTCTATCCGAATTTCTTTTCAAGAGCATTTTATAGGGCTCTGCATTTTTACGATTTCTCTTATGTGCTTTGTTTAATAACTTATTTTCCGTCTCTGGTTGCGCACTGTTTATAGGCTACTGAAACGTAGACATTTTAACAAATTTACATATCATTTCACATACTGAGAAGGGAAGTTCAAATAGACAAACAAATGTTCTTAATATAATTATTGAGTATATTAATTCCAATTTTGTGAGTTTTTTCTTTTGTACTTTTTATAATTTGCAAAATATGCAATTGAAAGTTTAAGTTTAAAAGCATTGTATTTCAAGAATGTTTTAAAACAATCAAATTTGCGGGTGAAAATGCATTACTCTTCTTCAAATTTTCCGATGTAGTCAGATTTTTTAGCTCAAAAAAACAAAAAACAAACAAAAAACAACTCTGTGCTAATGCATATGAAACAACTACCTCAACCCTAGATGTGAAAGTTACTTTCGGAAAATTGTAGCTTCCAGAAAGCAACAACATTAAATTGCTATAATTAACATTGCCTCACATCACACAGACACAATGTTATGTGGAAGCCATTTTCATTCCTGTAATATGTACCTTTCTCAGTGAGC
Organism: Teleogryllus occipitalis; assembly: GCA_011170035.1. Taxonomy (NCBI): domain Eukaryota; kingdom Metazoa; phylum Arthropoda; class Insecta; order Orthoptera; family Gryllidae; genus Teleogryllus; species Teleogryllus occipitalis. The sequence continues at coordinate 596,301 of BLKR01000142.1, forward strand.
GTAGTGAATACACACACTTCATCTAAGTGCACCATACCTGTACGAGAGCCAGCGTGTTTGCCAAGAAGAACATGATGAATGGGGCAATTTAAGAGCTCTACGCATTTGTTTCTAAGCGTGAGGAACCGCTTCCGGTGCGTATCACCAGCGCGTCGCCTTTCTGCTCACATCACGCACTTCCGCTCGCGGAGGCTGCACCTGGGGCGAACGTGCCGTCGCAATGGTTGAATGGCTGGACGGCCGCCAATTTTTTGCGGCTGAAGGAGTCCTCTAGGAGGCCTCACATGGTTAGTGATGGCAGAATTTAGTGCTTCATCTACTTCTTCGCTTTCATGATCATCATCTACTTCTTCTACTTCTCCTTCTTCACCTTCTTCTTCACCTTCATCTTCGTCTTCTTCACCTTCATCTTTTTCTTCTTCTTCTTCTTCTTCTTCTTCTTTTTTATTTTATTTTGTGCGATAAATTTCCATTAAAATTAATAAACATGGTCAAATTAAATGTTTTTAAACATCCATATGTTGTTGACCAAATCGCACCCTTATGAGAGCGAATACGAAGGAAACCAGAGAATGCAATTTAGGTATTATATTGCAGACTCTGTACAATTTCGTTCTTTTACGCGATTTCGCATTTTACCACTCATTTCACTTTGATCGGAGATTGAAAATCCCCAGAAATTACGACAATCAAACATGCAATTACTGATTTTTTCGGATTTTGGCAACATTTTGCATTTTTAGCAAATCCTAAAATCTACCATCTCTACACGTGTTTTCTAGTACGGTCCTCGAGTTTGGATTTCATTTTCATGTGTCTGTGCGTACATATTTTGAAATATGTGTTATTATGTTTCAACTTCTATCATGAAACATAAATTCATTGCATTTTTTTTCTTTGTTCCAGGTAAGGACGAATTTGTGTTGGGTGAATGCGTTGCCGAGCAGTTTGAAAATAAGGTAGGCGAAGAATACCGAACATCAATGAAACCCCTGTCTTGGAGAGAAAGTGATCGAGAGGAATCAGTAGAACAATATGAAGTATGGGTTGAAATGAAAGAGATGAGAATTGTGAAGTGTGAAAACGCATAAATCGGCTGGAACTAGATCGGTTTGGGAAAATTGTTTTATACGAATAGTTCTGATGTAGTGACTGATTTAAATCGAATGACTTATTTTAAAAAAAACTATTTAAATATTTTTGACAAATTGTAAAAATATTGTTTTACGTTATTTTCAAAGAACTGATGATTAGAAAATTTATCCAGAAATGCAGGTGTAAATAATACGGACAAAGAAGCTTAGGAATTAATTCAGAACTGTTATATAGTAAACCCTCGTTAGTAGGAACTCGCTTAACACGAATTTCGCCGGAACACGAACAAATCGGGTCACGGCAAGGGATTTCAATAATACGAACATTTATAATAATCGGAGAACACGAATGTTTATAACACGAACTCCGATTATTTCGGTCCATTGGAATTCACCTTAATGAGGGTTTACTGCAGAATGATATAAAATATATTTGAAGATCGATACAACAGTCAAGAAAATTACGTGTTATTCTTATGATTCAAATGTTAATATTTCTTATATTCAAATATACATATGTATGTAGGTTTTGTCTGATCGAACGTGTGAAGAATCCTCGCGTACAGTACTATTGCCTCCCGCCACGCTCATGTGGGCTCATTTATTTCCTTCTCGCGAGCTCGGAGAAAGGTATAAATAGGACCCCGCGAGTCCACTCACTTTTACTCGCGTCCAGCTGGGACCTCCGAACCCTCGGCGGCGCGGGTCAAGGGCGGACGGCGGGGCGCACTATGGGCCCAGATGAGATAGAAGCGGACAAATACAAGTGACTCAGAATAAATGTTGCGAACTTATGAGGCAAGTAGAGGGGTGAAAATTATTACTTTTTCCCAATGAAGATGTATTGTCAAATTGCTTATAAGGGAGTTACGGGCGTTTTATACATTTGTAATTGCCCCTGATGCAACCCCGTGTGCACAGATGTTTGTCAGTTACATGAAATTTCTTTGCGTCAGAAAGTGACATGCCGAACACCAGTGCATGACAAGTTGCCTAAAATTCACGGGCACATGAGTAACTCGATTACATGAAATTTCTCGCTACAAGTACATTGGCAACAAGTCATAATTTTCGATGTGCCCTGGAAGTTCGTAAAATTTACTCTGAATCACCCTTTTTATTACTACTATTATTGTTGTTATTATTATTGTTATTATGTGCCTCTGGGATGGACCATGGGCAGCGGACTAGCTTCCCGTGCTGTAGTCCCGGATTCGATTCTTGGTCGAGGCAAAAATGGTTGTAGCTTTGCTTTAAAATCGTCCCAGTTTCTGTAGCTGTGTGACGAAGAAAAGCTCAAGCAGGCGGATCTTGCCAGTTACGGTGAAGGGATTACGTCATGTTCCCCTCATGTCGCTCTTACCCCCAAGCACGGGAATTTAACTAGGCCCAGGCACGGGGGTAACTGGCTGTAGAAGTTGGACTACCGACCCAAAACGTCAAATACATTATTATTATTATTATTATTATTATTATTATTATTATTATTATTATTATTATTATTCTTTCGTTTTTCCCACGACGAGACATATTTAGTGCCGTGGAGGTTTTGCAACTTGGCGCTTCCTTCTGAGGCTCTGACACTTATCGAGAATTTCCTGAAATGAAGAGATAGGCGATCATTCGCCCACCCACAGTATAAAAGGGAGGACGGAATAGGGAAGTGTCGTCTCACTTTTAGCACTAATTCTAAAAAAATGAGAATCGTCTCACTTTTAGCACGCTGTGCATACCCGAAAATTAACCAAGTATACCGATGGCCGTCAAAAGAAAAAAGCTCAAAAAGAAAAAAGTGGGAAAAAGGAAGAAAAGAAAAAAAGGAGAAAAAGTGCTTTCGTCCGCATTTGCGCGATTGAAGCCACTGTGCGACTGGCGGCGCCGCGTGGTCGCGGGTCCGGCGCTTCCCGGCCGCTCCGCCCCCGCCTCCGTCCCCGCCCCGGGCGGGAAGGAGGACGCGCTCTCCCTCGCCCCGCCCCCGCCCCCGCCCCCGCCGCCGACCTTCACCTCCGTCGGGATCCGGGTCCCGCGTCCCGATCTGGAGAAACCGACGCTCGCGGCGCAGCCGGCGGCGGAGGCGGGCACGGGGGCGGATGGACTTTAAGCTCCGGGCGGAGGGTAAGGAGATCTCTAGAGGACCAGGACTTGTCTCTAATTGAATCAATGTATTAACATCGTTAGCGTTGTAACGACCAAATTATGAGATAATAGTATTTACATTAAAATAAAGTAAACATTATGTGTTTATTGCATATGATATAACACTTTATTACAATGCTATGATACCTTTAGGTTTTGGTGCAGTTAGGGTAAGCTGATATCATTGTTTACATCCGTTTAAATATTTACAAACAATATAAATTTAATAACATTACACTATGTGTAATTGCTCTCATCTTGTTGTCCAAAATGCTGTATGTAATTGTTCGAAAATTCGGTTAATTCAATTTCTAATATTCATAGAAAATATTGATTTTATGAATCTTGGTAATGTTTCTTTATTGTTCTTAGATTAAATATAGCTCTCCTGAGTGTTTCCAGATTGAAACGAAAATCATTTATAGTGATGTATGTAGCAGTGATTTCATATAATTGGAATTATTTCCATTCTAACCACTCAATATTGCATCTGCGCCCACGGCGTTGTCGTTGATTTCACGCGTGTAATCGTATGCTCGTCGGTAAGTGAAATAATGAAACGCAAACGATGGGGAAGGAAATGTCGTACGTTCTATTGACAATGTATTATTTTCAGCATTAATCTAGTAAATCTATGCGAACAGTTATTGCAATTCTCGCTGCTCAACTAATGTTATTGAGAAATTGTCACCCATATTTGTAGGGTAAACACTTACTTGTTGACAGGAAGTCGATGAACGTAATAGTACTTCCCTTGAATCCTCCACCCTTCCACTCATAGCCCATAAAGAAACCCCCACAGCGATCACATCGAAGTAGTAAAACCTCGATGGCTGTGTCTCTCTTTCTCCCACGGGGCGGTCCAGCCTTAAATTTAAACGAAGCTAACGACCTCTGATGTATAATAGGAAGCTTGGCGCTACTGTGCTTCGCGTCAGCGACCTTAGTGGCGAAGGCGACTGCAACGGCAGGAGCGTCGATGATGTCGCGTGCGGTTGCAAGAGGGAATGTGGGGACGGGGACGGGCACATGTTGGAGGCGATGACGGTGGCGTTGGCTGTGACGTTGGCTGTGGCGTTGGCTGTGGCGTTGGCTGTGGCGTTAGCTGTGGCGTTGGCTGTGGCGTTGGCTGTGGCGTTGGTTGTGGTGTTGGTTGTGGTGTTGGTTGTGGTGTTGGTTGTGGTGTTGGTTGTGGTGTTGGTTGTGGTGTTGGTTGTGGCGTTGGTGTGGCGTTGGTTGTGGTGTTGGTTGTGGTGTTGGTTGTGGTGTTGGTTGTGGTGTTGGTTGTGGTGTTGGTTGTGGCGTTGGTTGTGGCGTTGGTGTGGCGTTGGTTGTGGTGTTGGTTGTGGTGTTGGTTGTGGTGTTGGTTGTGGTGTTGGTTGTGGTGTTGGTTGTGGTGTTGGTTGTGGCGTTGGTTGTGGCGTTGGTTGTGGTGTTGGTTGTGGTGTTGGTTGTGGTGTTGGTTGTGGTGTTGGTTGTGGTGTTGGTTGTGGTGTTGGTTGTGGTGTTGGCTGTGGCGTTGGCTGTGGCGATATTGATGGCGATGGCAGCGGCGATGGCGATGGCGATGGCGGTGGCGGTGGCGATGGCGATGGCGATGGCGATGGCGATGGCGATGGCGATGGCGATGGCGATGGCGATGGTGGGGGCGGTGGCGGGGGCGGTGGCGGGGGCGGTATCAGTGGCTGGCATGGGGGATGGCGGTAGCGGAGGTGGAAGCCGAGGCGGAGGCAGCGATGGCTATCATCGCGGTAAAGGTGACGACGGGAGCGGGGCTAGCAGCGACGGAGGCGGGGCTGTGGCGACGGAGGGGGAGGGGGAGGCGGGCACGATAAACTCGGAAGATGCGCCGGGAGGAGTGGGTGGTAAATAACCCTCGAGAGTGGCCCCACTCCGCGAGCGTCGTCGGCCTTCGTTAGCGGCGTTCGCACCGGCGCCGGCGCCGTCTCCGCCCGCGACCCTCGGCGACGCCGCCGTCTCGTTAGGAGCGTCGCGCCGGCCGGGGACGTCGCCGACCAGCACTGCCAACTCGACAGCCTATTACCAAGAGTACGGTGTGAATATTGGTTTTGTTCTAGTAATTATTAATCAGCAAAACCTTGTGTATGATTCGTTTTTATAGTTTTCAATTATGAGCAGATGTCCAATTCAGAAGAAATTAAATGATATTTGCACACGCCTATATACGTGAGTAAAATTGTCGCAAAGATTTCATGACTGGCGTTTTTTGTTTCCTCGGCAAGGGCTCTTGTTAAGATCTACTGAGCTTTTATAGTGAATGGGTATTTCTTGTGGAGCCGATATTATTGGCATACATGTGTCGCAAAAAGATGTTCACGGTAATTTGAATAGCTTTGTTTACAATGATGATCTAAGATATTGGCCTTGACACAAAAAATAACGAGAACTTGAAACATTTTATATCCATTTCTTATTTTATAAATTTTGTGCATTCATATTAGTGAATTAGAGACTTGAATCTCTATAGTTACAAAAATAATCTCTTTCAGACAGGAAGGTAATCATTTCTCAGGTCTCATCACAGAGATCTACAATCATATCCTAGAAAATATGTCTTCAGTATATTTATTCCACATGAATTTAAAAGGCGAGCATGGCCTTCCCATGCTTTTAAGATGCATCCCTTTGTTGAAATTTAAATTTCACATTTTTGTCATACATATTGTTAGATTATTATTAGATCATTATTATTAGATTATTGTTAGATTATTATTATAACAGTGATAGTACTTCTATAGTAATTCCGTAAAATTTCGAGATATATCTTGAGAGCAAATTACTTGAATCGAAATTTTTCTGAGAACTTCAAAATATATCTTGAAAAGATTATAGTTGGTATAAATTTTAGTGATGAAGGAGCACTGAAAACTCTTCGATGCGTAGTCCTCGTAAGAGCTAGTACGTGTACATCTGTTGGTGGCAGAGGGTTGGTAGGCGTGCGGCGCCTGCGATCACAGTCAATCTGGGCGGCTGCTTGCCCCCCTGCGCGCCCAACTCCCTGGCCGACTCGCGTGCTTCCGCGTTGGCCCCTTCTTTATGGCCGGTCTCCACGCGTTTTATTTAAGCGTCGCAGGACACTCTGCAGAATCTGCCGTCTCCGCCGCCCCAGCCGCCCCAGCTGCCTCCGCTCCCGCCGTCACCACCCACCATTGTCCCGCCGCCACCATTGTCGCTGCAATGGACATCATCGCCCCTTCTTTCGCTGGCATCATCGTCGTCACTAGCCCGCGGTCATAGCTACCATCATCGCCTCTGACATTGTCTCCAGCATCACCTCCGTCATCGCCTCCGCCGTCGTCTCCACCATCATCTTTACCTCTGCCTTCAGCATCGCCTCCGCCATAGCCTCTTCCTTCGTCTCCGCCATCGCATCCACCATCACCTCCGGCATCGCCTCCACCATCACCGCAGCCATCGCGTCTGACATCGTTTCTGCCACACCACTTCGATCGCCTCCGCCATCGCCTCCATCATCACCTCTTCCATAGCCTCCACCATCGCCTCCGCCATCGTCCCCGCCATCGCCTCCGCCATCGCCTCCGCCATCGCCTCCGCCATCGCCTCCGCCATCGCCTCCGCCATCGCCTCCGCCATCGCCTCCGCCATCGCCTCCGCCATCGCCTCCGCCATCGCCTCCGCCATCGCCTTTAGCAGCGCCTCCGCCATAGTCTCAGCCGTCACCTCCACCATCTCCTCCGCCATCGCCTCCTCTTTTGCCTCCACCATCACCTTAGCCGTCGCCTCCGTCATAACCTCTACCTTCACCTCCACCACCGCCGGCACTTTTATCCCGCCATCATCGCCACCTCCAGCTACAATCATCGCCACCACCATCACTGCTTCCAACGCTGCCACCATTGCCACTTCTATCGCCTCAAGTCTGTTACAGCCACCATTACCTCTTCCAACGCAGCCCGCACCGTCGCCACCTCTCACCATCACCGCCGAACTTCGCCACTATTGCCTCCGCCTTCGCGACCTCCGCCACCGCCGCTGTCGCCAACCGCTGCTTACGCAACGGGGACGGAGGAGACGAACGCGAATCAGCGCCGGATGGTTCGGAGGACGACCGCCTCTGCCAACCCCGAGAATCCGCCAAATCGAATTACTGTCAGGGCTAAAAGGCGTTCGGTTGCCGCAGGCAAGGTGGCACCGTGGCAGAGTCGTCCATAAATTACGTAACGCACATTAGAGGCGTTTTGAGTAACGCACTTCTCGCGCTTGCGCTCTCCTACATAATTACAACGAAACGCAACGTACTTACACAATTTATTTGCGTTGTGTATTAACATTTATGACAGTTAAACTCAGAATTAATTGGTGATGCTGATTGCGCTAAACAATCAAGATGAGGGTGGGGCAATTTTGTTGGTAAAGGGAGGTCGCATAGGCGAGTAAATATGTCAACAAGCGGTGCCCACACCGGCGTGATTCACGCGTATGTGAGAGTCTACTGCGTCAATTTAATTGGATTCTAGGATATACTAGAGACGGGTTTGAATATTTTCTTTTTAATCTAACATTCAGACAATATACCATTGAAAAAATATTTCCATTTACTGTAACAATGTATATATTTTACTTTATTTACATTTAAAAATAATTTGTTAATGTTTTAATGTTTCAGTATAAGACTGAATAACAAATTATTTCAGCAGAAGTTGAAAATTTAAAAAAATATATCGTTACATAACATTATACATGCCGATGTCACCACTCTGAATTTTGAACTCATCTTCCGTCTCTTTTCGTCTGATCAATATCAGTCGCTGGAGTATCGTAATATCAGAGCTACAGTGGTTTGAATGCTTTCTGGTTCAGAGAATCGTTTCTAGAAGCACTGCCATTTTCAACTGGCTGCAATGTAATTCGGCCCCGTGCGCTCAATGAGCAGGCGCTCGTGGCACATGCGTCGACGTTCGCTGAGCCGCGGAGTTCGCCGGGCAGTGCAGCCCACCCCCCGTGGCGAACTTGCATGTTTACGCCGCGTAATGGGATGGCAGAACCTGAATGGCGGGCCGCTCACAATCGAGTATAATCCCGCTTAACATTCCCGGCCGATTCTTCGGAGGCGGGGGTGGGGGTGGGGGCGGAGGCCGACGGAGGCCACGTTGGGACGAAGAGGCTCCCTGCGGCCACAGTGAGTTCGGCGGAGCAGCCGCAGTAGTTCTGCTGGCCTTCTGAATCGCCTCCAGTGCTAGCATATTGAAATAATAATAATAATAATAATAATAATAATAATAATAATAATAATAATAATAATAATAATAATAATAATAATAATAATAATAAAAACATTTATTCCATCTTGTTTTACAGAGATAATGTACGTTGTAGTTTCTTGGAATTACTAACCATCGATAACCAGTTGTGATTGTTAGCAATACTGGGTTTATAATTTATTATCTGTCTACTACTACGTAGTCTTTTTTGTATTACGTGTTTTTTTAATAATTTTTTTTAAATTTGCAATCCAAGGTTTTGTGAACATACAAAAACTCCGTAAATAAATGCATACTTAATTTACACAGCAAATAGTTTTAATGCAATTTTTCAGTTAACTTGTTTACATCATTATCATCATCATCATCATCATCATCATCATCATGTTTTACTCAAATCTTTATCTTGTGTTTGAAAATATTCAAAAACGTACTATTTTTCAGTGTTATCGGTAAATTATTATATATTTGAGGTCCAATGAAGACCAACGTTCTTGATACAAGAGATTTATGAATTGTGTTTTTTTTTATTTGATTAGTGGCTTTGCTACGTGTACTGTTATTGTGAAATATTCTATCAGTTCATTTATTTCGGCTTTTGACATAGAATATTTGTAGTAGCTTATTTACAAAGAGATGTTGTAATGGTAAAATGTTTCATTGTTTATAAAGAGAAAGTGAAGTATCAATCTTATTTTTTATAGGTAATGCGGATAAATTTGTTAAAACTATTCTTAGTTTCTTAATACGTCTTGAATGTGCCTCCCCATATTTAGATTCCATATTGGAGTTTTGAGTTTTTAGTGCGTAATATAGAATTCTAAGTGTATGGATATCGCAAAAATTTCGTAGATAATAGAATTTTCTTATATTGCCCCTTACATATTTTTGTATACTCCTTATATGATTTTCCCAAGTAAATTTTTTATCAATTATTATTTCTAAGCATTTGAAATAGTTGACTATCTCAATTGTTTCCCATTTACATGTCAGCTTTTAGATACAATTACGTCTACATACTTTAGGGCTCATATGAAAATAATTGTTACCACAATGTTGCAAGGGCTCCTAGAGAACCATTCTCTTTGGGTTTGTTTAGTCATTGCCTCGCGGTTTTAGAAGTCTTGATGTGCCTGCGGTAAATATGTGGAATTACTTGTGTTACGTAATTTGTATTTTTACAGTGTCATACTAAAAAAACTTAAACACGATCCTTCACGTAATGAACTTCCAATTGTTCGAGATTTATTGTCGTGGAAAATAACTTTGATGTAGGTAAACTTATGAATGTGCACGGTTGATTATCCTCGGTATTTACTAATACCTGTCCCGTTTCGAAACTTGAAGCTCATCAGGCAAGTGGGCTGGACCACATGCTGTCCAACAAACTTAGTTTTGCTGTGTAGTTGCTCTGTCCGTGGATTCATGTGGGGTTATTCTGACCAAAGGGACGTACACGATGCCTTTGCTGCAATAATTTTAGGTAAGGAGACTGACTTCTGTGCGGCGACAGTTGACTCTGCTCAGCATTAGTATCTCCTGTCCCGTTTCGAAACTTGAATCCCACCCAAGACAGACAGGACAACCCGCTGTTAAGCGAACTAAAGTTTGCGATGAAGTTGTTCTGTCCGTGGTTTCAAATGGGATTCTTTTCACCACAGGGATGTACACGATGTTTGTGGGTGTCCAGCATACTGACTCTGCCAGCTGGCTGCGCTTGTGTAAACGGCACTTAATGCTCACGAACTCAGTGTGCGCCAATGGTGCACATGCCGGCTGGATGTATTTCGATTGCATCCCGCGGTCAACATTTCCTAAGCCGTTTACCTACCTCCCCAAAAAGGCATAGCCAGACTGCATTGATACCTTCGCTTGCCGTGGTCTGCTTAGTTTAATGATCGATTATAATTTATCTACTCTGTTTAAAAAGAATTGATCGTCCCTTTAGAACACAGCTAACGTTGAAAAACCACACTTGTTTGTCGAAACAAAATTTGAATCTTCCTATCACGAGGATCTTCTAACCCTGCTGTCTTAACATGCACAATTACGAAGATTCAGCGATTTTCATCTGTTTTCTACATTTTCTTTGGACTGGTGCAAGTACATGTATTTTCGCATCTTATGAATGGAAACTGACCAAAAATTGTTACTCCATCCAAAACACTGGATGAACGAAACGAGATGCAGTCGGACTATGCCTTCTCAAGTGACGGAAAGTGAAAGGGAATGTGGAAAAGTGAACTGGAAAGCGGGGATGAGGGTTCATTGATTAGCGATTCCTGGCGCGTCAACGGATAAGATAAAAAGTCCCGTAAGTGTAAAATGTGTTTTATCGCGAGACGTGGTAGTGATCTTCCCTCGCTGAATGAAATGCGGCGCCGACCTGCGGCGGCTTGTGGGGATTTTCCCCAGCCAGGCACCTCCCACCGTGACACCGCTCGAGCCAGGACAATCTCTAAGCTCCCGACTAGTCTTACCACATGTGTGGTAGTGTAGGGTATGTATGTGTGTGTGTAAGTAAGGGGTGACACGACAAGGAAGAAAAAGGAAGGATCGCGCGCGGTCCATGGTCCATTCGTTAGGGTACTGCTCCGGCATTCGCCTAGTGTTGATCTGAGAAACCACGGAAAACTACCGATCAGAGCAACCGGCATCTAGGATTGTCCTTCAGACGGCGGCTGAATTTAATCTAGCTGACAAGCTCTTGTCGAAAATCTTGCCTTCGTCGGGACTCGAACTGCAGGATCCGGTCAGAGGCTCTGCAGTGACATCAGTTGATGCCCTGAGCCACCTTTGCCGGTGGGGGTGAAGAAAAACTATCCGCGGGATGCAGTCGGGATAGCCGTGCACTGCCGTCCAGCCAGCCGGTGCGGTGCTGCGGCGGAGACGGCAGCGGCAGTGCTAGGTTCCGACGTTCGCCTGCCGACTCGCCGCCGCCGCCGCCGCCGCCGCCCGGCGCCCAGAACCGGTCCGTTGTGGCTCGCCCGCCCCCAGCGCAGCATCCCACGCCGCCGCCGCCGCACCTTACGAAACGGCTGCGCGCGCGCGTGCGCGTATCTGCGATCGGCTGCACGCGGAAGGCACGCGCGTGCGCGTGTACCTTTCGCGCTTTAAAACACACACACACGTGCGCGGGCGCGCCGTCCTCCCGCCGCGCGCGTCTTCGATAACCTTGCACTTGGCTCGTTTCAGGGCTTCTCTAGTTGTTACGTTCGCCTTTTCCTCCTCTTGGCAGAAAAGCGGTAGGATTATCTCATGTAGTACGGATTACCTTATTAACCAGTTTTTAATTAATTTAAAAATGCGTTTTGACTGTACAAGAGGCAAAATAACGCCATATAACTTAATGTTATTTCAAAGGCACTGAGATATGATACCGAGGCACTATGATACACACATAATATCCACATGTTATAAGGAAACTGTAGAAGATGATGTTGAAAATTAGTTTGCCTGATAAAGTACTGGAAGCAGTGATTAAGAAGCTCTTGTACGTTGATATTCGCTGACACTCAACCAGTTCCTCTCGCTTACTCTAAACAGATCAGTAAAGAGGTTTCTCATATTTTTAGTCTGTGAAATACCCTCTTGTAGAGTTGGGTGTGCCGGCTTTGTTGACACAACAGTCATTGTCCAAGTACGCAAAGCCGGAGAATACGGATTACAATCATACACCTGGCAAGAGTGATTTCACCAGGTGGTTGTGCCTTGGTTAGTTTTTCACACCAACATGAATCCCATCTGAATCATGATCTCATCCACTCTCATTCTTCTTTCATCTTGATACATCATCTTTCACACAGTGGGAAGCAAAGGTAAATTAGAACTGTCCCCCCCCCCCCCCGCGTGGAAAGGTTATGACAATGACGTAAGCCCCCATCCTCGCCTTCTCTCAGACATAGATAAGTCGATTTTCTGGTCTGGAAATGTAATTTTGAAAGTCCACTTGCCAGAGAGGAAATTGTTTTGACATCTCATTAGCACCGAAAACTTCAATCACTATGAATAGTTTCGGAAAGTTATAGAAATTATTATGGATGTCTAGCAAGGGGGTTGTTAATGACCAATGAAATATATTGTGTGCATTTATCACATTGTGAGGTCAATACTTCTTTATGCACATTGTGTATTAAATTTCCCTCATAAATGAATTTCGCTGACAAGGCTATAACTTTATGACATACTGCATCGAAGGTGTTATTACGGTATCACCTTGGATCTAAAGAAAATAAACTTTTAGCACGTTTATTTCGTATTCACAGTTTGAAGCGGATCATATAACGCCGTAATGATATGCACGGTTTCGAAATGTAATACTTTTCTATGTCAGGGCGGTACGTTGCTCTTTCGAGACTCCACCCAAGTGACCTCCACATCGCTGCAGAAATACACGTAATGAGTGTGTCACGCGTCTCGTTAAAGACCTTGCAAGGCATTCGAGCGACAGCGGTCAGGGGAAACCGCACACATCCTTGACTTCCTGAACTTCTGAAAAAGCTTGCGTTCAATATGTTGTGTATGTGCGACTAATTGACACAAAAGAAATTATCCACGCTTGCGAACTTATCAGTAATGTGATCTCTTGTTATGGTGAAATGTAATATTTCTGGTATGCGCCAAACATGACGCTAAGAACGTTTGTCGATCCGGGTGGCAGAGATCGCTAAGGCAGTAGTACCGTGTTGATCTCGGTTTGCGCGTTCGAGTCCCGCTTCGTGCATGTGGGCATATTTGTGTTTGTCCTTTCACCCTTCATCGTCTCTATATCACTTTATTCAGTGTACAGATACCCTAACGTTAAATCAATAGTGCTTGCTAATGACATCGTAGTTTATGCGACCTTAAATAAGCAACAAAGTGTTTAAATTGTTTCGCCACGTGATACGTCCTATTCGTCTTGATCCTTCGGCCGTCGACTTGTTAATCCATCGGTCAGATTCTTCAATCACTTACTGTCAACGTCTCTGCCTTGCGCTTAAAATATTCATTACCACTCAGCACTATTTTAATAATTCGATCGTTCAAACGATTATATTACGTAATTATGAATTCAATTTTGTCCAATATTTTCATCCAGTGGTGCATATTGCCATCTTCACATGATTCGACTTTTCATTGTGTATGAATCTGCTCCATTGACAAGCCATATAATACTACATTTTATACCAAAATTCATTAGATCATTCACCAAAATATACGCATTTGACAAAACATTTTACGCTCCGACAGTTATGCGTATCACTGTCAATATCCCATATAATCAGTAAGGGCGAGTGGTCAGCTTGACGTTAGGTAGGTCATCGATAATCCGGACAATCTTGTGATCGGTTTGGTGGCCATCCCGCGACCTGTTGCAGCGGGTAGGAAATGGAAATGACTGGTGATGGTGATAGGTGAAGCAGTTTGAGGTGACTTGTCATCGAGCAGTGTAGCGGGCGAATGAACGGCTAAGCAGATGATGGACGAGGGAAGAGACCAAGCATGGAAGGGGATCTGTCATGGGATGGCGTCGGGCATGGGATGGCGTCGGACAATGGGATGGCGTCGGACACGGGATGGCGTCGGGCATGGGATGGCGTCGGGTAGGGAATGGCGTCGGAGATGGGATGGCGTCGGACACGGGATGGCGTTGGACACGGGATGGCGTCGAACATGGGATGGCGTCGAACATGGGATGGCGTCGGACACGAGATGGCGTCGGACACGGGATGGCGTCGGACACGGGATGGCGTCGGACACGGGATGGCGTCGGACACGGGATGGCGTCGGACACGGGATGGCGTCGGACACGGGATGGCGTCGGGCACGGGATGGCTTCGGGCACGGGATGGCGTCGGGCACGGGATGGCATCGGGCACGGGATGGCATCGGGCACGGGATGGCTTCGGGCACGGGATGGCATCGGCCAAGGGATGGGAGCGTTCGGTCGTGTGTTGAGGCAGACACGCGTGTGCTTGGGCCGACTGGTGGACGAGTGACAGGGCAGCGGGCGAGTGTTGAGCGGGCGAGGCGGGAGGCCTCCGGGAGTCCGATACGCGGGCGCTGCTGGGCGCTGGACCGGGCGCTAACGGGACCCCAGGCCCTCATCTGTATGCAGGCGGCGGTGGCGGCGGCGGCGGCGACGGGCGTCCAGGTGCACTCACCTGCCGTACCGCCGCTGCTTCGGCCGCCCAAATATTTGTTTATAACGATCGCCTCTGGAAAACTCCGCGGCCTCCTACAGACGATTGGCCGTCCGCCTCTTCACTGTTTGTCCTCTATTTGTGTGCCACAGACGGCTTTCGAAGTCTTATCTTGAGTTGTTTGCTAAGTGCGATCCCTGATTTTGCACATGTGTGAAGAATGAATCATTTAGTTAATGATCTCGTTTTCTATTACAGAAATTAAACTTGAGTTTTAAGAGAATTGGAAATAAAATATGTTGAAGATTAATTTGCGGAATTTGTTATTATTTTGATGATATTACAAATGGATTACACAACCGGAAGTATTCTTCTTTTCACGTTAAATTATTTCTATTTTTAATTCTGTATGTTTACTATTAATTGTGTCTTATTGAATTATTTGTATTTTATTTCTAGAATACATTGAAAATCAAAGGACCATAAAAATTTGCAATGGACATTTGCATTAGGATCAAGAAATATGTTGCAGGAATAAAGAAATATGTTGAAGGTTTATTGCGAACGAAATACGTTCAAGTTTTATTGTGAAGGAAATACGTCGAATATTTTTTACCTATGATTTAAGTTTTGATATTCGAATAATTATTCATGAAGCAATATAATCCGTTCAGAAATGTTCTGTGTCGGAGCAGCCAAAACAAACCGTTATGAAATATATTCTGCAGTCGCAAACATCTGACTTTTTTCTTTTGAGACGAAAACGATTTCTCTGAAATCTCAGAAACTTTTCACTAATCCCAGCTCTCGCAACATGCAGCACGACATTATCTCTGCCTTTGTCTCGCTGTGACACACCATTTGCAAACCTTGGCTAAATGTATAGTCCTCTTTAAATGTTCAGCCTTCTTTTCATCTTTCTCTCGGTATGCACTTTCTCTTTTTGCTACTTCTACGCTTGTCACGTATTTGTAGGACCCCCACATCAAGACGCCTCGTCCAGTTACACGTAGAATAGGCTAACTGAAAGTGGAAATACTTGCACTGTGTTCGCGCTAATGACCATGTTGTAGCGTATGAAATCAACACCGATGTTTCGCTAATACGCCCCTTTAGCAGTTATCGTAAGTGTTCTAAATACAGTAAACCCTCGTTAACACGAACACGCTTAACACGAATTTTGCCGTGACACGAACAAAACTTGGGTCCCGACAAGGAATTACAGTAATATGGTCATTCATAATAATCGGATAACACGAATGTTTATAACACGAGCGATTATGTCGGTCCCTTGGAATTCGCGTTAATGAGTGTTAACTGTATTATCATCCCAGGCTATTTCTCAAAAGTTTAGAAACCGACAATGAAGACGAAATGGAGGAAAGTTGTAGTAATTTCTTTTGTTATTTTTCAATATATTTGTGTAACTTCAAAGGCAATAAAAGTGGTAAAAATTATAAAATTTATAATTTCGTTGTAGGCTGGCCTGGAACTAAAGTGATCTATGAAACATTTTGGCTAAAAACCAGGTGGTGGTAAATTTGATCTGAACAGGTGAGCATACATTGTAAAGTGGTCTACGTGCCATTTGTCGTTGTAGGTGCCGCATAATAATAGTTAGTCAATTCTTAAGCCACATTACACCGTAAGTACCATAGATCAGTTTAGTTCCAGGCTAGCCAAATAGTTATTTTAAATACGATAATATGAGCACTTATTTTCGGCACTGTGTCTCCGAATTTCGTTTACTTTATCATTTCTCCTTTCTTTTATTATGAAACTTCCAATTTTTTTATTATTTTCTCCAGTGAGGCATTGAAACGAGTGTTTCCGCCATCCTGAAGTTCTCACCACAACAAGCTTTAGCATCTTAATCGAGTTATAGTTCTCTCTAGTTCACGACCTCTCTTGCCGTTCCCCCTAGCTCAGTGAAGCAATGCGTTTCACCTGCCTTCTACCCGCGCAAAACGATTCATGTACTTGAGCGGCCGTAACAAAGGTGAGTTTGTGCATTCGAGATAAGTGCTTGCTAATGAAGCTGGGCCATTGCTTTCTTCCGGGTGATCAGGGAGAGCTATCTTAATGATGTCGGTGTAGTGCATCGTAAAAGATATAGGGGTCCATTGAAAGAATGCTGCGTTTCTCCACTCGTTCTTCCGCAAACAACCATTGCTTCGGCGGTGCAGTTGCCTCGAATGCAAAGAGATTTATGCTGCCGCCTTGCGAGACGACTGTGTATTCATGACGTATAGACGAGTTCACTTATTCACGACATTTCAATGGAAAAAGGTAACAATACGACAAGTTCCTTTTAGTTTTTAAAAGATGGGTTTGAAATGAAGGTATTCTCCATAATGACAATGTTCCGCAAGCCTTTGCAAGATCTGAATTTGATAATTTGGAAGTCATATTTCGATGTGTGTGGAAAGTGATTACAACATTCTAAAATCTAATAATGATTCTCCAACTATAGTTTTTCGAATATAGAATTATAAAGGTCATGCTTCGTAAATAATTTCTCACGGATTAAATGCTCTCATAAATTGATGCTTTTACAATTATAAATTCATTACTTATAACTGTCCTAATTCTAGAAATTAAAGTTAGAATTCATCATGATGGACTCTTTAACAATTTATAAAATAAAATTGGTGATTTAGATCTGGGGAGATTTTATATTTCTTCAATCATTTTTTCCTTTGGCCATTGACAATGAACAATGTCTAATTTAGCCTTTTACATCCTCGTTTAGTACATTCTTACCAGGTGAAGAGAAGTTATTTGTAATGCTGCAGCGGAAAGAGGTTTTAGTCAGAAAAGCTCGCAGTATGGGGACCATGATATCAATAAATATGAATAAATCGTGTTGCTAAATAGAGTAAATAAATTCCCTTAACACGTTGTGTAGTCCGAATCCACATTTTGAAGCTCCTCGATACAGAAAAAGTGGTTAATGGAGAAACGTCTGTCCGTCTGAAGTCAACGCTCGCACCTAAACCGTTCAGGCGATATCCTCCAAATTTGCAAATCCTCGATGGATCTGGCCGAGTTCAATTGATTGATTGATTTTTTCGTGTTTCCGGGCGCGTCAACTGCTCTAGTCATTAGTCCAGTTAGTGTAGTGCATGTTTTTTTCCCTCGGGAGATGTGATCTTCCCCCGCTGACTGGCGAGATCCGGCGCCGACCTACCGTCGGCTAGTGGGGTTTTTCCTCTAACCAGGACTCTCCCACCAGCGGGGCACCGCCCCAGCCGGGACAAGCTCTAAGCTCCCGGCCGGTCTCCCGGAATATGTGGTAGTGTAGTGCATGTTAGTGTAAGTGTGTGTGTGTAAGGGGAGAGGATAGGACAAGGAAGAGGAAGGACAGATCGCGCGCGGTTTGTGGCCCGTTTGTTAGGATACTGCTCCGCCATTCGTCTGGTGTTGATCGAAGAAACCACGGAAAACTACGGATGAGAGCAGCCGGCTGCTAGAATTCTCCTTCAGACAGCAACTGAATTCGACCTAGCTGAAAAGCTAGTTTCGAAAATGCTGCTGCCGTCAGGTCTCGAACCTAGGACCTCCCGATCAGATGCGCTGCAGTGACATCAGTTGATGCACTGAGCCACCGCTCCCAGTGCGGAGTTAAAGGTTCTACGTATTTGAAACGGGATCTTTTGATTTTGGGGGATACTTTAGATGAGGCGCTAAAGTTCAAAATATTCTCAAAAATGGCTCCAATATTTTGTATTGTTTTTCTTCAAATAGAGCTAAGAACGTTCTTAAAAAGTTGGCTCATTTTTGTTGAGCTCCCTAAATTTTTGAAAATGATGAAAGTTCAATTTTTACGCGTTTTTTACAATAAAATATTAAAAAAATAAAGTCTGCACTTCCAAAACATATCTTTTAATAAGGTGAAGTAATTATTCGAAAATATGTGAAGTTTCTGCGTAATTTGACGTGAAATATAAACAATTAAAAAATATTTTCTGCTCCTAATTTTTCTCTTTTTTTCGCGAGTAGAGCAGAGTATCATTAAACATGTGGCATAGGTCCCAGTTTTGGTGAAATCTGTGTCGTCAAAAATTGCCAACGTTGCAAAGTTACAATATTCATAGAGACTTTTCATTAATTACATTAGAGATTTTAATTAGCTCATATACAAATTGTTTCAAATACTAGTCGTTTTCACGTAATTTAGGCTTCAGTAAAAGAAAATGGTAAAAACATTTTTCTCACCAAAATGTCTCCAATTTTTCTTGACATGTTTCTCGAATAGAGCAAAGTAAAAATATAAAAGTATGAAAAGGTCACAGGTTCCGTTTTCGTTGAATTCTCTTAATTTTCGATTTTTTGGTTGATTAGTGATTCCGGGCGCGTCAAGAGCTTAGGTCATTAGTCCCTAAGTGTAGTGCATGCTTTTTCATCGGGAGATGGCGGTGATCTTCCCCCTCTGGATGGCGAGATCCGACGCCGACCTACCATCGGCTAGCGGGATTTCCCCTTAACCAGGTATCTCCCACCAGCGGGAGGATAGGACAAGGAAGAGGAAGGAAAGATCGCGCGCGGTCCGTGGCCCGTTTGTTAGGGTACTGCTCCGGCATTCCCTGGTGTTGATTGAGGAAAACTGGTGTTTATAAGAGGAGCCGGCCGCTAGAATTCTCCTCCAGACAGCGACTGAATTCGACCTTGCTAAAAAGATAGTGTCGATATTCCTGCCGCCGTCAGGACTCGAACCTAGCACCTCCCGGTCAGAAGCGCTGCAGTGACATCAGTTGATGCACTGAGCTACCACTCCTGGCTTAATTTTCGAAAAAGACCAAAGTTCCAAATAATGCGAGAAAGTATGTAACGTTATATCACCAATAGTTTATTAATTTGTGTGTGACAATAATGCCAATTCCGGGAAGTAGGTTGGCGACCGGTGTGGCAGAGCGGCGAGAATGAGCTCGTAGGGGCGTGGCCGAGCGGGGCGGGGAAGGGAGGGGAGGGGAGCTGAAGCAGGGCGGAACCGCCTGCGCGCCGCCGGCCTCGGCAATCGCTCCCCGCGCGTACGCACGTCGCGCCGCCGCGCTCGAGAGCGAAAGAGCGCACGCGAGGGCTTATCGTATCGCCTTACGGTCACGCCGCGCTGACAGCCTCCCGCCTCCAACGCGC
The DNA here is from genome assembly GCA_011170035.1 of Teleogryllus occipitalis. Classification (NCBI taxonomy): domain Eukaryota; kingdom Metazoa; phylum Arthropoda; class Insecta; order Orthoptera; family Gryllidae; genus Teleogryllus; species Teleogryllus occipitalis. The sequence goes on from BLKR01000142.1 coordinate 616,035, forward strand.
CGCCCCGCGCCGCGCCGCGCCGCGCCGCGCCGCGCCGCGCCGCGCCGCGCCGCGCCACCACGTCACACCGTAAAGCGGGTCCCGCGCGCGGGCTCGAGTTGCCGACACGCCCTCTGCGCCGGCCCGACACCGCTTCCGCCAGGACCAGGCCCTGCCTGAAGTTTTTGTGCCGCTCCTTGACGCTCCGCGTCTTTTCGTCCCGTTCCTCTTCCAGCTTCATCCCGCTCGGCTTCGTCCCGTGACACGAGCCCCGTGTCCGTACCCCACACCCTTCCGTCCCGCACCTCCCCGACCCGTCCGACCCGACCCGACCCGACCCGACCCGACCCGACCCGACCCGACCCGACCCGACCCGACCCGACCTGACCAGACCCGTCCCGTCCCGTTTCGTCTCACTCCGTTCTGTTCCGCCTCGTCCCAACCCGCTGCATGCAGATCCGCTCCGTCTCGTCCAGATCCGCTCCTTTCCTATCCGCTCCGTCCAGTGTCTCTTCAACCCTTGTCCCTGTCCCCTGCTCTGTCTTGACCTACTCGCCGCACACAATCTCGCTGACTCTTCAGCTCTTGCTCCGAATCCTTCCCATCTACACACGTGTCCGATTCAACCTGCCACATTGCAGCCTCTACATTCCACTCAGATCGTATCACCCATCCTATTCTCATCTTATCTCATGAACACCATTTGACTCGTTTTACCCCAGTTCTCTCCATTCTTTTCCTACCCATATGGACTGTCACACCAGGTCTCGTCACATCCTGCGCGGTGCTAAATCGTTCATTTCCCTGACACCCTCAACTTTGTTCAGTGTAAGGGCAGCTTTTGGTTCCCATTCTACTTGTTATCAGTTTTGCCTCGCTTTCCTTTTTCAAACTCCTTAACCCTTAGACTGTTTGTTTTTCTGATCTCACGCGCAAAATTGCAACACTCTGAAAATTATTCACATGAAATTTTCCTTTTAGATATGCTATTTATGTCCAGTTTTATGTGTGTTGTAAACTTTTCAGTTTTTTAAGTTTTCTTGGTTTGAATTAATCTGAATGCTGTTGGGGTCAGAAATGTTCTCAACTAGACATTACAGGTCTAAATTATAGGAAAAATTCTAAAAACGTGTTCATTTCTGTTTTAAAAAAAAAAGTTGTTTCTGAATGAAATCTGGCGTATTATTAAGAGTTGATAGCTTTGTATTATTCTTATGTTATTATGTCTTTGTTTTTATACAACGATATAAGAAATGAAGCAAGTAAATAGCAATATTTTTTTAATTAATAGTTCTAAATAGCATCTATGCATGAAATGCAGGTAAACTATTAAGTAAACCGTGTGGGGTGAAATCTGACCCCAAACAGAGTGAACATAAGCAATATATAAACAGAGTGGAAGGGTTAACACAAACGCCCTTCTTCCCAGCATCACGGGCGGCGCGAGACGCCGGTATATTCATTGCAGGTGGGACGCGACTCCCACGCTCGCGGCGCGCTGGCCCCGCCCCCTCAGACGTCACCTGGAACCACTTGCGAGGCGCGTAAAAGTCAAGGCATTGCATGGCTCGCCTGCAGCGCCCGTTGCGAGCTCCTTGCGCTGCTCTTTATGTTCAGCATCTCCATCCGGGGGACTGAAGTTTGCCATTCAGTCGTCGTTTGACAGCTATGCACTAGGGTTTCGCGAAAGCTCATTTGCGAGTAATGTAGGTAGTGACAGTGTTAAATTGAAATTGTGATGATTTCGAGAATGGTTCAATTATAGATGGTTCCGTGTCAACCCCCCACATGAAAAAGAGGTGATTTTCAGAACACATCCAAAATATATCTCATCTACAACAATGCGTTGTTTTAAATTAGTAAGAAAATGGGTTTACGAAAAATTAAATGTAATGAATTTCTCTCATAATGTATATTCTCAAAAAACAACACAGGATTAATGTACAAATTATACAAAATGATTGAATATTACAAAATATTTAAAGAATTTAATGTCTAGAAGAAATGCCTTTCCTAAAACTCCGATCTTGAAAATATTTCAATTTGTAACGTTTGAGGACACATGCAACTTAAGGAAAATTCTGAAAGAAAGTTTTAATTAACGAAATTGGTGTTACATCCGAGGATGGCATGATGTGGCACTGAATAACTTTATTATTGGTGACTATTTGCAAGTCATCTTCAATATTTCTTTCCATTGCGGACGGAGAGAGTTTTTCAATGTTCACTTTTCTCTCCCAAACGCAATGACGCTTGAACGATCCTAGAATGGCATTCATCACCAAGGTGTAAGTCATGTTCAACTTTCGCCGGACGTACGACTCGTCCTCGATGAAGGTTCGAAGTTAAGAGCTAGAAAACGTCTATTCTAATGTAACATAGAAATTACAGAACTTATATTAATGAATCATTACAGGAATCTTATTAGTAATTAAAAAATTGGCATCTCAGGCATATTCTCAATATTTTATATTTCCGTAACATTTGCTTGTTAAAACTATTAGTGTTATTATTATTATTATTATTATTATTACTATTATTATTATTACTATTATTATTACTATTATTATTATTATTATTATTATTATTATTATTATTATTATTATTATTTTGAAAGATCACATGTCAGGTTGTCAGAAAGACCTGGTTCTCTGGTTTTCTTTCTTCAAGTACCTTATTTGCTAATAATTTAATTATCTGATTGAGAACGTTTCGAACTATACGGTAAGTTCTCAGGATAATAGACTTCTGCGTCAATTTCAAGTGTCTTGGAGGGATATCAATTTTCTGAAGATTTTGTCTAGCGTATTACAGGTACTGGAGATAATGTTTGGGCGAGTGATGATTGATCCTCTTTTCATTGTTTGAAATTTGATAAGTGAGATCGCTGTACTTTCTTATTTTTTCAGAGAACATCTTTTGGATGTTCCTGATGGAAGGGATAGAAACATCAATATTAAGCGTAGTTTTCGGCTTCTTGAGAGTTATTAAACGATCTAGTCTATTATGTTCCACCGTTTTATGTGCCAATTGTATGTGTTTATAATAATAATAATAATAATAATAATAATAATAATAATAATAATAATAATAATTCATTATAAATCATTCAAATACGACGAAAAGTATTACTGAATGATTTTGTGAACTTAATTATAGCACATGTTTTTACTGGATAAAGTTACTTTTTAGAGAAAAGAAGAAACGTCGTTTAAATAATGCTTCGTCGGTATCTGAGTAATTGAGTGTTGGAGTCAAATTACTTCAACACCCTACAATTTTTTACTACAAGAAAAACATTCTTGTAACTGAGAGACCAAACCTTATCGTACATAAAACGTTTTGTAGCGTAAGGGAATCAATGTCTGAATGTTCATGGAAATTTGACAAATTCGGAAAATCTCATGGTACTGGAGTAATTTGAACCTCGGATTTAGATGGCGAGTTTGAAAAATATTCAAGTGACGCCTAGGCCATTGGACAACATTTTTAATTGAGTAACTGTGTAATCTTCAAACATTTTGTTTAAATGTTTTGAGTAACACAATAAATCTATTTTCAACGTGTTCGTGATTGTTTGAGAAAACCTCGTTTGTAGTAATTTTTCCACGACACCGGTGGTGGTCGTCGTCGTCGGCGGCGGGGGCGGAGGAAGTAGTGGCACTGGTTGTCGACAGTGCAGTTCTGACGTCGTGAAACGCGTGTTGCCTGGGGGGACAGGAGGGGAGAAGGTGGCGGTGACTAGTGGTTGCGAGCACAGGCTGTCTCGCGGTGAAAACTGTCATCGGTTCGCGACGGACGGGTGATGGGCTGGCACACATTCACCTGCAGCAGGGCTCCCAATGAGGTCCGCACTTGAGCTTCTCGTTGAATCGCGGTCAGGCAGCCAAGCTCGCACCGCACCGCACCGCACCGCACCGCACCGCACCGCACCGCACCGCACCGCACCGCACCGCACCGCACCGCCTCCGCGTATTTCGAGGCAGAGCGAGAGAGAGCTGAGGCGCGGAGAAACTGATGGAATCTTTCGCGGAAGACTTGGAACTTTCTTGGAACAAAATGGTACGGGAATTCTATTTCGCTGCTTTTATTCAGGTCAAGTTTCTTGTAAAATTTAATGACGCGAGGTGTAGTTATTGAATGTTGTAATTTTAAATTGATATTACAAAATATGTTTGAGATCTTCAAAATTGGATTTTAAGTGACAGTTGTCAAACTATAATTTTTAATACGGTAATGTTCTTTTTGCTTCTGTAAAATTGGGATACAATATATTGTCCTGTTGAGACGGATACAGTAAGTCGTAGTAATTATTTTCTATCTTCTGAACAAACAGAAATGTTAGTTCAATCATTATGCTGAAAGCTCTGTTGAAACCCAATGCAGAGGTAGTGTTCCAAAATTGATGCAAGTAAAGTGGAACAGCGACTTAGTACAGAAATGTTCATCAGTGTTATTCGGAGCTGCGTGGGGGTATTGGGAGATAATGCGTTGCCAAATCGCAACGTTGCACATGGGATGGAGACCTTCGCGACGCAACTGCTAATATGCCGTGCAGTGGACGAGTGGTGGTACACATAGACGAAATGCACAGAGTCAACAATTTTTTTAAAAATTATGCGGAATTATTTTGATGAGTATTAGCTAATAGTGTACTTTCTTTACTTTTGTATCTAATAAAACAAGTATTTCTATTTTAGCATCTTGTAGCTTCTAATCATTGGGACCTCACCTGGAATAAATTTGGTACTATTAACATTGCGAAGAATATTTGAGAGACACACAACAGCATTTAGTGGATTTCTATTTGTGACAGCGTATTGGCTGGTATAAAACTACGTACAGTGGCCATAACTTACCGAATGACGGTCGTATCCACAGAGAATATTGATTCATTCGCTCATGATAGCGAGAGGTGCATACAATGGAAACATTAATGTCTGACGTTTGAAGGAAAATGCATGGTACGAATGACTTGAGTGCGGTAAGCGAGATTACAGATTTTCGAGATAGGAAAAGTCGAAATGGACCGACGAAACGTATTTTCTGCTGTGTACAACTGGTACATACCATCTTCTGCTTTTACCATAAAACTAATTGTAATTGAAAGGAAAAAAGAAAGTTGAATGATGCAACAAAACAAATTCGTCCAATTGATTTTGTTATTTCTTCAAATTTGACCGCATGTAAAATTAAGATAATTACCTTGGATGTATGTAGGTAACCTGAAATGGCAGAACGAAACCTTCAGGTTATTTTTGTAGGTTATTTTAGAGCAGACTTTTTTCTTTCTTATAGGTTTGTTCGCGTCTCAGCGCCAGGAAAGGACAAACTAGTTCGCATTCATCCCAACGTATTTTCGGTGCCCTACTCCCATTGAGTAAGGCGCTGCGCTTGCCGCGAAGTTTCTTATTCAATTGCCTCGTGAAGTGGCCTCGGAGTTTCATCGGATGCGAACCATAATGGTCGGAACTCCATGTGTGGGCCGGGATCTCCCCCCCCCCCCTCCGCGATTGCGGCGAAACCACTGAATTGCACATCTGCGCATTTCCACACAATCCTTGGTCGCTACGGCCACGCGGCGGGCGCTGGACGTCGTATGTTTCGTGTTGCTGGCGCCGCTAGCCGTCGACCTTGTCGCGGTCGCTGATGGAGCACCCAGCGACCGCCCGCCTCCCAGCGCGTCCTTCTTCCTCCGCTTCTCGGAATCGCCGCATCGGCTCATCGATTGGACGAGGAGACCCGCTTGGGACGTGCGCGCAATCTGATACGGCTTCTCTGCGGAGGGGCTAATAGATGTGCACAACATCTCTCTCCCCATGGTGTTTTGACTCGGAAAAGCTCTGGTCTAACAACTGTGTACTAGACGGATATTCGGTTCTGAAATGATTCGCAATCATTTCTCGAACGTTGGCAAGCATGTGACGGGGCTCTGGTATTGTCTTCTGTTCTTTAATTCCGCCAACTGGAGAATGTTCAGACTCCCTCGGTGGCTCGTTGGCCTGCATGCTCACTTTCCACGGCGCAACTCTGGGTTCGATTTCCGGTCGAGGCAAATTATACCTGTGCGCTTTCCTTACAAATGTCTCAGTGTCCATTGCTGTGTGACGACGAGAAAGACTACCCTAAGTTTATGAAGATCAGTGTATAGGTGAAGGGATGTCTTCGTGCAAACCACACGAACCCCTTATACCATGGCCGAGAGGTTGGGTCACCGCTGGTCGGCCAAAGTAGCTGGGTCACCACTAGTCGGCCAGCCCCGTAGCGGGCTCTCGCGCCAAAGAACAACAGGAGAAAGTTCGCATGAAAACAATGCATTTATTTTGCTGGAATTCAAAAAAATTCAGAGCAACTATTTAAATTATTTGATTGATGTTTCCGGGCGTGTCAACTGTCAACTATGATCAAAAGTCCTATTAGTGTAGTGAACATTTATCACGAGACATGGCGGTGAACCTCCATTGAATAGCGAGTTCCGACGACCGATAGTGCAGCTTGCGGGGAATTTTCCCCTCAAGGCACCTTCCCCCGGCTGGACACTGCTCCAGCCGGGAAATATCTAAGCTCCCGACTGGCCTCCCGATAGTATTGTGTATGAAGAATACCCCTTCCCCAAAAAATAAATAAACCGAAATATACACAAATAAACTCAAAAATATATTTTTTGTTTTTTAACCCTTTTTTTAAACTCTGGGGTCAAAAGGTCTGTAGAATTAGTTTGCCAGCAAAGATAGACCTCGCTACAACTGCTCAATTAGAGAAGAAAATTTGCCAACATCACTGAGGACCTTCCAGTCTACGGAGTTCCATTTGCAGATTGGAACTGCATTCGCTGCATACACTAACGATCCCGGTGTGTCCGACACCCGGAGTTTAGAATTCAGTCGCTGACTTTTCAACTTTTACGACGCTGAACTTAAAAATGCAACAAATTTTCCAACTGATGACCTGGTGGAGATCGATGGCATTTTAACCAGGTCGCCAACTCCGAAGGTCTCCTCAGTCAAGTTTGTTTTGTTGACATCGCCGTCGCAAACTTCGTGTTGTGAGGTCGCGAGAAAGAGAAACGTTGCCCGTAATATCATTTTTTTGCTTCTCGAGAGTTTCGTTCTTCGAAAGACTACCCACACTCGTCACAGCTCCTCAGTACTCCCACTTCGCTTTTTGGTGGAGTTTTATCAAGGTATAACAACTCTGGAATACGTCTGAATGGAAATGTATTATATTACTGGCAGTATATTATTCATAAGAACAGTTTACTACTTAAATACTGTAATACAGTCGGTTATGGTAGTACATTGCAATTCCATTGAGGACGAACTGGCTTTGTATTTGATGCTTTGACATGTAAAGGTAAATTGTTGAACATTACAAATCGCCTTTCTTGATATTCTAGTGAATCTTTTTTAATTTATTGTACACTTAAATATTATGTATATGAAGAGACAAATATAAATCTTTCGTCTCCTTTACCCTTGAACCTTCGTATTTGAGAAAGAAGTAAAGAATTTATGTTAATGTCAACATGCGGCATATTGTTGTACGGGCCTTCGTCTAGTGGACACTAAAAGTCAACGGGGCAAGGTTATTAACAACTTGTGGCTCGTCATTTGATCACCATCAAGCTCAGCGGGGAATGGACACATCACACCTTCCCTCACGCGATCGCTGTTGTGACATCCGTGGACCTCTTAAACGTCACCTTAGGAAATGAACCCGTAGCCAAACAATGATACAAATCTGACGCTGAACCCCCCAAAATAAAATATTAAAGATCTCTGACACTAGATCTGTAGCTAAACAAAATGTTATGGATATCTGATACCGAACCTATAAGCAAATAAAAATGTTTGAGATCGTCCACAAAGATCTCCATAGCCAAACAAAAATGTTCAGGATCTCAGATACTGAATCCGTAACCAAACAAAAAGTGAAGATGTCCGGCGTCATACCGGCAAAGTTGACACAAGCATCAACTTATGTCCCTGCAGTGCCTCTGACCGGGAGGTTGCCAAGTGCATATCGGAGCAGTGCCGTAATAGACGGCTCACGGACCGCGCGCAATCTTTCTTTCCTCTTTCTTGTCCTTTACTCACCCCTTACACTCCCGTACACTCACATGCTATACACTACCACTTGTATCGGGAGACCGGTCGGGAGCTTAGAGATTGTCCTGGCTGGGGCGGCGCCCTGCTGGTGGGAGAAACCTGGTTGGGGAAAATCTCACTAGCCAACGGTAGGTCGACGCTGGATCTTGCCATCCAGCGGGGGAAGTTCACCGCTCCCTTGCGCGATAAAACATGCACTACACTTATGGGACTAACGACCTCCGCAGCTGACAGTATCCCGGTTTCAGTAATCAATTCATCACTTACCGAATCCAATAAAAAGTGAACATGTCGGGCGTCATTCTTGCGAGTGCGGCATCTCGTTCCCGCTCCGATTTTTCCCGTATGCTGCCTTCCGGCCCGTTCTCTTTTATGAGTCCAGTTTTCTCGAGGCGACTGACGCCGCCGCGGGAGCAAGGCCGGTCCTGGAGGCACCCGGGCCTCTTCCGTGGCGTCTGCACCACATGTGCAGCCAAGGCCGCCTCCCCAGACAATGGGAGGAATTGAGCTGTTGTCTGGCGGCAGCGGCCAAAGAAGAAACTCCCTCCGTTGTTGAAGGGCAGTCGTGTGTACGACCACGCCCGCAGGGGAGTGGGGCAAATGGAGAGGGCGCATGTTTTTTTTTCTCTATGGAAATGGAGGATATAATGGTTTCGTGTTCGTCGCAGATATTTGTTGACAAAGAAAATGTAAAAGAGCTCACAAATTTAACTTGCTTTCTAACGTATTTTTTAAATGTAACTTTTCTATTTTTTTAGAATTGAAGTTGACTTCTTCATGGTTAAAAAGAACTAAAAACATCGTTAAAATCGATACTAACAATAAGGCAATATTCTACAGTTGTTTAAAATTGGTGAATAAATTCCAAAAATATGCCCGTACTTCAATTCTCGCATGGAATTTCGAAAATTAGTAAAATATATTGATTTAATTTGTCTGACAAGTAATTATTATAAGAACATTTTACTACTTTATTACTGTAAAAGTCAGATGTAGTTCACGCGTTTTGGTCATTGACACATGTCTGAGACTTCCCGAAATAGCTTAGACATAATAAAACTTGTCCGAAATAGCTTTGAACAAATACCATAAATATGTTTCAAAAGAAATACAAAAAGACTTTCACCTTAAAAGTGCTGGGGTACATCAGTTTATAACAATAATAAACGAAGAAAAAGTGAAAAAATGAATTTTCGGCATTTGTGGATGGATCAACAGAACAAACGAGCACCAGTGCTGAGACCGCAATTCCACGGTAAACGAAACAAGACGCATATGCATAACCCGGCCTCGCGCGGGTGAGTGGCGGGCGGCGGGGGCGGTGGGTCAGTGGAGGCGGCCGCCGGCAGGTTCCTTCGAGCGGGCGGCGCACGATGGTTGCGAAGACGCAAAAAGCGGACAAAACTATTTTCTTTTTCATTCATAGCACTGACAAAGAGAAAATTTCCGTTCTTTCATACGGAACATATTGCTTTAATGTTGAAGACAGTTTATAAATTCGTTATGCGAATTTATATAACGAATTTACAAGTTGTTTAATACTGACGGAATGATGGAGATTACGGAAGCGACCGACTGGAGTAGGCACAGACTTATCCAGGGTGCGAGTTGGAACTAGGGAGTGAAAAATCACCGACCTCTGAGATATACCGACTACCTCCCCCTCCCCTTGTCTCCAAGATGTACAAGCAATCTGCAAAAGGTGACTAGGTTCCCCCGAGGCTATAAACTTGGTTGCTCTGCCTGGAGGCGCGACCTCTTCTCGATAGTTCGGGGACTACCAACGAGCAAGCCGTTTATAAGTTTGGCTAGCCTTGATTTTTGAATCCGTTGCTTGCTTCACTGTGGGAACCACGCAGCGGCTAACCAAAGAGGCCGATATCGTGGCTGGGTTGGCAGCCAGGCCGCCTCATGTACGGTCACCTTAAAGCGTCTCATCCAACTTCAAGTCTCGCTTGGGTCTATTGCCTGTCGCCGAAGCATAGTTTCCACGGCGGAGCATCGCATGGGAATAGAGAGGCGTGGGCACGTTTTCAACGGACACAGCCCAGGCTTGAAGATCTCTATAGTGCTGTGTAGTGCTGTGGGAATGAATGAGTAGAATGAATGGTTATGTATAGAATGAATGAATGATGCGTGAATGAAAAATAAATTAGAAAAAGAACCACATAGAAAACCGTACAAAAACATTTAGAATTAAGAAAAAAATAACAATAACATTTTTCGTGTAAATGAAGTATGCCAAAGTGCTACTACATAATTATTAAATTATATTTAAGCTAGAATTAAGATAGCTTTAGTTAGTATTAGCTTTTTTTACCTCTCCTTTAGCTGGTTAAGCCGCAAGGCAACAGCGTAATTTGTACGCCAGTGTTAAATAAATTCCCGCCTCCTCAGGGTTACTGTGGAGGGGAAACAGAAAAAAAGACCTCTATAGAGCGGGGATGCTGGAGTGACCCTTACGACTTTAGTTGCGAATTTGGTTTTACGAAAGGAAGATATTTTGCCCGCATTTTCCGCAATCCGATCCATAGTGCGGCGGCGGTGGCGGCGGCGAAGCGACCGCATCCCCGCTGCCATTGCTAACGGGACTGCCCGGCGGCGGCGGCGGCGGCGGCGGCGGCCGCGGAGGCGGTGACAAGGGCGAGGCGGGGGATGGGGCCGGGGAGCACCGGCCAAGGCGGGGGGGCTGGCTGGCTGGTCTTCGCAGGACACGCTCGTTGGACCTCCGCCTGTTGTCCAGAACCAAGTGGAACCGAGATCCGGCTATTGCGTGAACAATGTCCCAAAAGAAGTAGATCATGTCCTGTTGTTGTTTATATGTTCAAGAAATATAATGAAGTAACAACACAGAACGAAAATTATTTATTCTATATTACAAGCCGTGTCTGTTTGACGACTCATCTTCATTGGTCGTATACATATGACCAAATTTCATGGTTAATGAATGTGAGCAGTTGATCAATATGCTCTAAGAATGTTTTTTTTTGTTATTTTTGAATTTTATAAAATTCAAAGATAAGCGTTTACTTCTATTTGTCTTGTTCAGATTATTTTTCCTGTAGATTCTCTACGAAATACTTTTCATTGAGAAGTTCATTTTCATGAGTAAACACCCCCAGAATGGAAACAAGAATGAATGTTTTTCTTTTTCAAACGATGTAACATTCTTATGTTCTTGATAAGATCGTATAATAATTAGGCATGCACTGAATGCTCAAATTATGTAAGTTCCTCCAGTACTTCACACTAACGAACCTTTACTTGATATAAACTGTACCTACCGAATATTGCACACAGTTGTCACAAACAATTTCCTTTTAAAGTCAAATCAGTTATTCATTTTATTCGCGTTCTAAATGTTACTGTCATATTTTATTAAAACAGGAATTTATCGGTTGCTGGTTGGGTGTCGAAATTATAATTGAAGAGTAACGAAATGCAAATATCTGTTGGACATGCGATACGGACAAAATAATTATTACTTTGGTAGTTGTTTTCAGTGAAAACATTATTTTAAAGTTTTTAATTGTACTCCAAGAGTTATTTTCGCCATGAATTTCCGTTACATGCTTTTTCCGTGTCTTCCTTTCCAGCTTCTTTGCAGGTAACATTTTTCACTTTTGCTGCCAGACCACGAACCAGTGTAAACTAGTACACGCAAGTTCTCGAACTAACGGTCTGGAACAAATCACGCAATAAACTAAATGATACGCTAACAATCCGCTCGACAGCATCCTCGGCGAAGTTTGTCTTAGAAACCGAAAGTCGATTGCCGTTCCTTAAAATCAACAGACCTTGGTAACGAACCTCGGCATAAACGCGATAATATCCACCCCTTCTTTCTTTACTAACTTCTCTGTCTGCAGTGAAGTAGTATATCATACTTATCAGATTGCCTGCTTCTTCATTTTTGCACTCGTACCTTCATCCGAATGTATTTCAGAATGTAGTCACGCAGCACAAACCGGGAACTGAGATTTATGTTTGCAAGCTTCTTGAATTACCACCAAGCCCAGGGTAGAAGCGCGTAATGCAATGCATTTATGCGAATTTATTCAGAAGCTATTAGCAAACTTTCCGTGCATCTTCGTCGAACCTTTTCCTGTGGGTATTTCGATTGGGGCATCGAAGTCTCCGTCGGTCTGGTACTCTGGTCTCGCCGCCGCCGCCGACGCCGCCGCCGCCGCCGCCGACGCCGCCGCCGCCGCCGTTGCTGCTACCATTGCCGTCACTGGTACCCCCACAATCACTACCTCTTCCACTGCCACCGCCTCCGCCATTACATCTTTCGCCACTACTACCGCTACCATCACCACTACTACCACCAACACTCACACCACCACCAACACTTCACACACACGACACCACGTCCACTACCATTACCACAGGAACTACCACTATCACCAACACTACTACCACTATCACCAACACTACTACCACTATCACCATCACTACCACTATCACCATCACTACCACTATCACCATCACTACCACTATCACCATCACACTACCACTACCACTATCACCACTACCACCGCCACCGCATTCATCTTCACCATTACCGCCACCATTACTGCTGTAGCCATATACACCTCCGGCAGACGAACTCACAACAATTGTGGCTCGCTTTTCCCCGCCTTGCAGTATACATCGCTTCCATCATATGTCATTACCATTGTGATCACTATCACCATCACCATAATAGCTAACGATACTATTCTCACTGCCACTACCAAGACCATCCCGTCGTCGTCTTTGCTGTCACACCTTCCTCCGCAACGACTCCGGCTCTCACATCTCTGTTCCTACTCACGGTATTGCCGGTTCATATTAACATTCCGGTAGCTCCACTCACGTGTCTACATCACTTCGTTATTTACCACCCTTGTCACACATACCAACATCTATAACAATGCGGGTGATGATAACATCACCACCTTCTCAAAATTTTCGAATTTTTTAAAACTTCATATTGATTGATTAAGATTAAGGCAATGAATCAATCAACATTTCTCAAAATATTCGGTATCTGACGTCGCAGCAGTTCCTTCTCATTATTGAACCAATGCATTTTCATTTCTTAACTGGTAAACCCAATGTATTCGATAGCTTATATCCCGATACTTCCGTTTTATTCTTTATTAATTATTATGAACTTGGTTTTTAGGCTGTACCTAAGATAAATGCTTTAAATAGACGGATAAAGATTAGATTTGAGCGACGGGGCAATGATGGAATGAGAAGGAGGTGGAAACAGGAGAACCCCGAGAGAACTGCATCTAAGCCACAGAATCCACATGGATCGATCGTTATTTGAACGCGCCACCCAGAGGTGGACGACGAGAGGTGGTGGCTGCTACACTTCAGCTCACAGCCAACAGCCAACCAAATAACGCCCAACAATTTCCACTGCCAGCACAAACTTTATCTCAAGCCCATCACCATAAGCAGCGTGCCTTCACTACTGCCACCACCCCGCCGCGACAGACGGCAAAAAAAACTATGTTTTTTAAATATCAATATTTCCCACCAGAATCATCGATATATTAACATCGATGTTTTATTTTTCATGTTTTTCCATCGATATATTTTCCCAGAAACATTAATATTTTTAAAAAACATTTATCTTTTTCGATGATTTTGTACCTGGCAGTCGTTAAACAGCATTTTAAACCTTGTCTGTATAGAATATTGATTAGGAAATTGAGATGACTATGCTTTAAGGCAGAATATACTTTAAATTAATACTTACGTACTATATATATATATATATATATATATATATATATATATATATATATATATATATATATAATGTATTTAATAGTGGGCGTTTTACTTGGATGTTTTATAAATGAAAGTGGAATAGTAGCGAAACAACCTTTATTTTTTCTTTACATTCGATGAACATTATTATTAACATATCACTTGAATGTGACTAAAAAAAAATAATTACGCCTGTATTTCCATTTAAGTACACTCATTAAAAATACATACAAAATGGGAAAAAACATATGTTTTATCATATTTAAAACATCGATATTTTAAACAACGATGTTTTTTGTCGATGTTTTCATCGACATCGAAAACGTTTTGGTGATGAATCTAAACATCGATGTTTTGATAAAATTTGCCCTCATTACCGCCGCCTCCACCACCATTCTTCAGCCCGCTGTTGAACGAGCAACGGCCAGCGTGGGAGGGGCTGCTCTTGCAGCAGCGATCAGGTGTACCACCACCATCCGATGAAAACTAATTATCCCCTCATTATCATATTTTAACTGAACATGCGTGTGGCGCCTCGATCCGGCGTTTCCCCAATAAATTGAGAGACCCAGGCGCGGGCGCCGCATTACTATCATTTAGTGCTATTATATAAGGAGCACCATATTTACCGTTGTGGGCCGGCAAGAAGGCGAACGGCCATTAGAGGAGCTATAAATATCTCTGGCTGCACGCACGGCACGTCGTTAGCGTTGGCCGGCGCTAGTTCGTCCGTCTTTAATTAGGCTTATCGCGCTCTTCATGTATGGTAATCGGCGTCTTCCGAAGGCGGGGTCGAGGGCGGAGTCGTGGACGCGCATGACGAAAAGAATGATGGGAACGGAAAGAACAGCTGACCCGGCCAGAGATAAGAACGTCGCCCACGCTGAGAGAGCTCGTAACTTCTGTGGTTCGTGTGTTTTTTCTTGTTCTTATGATCATACGTGTTTCTTTTGTTCGTGGTTTCTAAAGTTCTGATGTAATTCCTAAATAAGCGCAGAAAGCTGTACATATTTTGACCTTGAGTTCAATTTATAGTTCGGATTGACAGATCCAGCCTAATGGTAGTTCGAGGAAAAGAAAATATGTTGTCAGAAATACTAACATTAAATGGTAGTCAAATATGAAAACAGAAAATATCAGATGTAAATGTGAGGTGATGTGATGATGGCAGCGAGGGAGACTAGGAAGGATGATAGTTTAGATGGGGTCAAGCATAATGTAAGTGCGTTATATTTCCTCGTCAGTTGTGCTGAAGAATGAGTAGGGGAAAGTGAGATATAGCAATTCCAATGGATGGTAAACTAGTATCTGAGAGACCCAACGCGAGCACTTTGGAACCAAGTTCGCACACGTCTTGAAATTTATTTAACATGTGCAGTTGATATGAACGACCGATTTCAACCTTTGAGATCCACATCTTTTGTTGGAAAAAAGTATTTAAATCGAATTACATCAGAAATCATCAAACTTATAACGCATAAGAAGTGTAGGCTTAAGAAAATCACAAAACCACATTTGCCTTTGTTTTAATAGATGTTTAATTGATTTACAATAGCTAAGTAAATGTGATACCAGTGATGAGGGAGAGATACATCGTGCCCTTTTCCGTGGAAGTTAATAAAAGTGGACTGTGAGGAGAGTCGTTCCGGCCGAAGCATTGTGGTCGGCGAGCGATGCTCTCACGCCCAGGTTAAGGCCACTGCCGCCGCCGCAACCGGAAATTCCTGAGCGCAGGCAGCGGCGGCAGCCACCAGCTCTCGCACGCGAGCCCCCGCCTGCCCCGCCGCGCCGCCTGCTGGCCCCCCACCGCCCTAACAGCCTCTGTAACCCCCATAGCCCCCATCGCCCCACCGCTCCCATCTCCTCTACCGCCCTCTTCACCCCCACCACCCCCCATTGCCCCCACCGACCCCATCTCTGCCATCGCCCCCCCACTGTTCCCTCAGCCCCCATCGCTCCGTCGTCCTCACCGCCCCCCCACTGTTCGCACCGCTCACATTGCCCCCGTCGCCCCCATCACCCCACCGCCCCCATCATCCTTACCGCCCACATAGCCCTCACTGCCCCCATCGTCCCCACCGCCCTCACCGCCTCCATTATCCCCCACAGGCCCCATCGCTCCCACGGCTCTCATCTCCCCCATCGCCCCATTGTAACCTCCCCCATTGTCCCCACCGGCCCCATCTCTTCCATCGCTTCATCTTCCTCATCGCCCCTTTGACCCTACCGCCCTCACTGTACTCTCCACCCTCATTTTCTGTGCACATACACTCCCTCCGAGGCGATCATTCCAAGTCATATCCTCTCAAACAATGTTTATATACTCAAACTCCCTAGTTCATTTAAGACGGTTCTTGTTCAGCTCTTTGACATTTCAGACTCTGTGTTTGCCCTTTCCTATAGCAGTGTTCATAAAGAAGAGATCCTGCAAATTACATTACTCATCCTAGGGCTAGTCTGTACCATATGAGTCGTTTTAAGGAAAATAATGGCATCTGACATTTGTTCCAAAAGAGCATTGTAGGACTTAATGTTAGTTAGGTAGTAGCTTATATTTCAAATGATTTCAAGAACAGACAAAATCGCTGTGATAATTTACACCTACGTTTTTTCTTGGGCCTTTCGTTTCATTTTAGACTCTAGTATTACATTGCATATCCCTGCGGAAAGAGATGTCAGTTACAGTTATTTTCAACGTCTCATTTTACAGTCTTGTTTTGGCCCTCATTATTGGTGAGGAGTCCTCGCCTCCGATCGGCAGCCAGTTCCATTCGAGGGAGGAGCCGTGTTCGCGTCTGAGAACCTCCTTGGGCTTCCGAACCCGACGCGCCCCCGCCACTGTGCAGCTCGGAACAATAGCTGGCTCCTCCATTGTGGATTTAACAGCGATTGAGATGAACGTGTGTAACCAAAGGAGAAGATAAGCAAGCATGGAGAATCTAATGCTATTCGTCGTTACGGATGAGTTTAGGAAATGCATTATAATCCGTAATCCGTTAGTATCTGATCCACGAAGTTTCTTTAATGATTTCTGGGTGGCGAGCTCAATAATAAATACATACATCTCAGATACGGGTTTAATTAGTACTTAAAAAAGAAATGAAATAATTTAGAGGGTAATTAAAGGACGGGTTGATGGTTGAGAATGCAGTGATAGCCGTGATTGGAATATATGCAGCAGATAAAAGTGAATTCGAGATGTGACACCTACTGACAATTGAAGGTAAAAGCAGATAAACGGGAAGAGTTGATAGTTGTTCCACTAATTTAATGTCTACTAGACGAGAAGAATAGCAGTTGGCCCTTTTCTTGCCTGCCAGAGATCGCAAAGTGAAATCGCACATGCCATACGCGGAGTTCGAACCGACAACACCAGTTCCGTCTGCATCGTCTGGGTCGGACGGTTTCGTAAAATCAGCTGCTACATCTTTTCCTGTCAACCCCGATGGTGTCTGATGGGGGAAGATACCTGCTCAGGATCGTGGCGGGCCGTCTGTTTCACCGCTGTTGGCTCATCGTGTAAAATTTTAAGACGGTGTTTCTCGTGTTATCTGCTCAAATCTACCCCTCGACGGTTGTTTTCATTTTGTTGGACGCTGCCTACCTCTTCCCCGTTTGCCGAAGGTAGGTAGGCAGGCGCTCGACCCGAGTGGCTATCGAAGCCGAGGTTCCTGCCTAGACCGCTTTCTCAGGTGACTGACGATCGCCGGAATGTTCGGGAATGTCGAGATTTGTGGTCACGAAGGAGGCATTAATTTTTAAAGGAAATAACTCAAAGTTCCGGGAAGATTTGTTTACATTTTTCATTGAGAGAGAGAGAGAGAGAGAGAGAGAGAGAGAGAGAGAGAGAGAGAGAGAGAGAGAGAGAGAGAGAGAGTCCTCAGAGGACCAAGGAAAATGCAATAAAAGAAGAGGTGGAAGAGGAAAAGGGAAGAGAATGAGGAGGAAGGAAAGAAAATAAAGAACTGAAGAGGATAAGAAAACTGATAGATACTTCGTGTTGTTTGTCTTGTTAATTTTAGCTTTTGCACAAATATGTATATAGAAGAGAATAATATTCTTAAATTCTGCAAATATTACTTTTATATTATTATTATTATCATCATCATTAGTGATGTGCAATGTATGTGTATGTGTGAGACGTATGTGTAAGAAAGACATGTTTAGTGAAGTGCGATGAGGTGAAGTGGAGTGGAGTGCTGTGACATTTTGCGTGTCTAAATGATAAAATGTTCATAAGTCTTTTAATGTAGATCAATGTGTAATTTAAAATATTCTACCATTAGTTGATTTTGAAATTAAATTAAATATCAATTCAACATTAAGGAACTTTTGTTACGAATATTCTAAAATACGAACCACCCGCAGCGTTTTTAACGACTTTTGAACTATATCTCAAATTATTTGAGAAGTAAATTGTATTAACTTTTAAACTATATGTGGAATCAACTTAAGTACTAATCTCCATAATCATAAAAGTTTTTCAACTCTTCGAAGAAATTATTTGCATTGATACATCGTTAATTGTCTCCACAACAATTGGAGAATGATTCGCCCTCTAACCCCCCCTAAAAATTCCCCCCCTCTCCATCCCCGCGTTCCGCGAATCACACATTTCCCCGAGCCTGCGAATCTGACGGCGAATCAGGCTGTAATTCTCTCTCCAACCAAACATTTACGTTTGAGTGCGCAGCCAACACGAAACATAATTCGTGCCGCAGGTGGAGTATCAGAGGGACGCGTGTTTCATCTTATCGCGGCCGGGCGCGAGCGGCTCGGCCGCCTTGCCCGCCGGCGCCGTATTAGGCGGCTTTGTTCCGCGCCGGTGACGCCATGTTTTCGCTTAGCATACGCGCGCCGCGGAGGCGAGAGAAGCCGCGGTTTCCCGCCGGAGGTGCACGCCCACCTGGGCGCAGCGCGTGCGGCCCGGCGTCGATGACCGCCTGTGTGTTTGACCCGGGGTCAGCCGAAAATAGCCCCGCGCGCCTGCGGCCCTTGCCGCGCGTTGCACTGTGGGCCGAGTTGGGGCAAAAGCGAACAAATATCTAGATCTTAGATGAAGCTGCTGCGAAGTTCAAGGAACCAACAAACAAGAAAACGCAACTGAAGATACTACTGGGAAATAATCCTTGTATAATTTAAGTCATATGTTCGCCAAAAAATGTGAAAAATTTGTGTTTACCAATATTTAAAAACTTGAATTTTTTCTTCAGAATCCGGCTGAGTGCAATCTATTATTCTAAATAGTAGCTAAGGACACTAACTTATTTAGAAAAACATATCTACAGAAGTAACGTTCATACTATTTCCAATTCCTAATCTTAACAACAATATTTTGTCAATTTGTTTTTCAAAATGTGTAAAACGCAAAATCGTTAACAGCAATCGAACGCCTTCGGTCCTGTGACTGGGACGTCGCAAGTTCGATCTCGCCAAGCTGCTAGGAATGTAGCTGGTTTGACATCATGTAGGTGCGCATCCTGAAGTAAAATTTGTAGGCGTACTACTCTGATTGCATGCAATATTAACTTACTATTACTGAGATGTGGATCTCAAAATCGACCGTGTGGTTTCTTGCCAAATTGCAATGTTTGCAGAGATACTGCACAATAATGAAAAGAACATATGAAGCTCCGGACGTTTTTATTTTAAGTGTATGCTGGAGGGTTTTCAAAACATGAATTTTGCCCGCTTTTTCCGCCTTGCAAACCACCGTGGGTAGCCTGCTCGCTCGCCGCCATTAATTGTGGGAAGAACAAGCTCTCGGCGGGAGCAGAGCCGGCCGCGCCGCCGCCGCCGCCGCCATCCGATCCTCCGCCCGCGCACGGGCGTGCGGGCGAGCGAGCGAGAGGGCGGACGAGCGATCGGCCACGTGACCCGGAAGTCGGGCGCGATCGGCAGCCGCCGATTGGATCCAGGGGGCGGGGCCGGGCGGGGCTGGTCGGAGGAGCGACGTGCGGCCGGGCACCTGCACGCCCGGACCCCGCGGCGCGGGGCACGCCCCCTCTGGTGCAGGCTGTCAGCGCCCGCGCCCCCGCCTGCGTCCCCACCAACGACTCCCCCTACGCCTACGCCCGCGCCCACTGCCACCTAGAACGCAGCAGCCGGATAAAGGGTTCAGATCTTGGGTGATTTTGCAGGGAGAAATTGACGGGTAGAATGGGGTTCCTCAGGGAATTTCCATCCGGATATTATTCTTCTGTTTGAGCACGTGTAAAAATGCTATGAACGTTGTATCCTGATAATTAATACTGTTATGTAATAAATACAGTTCAATGTAAAAGAATATCAAACTGGATAATTCAAAAATCGATATTGGCATTAATACCTTCAGGTTGGTTCCATGCAAACATTTCACACTTTCTGAAACATTGTTTTAAAAGTGAAAAAATCTTCGGAATGGGCGCTAACTACGAACAGCCAGACACTGAACTTTGCATTAAGCTTATATAATCGGAGTTGAGAGTGAGTAAAGATTTTTCCAACCGTCTAAATTAAACTGCTCAATTAATATTCTTTTAATTTTATCGTGAAATAATATTTCTGTCTCTTATTTTCAGTACAGTTTTTAATAAATTTTAGATTAATATTCGTCCCTAACCACCCATGTCACGGAGTAGGTCTGCACAGAATAGCTAAATCTCAAAAAATCTAATAAAATGTTCAAAAATGTTCCGTTTAGTAGAATACTGCTTAAGAAATATAAATCGGGCCCCATCTGCCCGCCGCCATTTTCCGTGTTCCGAATTTCCAACCTACAGCCGTTCCCACAAACTCAGATGTCCTCACATAATGCAGGGACAGGAACACCTACATTTAACGGCGTATAACGCATAGTTTCCAAGGGATGCATTATTGTAATACAGTAATCTGTTACCTACGTTCATAATCTGCAATTATTTTCTTTCTCGTATTAAATATGTTTGTTGCAGCATCACACTAACAAGGTTTTTATGTTAATGGTTTACTAAAACTTGTAAAAAAATGTCATCCTTATGTTAAGGGAGAATAATATTGGCAATTAAAATTATTTATTTTTCGAACCGATGATTCAACATTTTCTCTTTTTTTCAGGTGAGTGCTGATGACTACACTCTATGAGAAACTTGGCTACAATGAAGGGTAAAGTAGTATTTTGCATTTTATTGCAACATAACAAATAATCCATGGAAAGCAAAATATTATCCAGAAATATCTGAACTGTATTTTTTAAAATCTTTCTAGTATGTAGGGACCTATTAGAATATGTTATTAATTTAAAATAATTTCAAAAATGAATCAGATGACAAAAATTAACCCTCTTGTTGAAGCGTTTGTGAAATATTCAGCGTCTTTATTAGAAGGGTTCCTCGTTAGAGCTATAAAATCAATCCATTTTGTCTTCAGCAAGTCCAGAAATTTTACACAAACTACCCTTTTGTACGTACAATGGGCTATTCTCCTGAACTCACGTTACCTCAGCTAGAAGCACATGACCGCTGGAAAGCTCACGATCACTCTAGAAACGTTCCCAAAAAGACGTTCACCGCGAACCTCAAAGTTCATCTAGTCACAGTGTTCTTGGGAAATCGACCGACACCAGTCGAAGAGATGCTTGACCGAGGTTGAGGTAGAGGTAGGCATCAGCGTATATGGCGGGAGAAGGTGTGGAAACGGCGACAGGTATGTTGAAGTCTGAGTCGGGTCGAAGTCTGAGTCTGGTGGCGAAGTCCGGTGGCTGGTGGCGAAGTCCGGAGGCTGGTGGCGAAGTCCGGAGGCTGGTGGCGAAGTCCGGAGGCTGGAGGCGAAGTCCGGAGGCTGGAGGCGAAGTCCGGAGGTTGGTGGCGATGTCCGGAGGCTGGTGGCGAAGTCCGGAGGCTGGTGGCAAAGTCCGGAGTCCGTCGGCTGGTGGCAAAGTCCGTCGGCTGGTGGCAAAGTCCGTCGGCTGGTGGCAAAGTCCGGAGGCTGGTGGCGAAGATATGCGGAGGCGAAGGCGGAGGTGGTTGGGAGTACTATGTGGCGGCCCGCACTTCTTAAACCGCCCCACTGACCTTAAACGGACGCTCGTATAGCAGCCTCCCTCACGCCTCGTGGCTGCTGCCTACGTCGCGAACCGTGTGTGCAGCTTCTTGTCGGGGTCTTCTGGGAACAACCAGCGGTCGTCGGCGTGCCTGGAAATCCCACCATGCAATGAGATGGTGGAGTGTTCCCCTGCGAAAGAAATATTTTGAGGGAAAGTGATAACATTGTGCATAATGAGACTTTGCATTCTTCGGAGACACAAGTCGAAGGAATACAATCTTAGGAAGAAAAAAGTAAAAATGAAAAACATGTAGAGGACGAAATTTGTAGGGATTTTAAAGGAGACAAGCAGCAGGAGACCCGAGATCTGTCACAAGTTAGAATGCAGTTAGTGATAATATTCGAGATGTGGGTGGATGGGAGGGGATCATAATAAACGGAGAGAAGCAAGATATACTGTTGGTAACTGTCTTGTTTGTACAGTCTAGAATGTGCTCGAAAATCATTAGTATCAGTTTTTCACTTAAAATATTAACGCAAAATATGTTACAGGTTAACTGAATAATTCCAGTTAAATAAAATGTGACTTTGTGCACCTAAACGAAATGGCTTTGAATTGGAAATTCACCTGCACATTTAGTCGTCACTTGAAATTAACGTTTTTCTAGAAAATTATTGACTGTACAAACAAGATTGCTACCAACTAGGTAGACTGATCGGAAAAACTAAATTATAGTGGTTACCTTAGATATTTTTCTCTACGCGATGTATTCCTGAGGAAATTAACGAAATAATCGGCAAAATGAAATTCTTACATTGTCCTGCACCATTCATATCATCTTGCCCTTGTCGAAATACGCTTTTCTCCATAATAAATTTGTCATGTGTCATTGGTTTTCCTTCAATTGATTGATCTTGAGTAGCGTTGAATGATAGATTTTCAGCGTAGTATGCCTAATATTTCGTATTGCAGGGTCTTTCTTCTAAAATGTTTTTACAAGGGTCTACAATTTTAACACAAACTAACTATGTATGTTACATAACTCATAATTATCTCCGGACTTCTTTAAGACATTGAAAATGTAGAATTAAACGAAACGTACCTTAATTCTCAAAACAATTTGTGAGGTATGAAGTAGTATTGCGCATAGGGACCGTGCGAACAGCCTGTTTCAAGAGCAAACTTTATGACGCTCTCCAGCTCCCAAAATCCGATTTGCATACACGAGGCGGAGAACAACAGCGATGACAATCCCACGCCACTGCGACGAGTCATCCAAAAACAATGTTTAGCAATTCTTAATACGCTCTCTACGCATCGCTGCTCTTACGAAACATACAGTGACACCGAGCTGTATAAGTCGCGTCGTTGATGAGGTCGTCCAATTCGGGAAGGAGCCAAACAGGAGGTGTCTTTTCTCTGTCGTGGGCGATCGCCTCCGACTTCCACACCTACTCCACTGCTGCCGACGCGTCGCCTGGAGAACCTGTCGTTGCGCATCGCCGCCGCTGGCGTGACAACTGTGCCAACTCCATCTTCTACACTTGTCAGCATCGCTCAACTCGATAACCGCCTCCTCCGGAATGATTCCACTGAACACACTAACGACGATATCAGAATATAATTCTGTACATCGGAGGTATAGAACAGTATGTCACATTTACTGAATTTGAGAGGAGAGCAGTTTGAAGATGTTTCACTTTGGACTTGGAAGTGAACTTGATGTTATTTAAATTCACTGTGACGCCGTCATTTCTTGATGGAGGACATGGTGTTGTATACCTCTAAGAAGAGAACCAGAAAACCGTATGATAGAGGCCGAGATCGTTAAAGCAGTAGTGCTGTGGTGATCTCGGGACGAAGGATCGCGGGTTCGAGTCCCGCTTCGGGTATGGTATTTGTGTTCGTCCTTTCACCCTTCATTATCACCATATTCATTCCGTAAATAGGTACCCATAACGTTAAATCAGTAGTGGTCGCTAATGATCTTGTGGTTAATGCGACATTCAATACATTTTTTTTTAAAACGTATGATAGTGCCAATAATCTCATTTCGTTCAAAAAAGGACGTTTCTTAGCGACGTGACCAATGTCCAGCAGCTCTCCGTCTTAGAGTGTAGGGATTCAAATTCCGATCACTTCAAGTGGAATTTCTTTGCCCCGAGAATAAGCTAATAACTCGTCAAATATAATTTCACAAATTTGTGACTATGTTGTATTTTTTGAAATAATGTGTAGTGTGAACAAATTTATAGTATTTATAATGTTAATCAATGATTTTAAATCATTATAGGAGAATAATCCAACACCTCTTCTTCCCATGCTAAGAATTAATAAGTTTACGAGATTTACGTTTAGATTGTGAAAGTCGTAAATGTACCCATTTTTCAACAACAAAAAAGAAATTAACTTCTTCGATTATACAAAAAAGAAGAAAATAATTAAGAGAATCCAGCTGCACAATGATCATCATCATTCACATCACGTATCATAAATTCATCAGGCCATCAAAAAATCATTCATTTCAGGTATGCTCGGAAAGTCTTTGCTACTGATAATCCTAACAAGGATTCAATGGAGCGACCATAGTGAGAACACCACTGGGCTCCTTCACCGCCGCCCACGCCATCTGCACCCCCACCCCCCACCCCACCCCGCCTCGAGGCACGCCGGAGGCGGACATCCTACTGCAGCTGGAGGTCCGCGCAGCCAAGGCCGAGCCCTGGCGGCGACGGCGGTGGCAACAAGTTTACTTATGTAATGCGGCGACTGCATTCTGCTCCGGGAACAAATGAACGGACGACGGGAGAAAAATAAAACGACACGCGTGAATTAGCATTCTCGAAGCCATGGCCGGCCTGAGGGAAGCGAAAAGAAGACCAGACCCTCGCGGAGGTCGCTGGAAGGCCGCGGTCCGAAGATGGGGCCTTGCTTCTTCGGGGTGATGACGAAACAAGGACGGGCAGTGGTTGGTCATTTCGTCCGTCTCCTGGAACACTCATGAGTGAGTGGGTGGGTGGGTGGCTGAGTGAGTGGGTGGGTGAGTGAGTGGGTGGGTGAGTGAGTGGGTGGGTGAGTGAGTGGGTGGGTGAGTGAGTGGGTGGGTGAGTGAGTGTGTGGGTGGGTGAGTGAGTGACTGAGTGGATGGGTGAGTGGGTGGGTGAGTGAGTGTGTCAGTGAGTGAGTGGGTGGGTGGGTGAGTGAGTGGGTGGGTGAGTGAGAGAGCGGGTGAGTGGGTGGGCGGGTGAGTGAGTGGGTGAGTGGATGGGTGAGTGAGTAGATGGGTGTGTGGGTGAGTTCGGTGGATGGGTATGTGGGTGAGTTGGGTGGATGAGTGGGTGGGTGAGTTGGGTGGATGGGTGGGTCGAGTGAGTGTTTTTGATTCCGGATCTTTCAACCGCGTAGGTAAGTCGGAGTGTAATGTTTCCTATATCTGTCTACTTATATAAAATTAGTGAAGTGAAAAATTTGAATTTGGTACTATTCATCAAATCATCTTCTACAATCTCCCGCAGTAGTAACTTTCTGCGTCAACATGTGGCAGCATAGCAGTCGTTTGCAATATGGCCGACATCTATGTTCGTAAGAGACCGCATTGTGTGATTGAATTCGTGAATGTAGAAGGTGAAATGCGCATTCGCATTCAGGAAAGACTAAAAATGTGTTGCGGTGAAGCACCAGGGGATGTCTGCATTGTTATACGATGGATTCGTTGCTGTAATGAAGGTGAAGGGCAAACCCGTTGGCTGACGAATAGCGGAACGGTAGGTTCGTGACTGCAGTCACTCCACGCAACATTCAGCTAGTCGATGAGATCATTCGTGGTGACCGCGGTATGACTGCAGATGAAGTGAGGGAGATCTTGCGACACAATTTATCTATCACATTTTACCTACTGCATTCAAGAATTCTATCACACAACGCGGTCTCTTTCATATATCGATGACAGCCAATTTTCAAACTACTGGTGAGCTACCTCTTGTAGACGCAGTAAGTTACTGCTTCGGTGGATTGTAGGAGGTGGTTTGAGAAATAGTGGCAAATTCAAATTTTTCATTTAAATTTTTTCGCATTTCATTTTTTTTAAGTAGAAAAAATAGAAGGTATTAGTTTTTGACTATCCCTCGTACTTACACCTTTCGTGCTGTAAGTGTAGTGAATGTTATTATACGGACATTCTTCCACTGGTTCGTCATTGGCCCCGACCTACTCGTCGGCGTGATGGAGGTTTTCCCCTTCCAGGTATTTCCCTCAGCAGGGCCCCGCCACAGCCGGGACATGCTCCAAGCTCCCGACTGGTCTCCCGAAATGTGTAGTAGGGCGGTGGGTGTAAATGTATTGAGAGAAAAGGGGACAAAGGTGTGAAAGGAATGATCGCGCGCTATCTGTGGCCTATTTATGTAGGTACTTCTCTGGCATTCGCGTGATATTGTTAAGAGAAACCTACCGAAAACTACTTAGCGGACCACTAGGATAATTCTAGTTGCTGAAATAGCTGTTCTGAAATTGCTAGTGTAAAAAATTCACAACTATCGGGATTCGATACCTTTCGGTACACGTTACTGGAAAGGCAACGGTATTTCCTTCTTCCAAACGCGTTTCAGCTCAGTTCATGTCTTGGCGTGATATGATTCTTAGTTGTGTCAAAGTTTTTCTT
Source organism: Teleogryllus occipitalis (assembly GCA_011170035.1). Taxonomy (NCBI): domain Eukaryota; kingdom Metazoa; phylum Arthropoda; class Insecta; order Orthoptera; family Gryllidae; genus Teleogryllus; species Teleogryllus occipitalis. The sequence goes on from BLKR01000142.1 coordinate 642,550, forward strand.
GATGCAAGTGATAAGATGGGCTGTATGAGGATGGGGGATCAATGCGTTTCTTCGTATTGAAAATGGAATAGGAGACAGAATGGAGAAGGAATGATTGCCTTTAATCCGTGACCCTTTGTTTCAAGAACTAGTACATCGATATATTAAATATTCAGTGTAAACAGAGATATTAAATATTCAGGAAATAATTTACATTTTTTAGCACTCGAAAGTTTCTTTGCCAATCGGAAACAAATATTTTATCATACGATAATGTTAATATCCCGCAAACTTTCCTCTTTTTGATATAAGATGCTTGCGAAAATAATATGATGAAAGTGTGTTTAAAGAAGTCTATCATAGACAAAAAAGAAATGGATACCGTGAATGAAAAAATTATCTCAGAATTGAGTATGTGTCTAAACTTAAAAACGAAGCTTTTCTTTATTTAGCGATTTTAACTTTATTGCTACGTAGTTTGCCGATTCAAAAATTATGCACACGATATATTTTTATACTGTAAAAATAGCCAGAAACAACAACTTGGATGATACTTTCTTATTTGTTGCTCTTGCAATATTTGAGTGTGGTCTCGAGCTTACATAATATTTGGTTTTGTAGTTTTAGGAATCCTCATTCAATGCTTTCGAGAGGAAAACTCGAGTTCCCAGAAGGAAAAAGCCGATCAAGGTGTTGAATAGTGCGTTCACTCTAGATGTTGTGTAATCCGTACCATAATTATAGGCTGCCTTGAAGAACTAGTTTCAAGTTTCTTACCGCATAATAATGCGGTGTTCGTGAGTAATAACCAAGTGATCGTTTCTTGCGTCTCATTGGCGTCCACACTGCGTAAAAGTTCTTTTGTGCTGTCTGCAAGTGACTTTTCTCAAAGGGTACGAGACTATTATGCCTTACAAAGGTTTAGAAAGTAGTATTTCTTCCTAAAAAGAAATATTTGTTCTCATTTTAAACAAATTGATTTAGATGGAAAAAGTAAGGAACAGAAAAATATTTTTTGTTTTGAAATTCCACCGAACAATGCTTTCGGGTATAAGTCATCTGCAACCTGCTCACTTAACAACATTTTGACAGAAAAAGTCACCACTCAAATTAGATTGTGTTCACTAGACTGGCCGAATAATTTTTTTTATCCAACAATGATCACCAGAGAAAAATTATTTTACTATCTGTTAGAATAGACTGCACATCAATGTTTTGTTGACTCACCAGATTTTAGAGAACATTGTACGAAAACTATGTGTACTCGAACAACTACGAGATTGTCAATCAAAAGCAATTAAAGGGTGAAAAATCTCAAACGCTATTTTTATTCTGTGTTGGTTTAATTCCGTCTTAGTCGTTAAAAAGTGAAATGTACTGCTGTATAGAAACTACAAGGAAAAGAAGATTGAAACGCATTGAGTTGTGAGAAGGAAATACACATTGCTGTTTAATAGGCTAATAATTCATTAGGCTGCAAATGACTTAAGTATCAATTGTCTCTTTTTATCGAACGTCCATAAAGGGTTTGTGATGATTTCTAAATAAATTAATTCTGGGTCCATCCATTAGATAAGTACGCAAACGCAGGCTACCTTCATTCGTTGTCCAGTTTCGTTCCCTGCAGCAACCACCACAACAACCATCAGACGTATCTCACATTTAATATTCATAAAATACTTTAACCATTTCATCATTCAATTTGAAAATATTATTCAAGTAAAAAAAAATGTTCATTTTTATTTCATGGGTTTATGAATACTTCAATACGTGTAAAAGAATCGCAAGGAAACCTACACTACTTTCATATTCGTGTTAAAATGCCCCTTCCAATTGAATATTCGGTGAAGTAACGGCGACCCCGCCCCCTGTGCTTCCGAGCCTGCGCGCCAGCGTGCGCTGCAGCAGCAGCAGCAGCAGCAGCAGCAGCAGCAGGCGGCGCCGCGGGGACAACGGCCGGTCAGCGCTGGGCGGCGCGGGGCGACGGGCGACGGGCGAGGCGGCGGCCGCCGCTGGCCACGGCGCGGGGCGGCGCGTCTGGGAACGGCGGGGGCCGCGCAGCTCCGGTCGCGTGCCAGCGCACTCCCGCCCTATGGCCCAATAAACCGCCCAGGGCACCCACCCCCCCGGCACGGCGGCCGCCGCCCTCGCCCTCGCCAGCGTCGGTGGACCGCTTCAGGTGGCCACTGTTGGTGTGGCTGGTCAAGGGACTGCCCGTGTTTCGGCCGTCGTTCTTGCTGACGCCAGTGATCAGCCAGTAGGTCGACTTGTAAGCCACCTTGTAGTTCGGCTTGTAGGGCGTCTTACATGTCGACATGTAGGCCGACCATCTTACCGGGAGCGGTAGCTCAGTAACTGATATCACTGCAGCGCCTCTGACCGGGAGGTCCTAGGTTCGAGTCCTGTTGGTGGCAGGATTTTCGACACTAGCTTTTCAGCTAGGTCGAATTCAGTCGCTGTCTGGAGGAGAATTCTAGCGGCAGGCTGCTCTGATCGGTAGTTTTCCGTGGTTTCTCCGATCAACACCAGGCGAATACCGGAGCAGTACCTTACCAAACGGGCCACGGCCCGCGCGCGATCTGTCCTTCCTCTTCCTTGTCCTATCCTCTCCCCTACACACACACAATAACATGCACTACACTACCACATATTCCGGGAGATCGATCGGTAGCTTAGAGCTTGTCCCGGCTGGGGCGGTGCCCCGCTAGTGGGAGAGTCCTGGTTAGGGGGAAACCCCACTAGCCGACGGTAGGTCGGTGCCGGATCTCGCCATCCAGCGAGGGAAGATCACCGCCATCTCCCGCGAAAAAAACATGCACTACACTAACGGGACTAATGACCAAAGCAGTTGACGCGCCCGGAAACACGAAAAAATCAATCAATCAATCAACCGACCATCTTGTAGGCCGACCGTCTTGGGGGCCTACAGTCTTGTAGGCCGACCTTGTAGGTTGGCTTATGTGTCGGCTTGTAAGCTGACATATAGACAGCTTGAACGGCCACATATCGTTGCAGATGTGCGTAGAGTACGTACTGTCTTACACTACACCGGCTGTTTCCCTAGTTCTCGCCAAAGCAGGCGAAGATCTTGTAGAACGGCTTGTACGTTAGCAAATAGACAGCTACAAGCTTATTGACATCTTGTATGTCTTCGCTCCTTGACGCTGTGCGAGGGGAAAATACTTCTTTTAGAAAGCTTCCGTACGTAGGAGCGGTGCTAGAGCAGTGACCCGATACTTCAAACTGTTTCGAAGATAGTTGCTGTGTGCCAAACTTCTCAGGTGATCCATCCTGTTTCTCAATCGAATGCCATTATGTGTCTCTCTAAAAGACATGACTAATCAATCATCTAGATGACTTAAAGCCATTAAAAGCCTTCTTGTTACATGAGTACATTTAGTTGGCAGATGGCTAATGGAATCTTCTGAATCGTAACAAAATCTCGTTTCGGTAATGTTTGATTCCCTTCTACTCCGAACGGGTGGGGAGAATGCCAAGTATGAGAGAAGCACGCTAACACTTCTCTTAAGCGGCCCGCCTGAGATGTGTGGAAAGCGGTAAACATCATGTCGAATCAAAAACACAAATAAACAAACAGCACCAATGTGCTGGAAGGTATTTCCTGCCTGATCGCCGATTTAGTGTGTTTACCTATCGTAATGCGAGCGACTCATAAGTTCCATCGAATCACGTGAAATTCCGAGTTGTTTGGCAGATGGTGTGATCTCTGGTCAACACAGTTAATGTACGTTGCCGAAATGTCTTGAGTCACTCTCCTCTGATGCATGCAAATTTGAGATTTCCTCTGTCAGATTCGGGTCAATCTTATCCATTTGGATGATGCTGTATCCGGGTTTCTGGTGCCAACGTTCTCAATTAACGTACCATCAGAGAAAATTGGTTTAATGAAGACATAGGAAGCGATGGCAAAGCCTCAACATTTCCTGGGAACAGAATAATACGACGGCTAAAAAATTACGAAATTATAATTTGAGACAAAGAGTTTTCCACAAATGTTTTCAGCTTCCTCTAATGGAGGTTGAAAATAAAACGATAAAACTGAAAGAAAGTAAAACTGGAAGTATTTACCGGTTGCTATACTTTTTCTTTCGTTGTCAAACTCATCATTTGAATTGTCTGATATTAAATGGCTTGTAATACACATTTCCTGGAGGCATTTTTACGGAAAGTGTAATCTACGGAAGGTGTAATCTACGGAAGGTGTTTCACAGCGTTTCGCACAGTGTAATGAATAACATACACAACACCTACTGACGTTGAAGTCAAATCGAATTCACTAGTGTTGTCATATTATTCACTTAAACAGCACTGTATTTACGTTGAATGTGCTCTTTGCGCTGTTGCGCGAGGCCGTGAAAAGTTGCCCTTGGTGGTTCACACATTTCGAAACAGCTTCGGAGTCTTACGGTCGTGGTTGAGGATGGCGGTTTTCCTCGTGATAGCCTTAGGACGTCGTACATGGAAATGCCGTGATCTCTATATGTTTTACTTCTAGTAACAAGTGTAACGAGTGATTTACTAGTGACATTTATGTTGTACTGACGTCAAGAATTAAATGAAGCCACCTTCTAAAAATTGAACTTCTCGAATTTTGAAAAGTGACTGCATAGAAATATTTCGTGAGGATTTAGCACTATGTGTATGGAATTAAACACAATGACATGCCACTTTTATTACAGTATATCACGGGAATTACCAAAAAGTGAACAAATTGAAATCATGACTACCGGATTATAAGAATGTTTTTGTGAAATCATTTTTCATTTAAAATTTCGACAACATTAATTCGTGACATATGATAATTTATTTTCATCTATACATTTTTGTTAATTTTTGTTTAGGGAGTATTTTTTGGCTTTCTGTTATTTATACTTATACAATTTCGTACGGGAGTAAAGCGAATTGCGCGACACCATAGTTCTTATGAGGACAGTAGAAATTTGTTATTTTGGTTGAATATTCCACCATAAGGTAAAATTTATGAAAATGTGAAAATAAGCTACATATTTTGAAAGACGTTTATTATTTATTATTATTATTAATATTATTATTATTAATATTATTATTGAAAATAGTTGTATATCTGAAGATGATTATGTTCATTTTATATGGAATTTTCTTTGCAAACGTAAATATCCGTAATTAAACTGAAAAAGAGTTTTTTTTCATTCAATTTTTGAAAAGTTGGTTGTCTGTATATTTGACCCCGTTTGGATAAATTACTTCTTTAGATATTAAATGTCACTACTCCATGTAGATGTGTTGGCAACCGGCAGATATTACTTTCTAAATCGTATGATAGGCGTAGGGATAAGCAAGTGAAGCGCCGTGCAGCCTCCCGCGCCTCCTCCCGCGTTCCTCGTGGCGTGGGAGCGGCCCTCCCCCGCGCAGGAGCGGAAAATCCGGAGTCACGCGCGCGCGCGCAGGCCCTTGGGGAACCCCTGCCGCCGCAGGGCGGACACGCCAAGGGCCGGAGCGACCAAGGGCAGGTGGCGGCGCGGGCACGGACGCGTGCTTCCTGCGATTGTGCCCTGAGAAGGGCGCGACGCCCGCGGTGCCGTGGGAGTCTCCCGCTCCTGCTCGTCCGTCTTTTCTTCCTCCCTGCCCCCGCCCATTGGCTTGGCCGCCCTGCTGACCGCCCGCCAGCGCCACTTCTCAGCCGCCCGTCTAATTGACGGCCCGGCGGTTCACCTACCGGCGCACTCATTTGTTCTCCTCTGCGCTGGGTCGCCGAAGTGTACGTCCGCGCACCCACCCCAGTCATTTGTCTGCCTCACTTCCTCACTTGCTTCTATTGAGATTTATCTCTCTACGTTTAGGGAAGGAGGCATCCTTCAGAATTACAAAGCTTGGTTCAGTGAGAGAAAAAGTGGAAGTAATATTTAATTTACAAGAAATGTTTACTCTCTATGTTGAATATAGGTAGTAAATTCCAAGATTTTGGAACAGGCTAATTTAAGCTCATAGACAACATTGCTGCTGCCTCAGTGGCTACCGGAACTGGGAGATCAGGGGCGAATTTTTCACACTAGCTGTACAGCTCGGTCCTTCAGCTGCTGTCTGGAGGAGAATTCTGGCTGCTCAGATCATTAGTTTTTGGCGGGTTTTCCCAGTCAGTATTCTCCGTGGATCAATACCAGGCGAATGCCGGAGCAGTACCTTAATAAACGGGCCACACCGCGCGCGATCGTTTCTTCCTCTTCCTTGTCCTTTCGTCACCCCTAGCTTACACATATTTATATTCACTACACTATCATATATCGTCGTCTTTTCGGAGTTTTGTTGTAACTTCAAAAAAGCGAAAATTGAAATTTTAAGGTGAATCGGTCAAAAATCATACATTATCTTTATGGATTTTTTTAAATCTCTGACATTATACTCATTACTGCTTGGTGGCAGACATGTAGCAATATTATTGACAGGTTGTTTTGGCATAGTATTACTAAAAATTCAGATTGAGTTAATTCAACTTCAGATAATATTGCAGAAAATCCATTTTAATAAATTAAGTAAATCAAGTGAACAACGTTTTCATGTAACATGCAATAAGATATTACTTATCGTCGATTATTGGAGAGCAAATGAACTGCGGCATTGTTGATACCTGAAGAGGGAATCTCCCGTTAGCCGGCGTTTTAAGTCGGGATCGGATGTCACCATCCACTGGGATAGAATCCCTGTAAACTCTAAGCATAAAGAAGTTCACTACAATATCGGGGCTAATGACCGTAGCAGTTGACGAGCCCGGAATCATCAATCAGACAATTCAAGATAATGGTGTTTCGTTGACATACGGAGAGTAAAGCAATGTTAGAAAATCAAGTTTTTTTCGGATTGGGAAGGTTCGTCCATCTCCATCTGACAGTTGTTTCCTTTCGTAGCTTTCTGGCAACTATGCTCTTGCTTTTTTTATTTGGTGCCCAACGCTCCTATTTATTCACACCATTCGTTCTAGCTGCAACTCTCCCACTCATTTCACGCATTGTCCATTCGCTGTAGGTACATTACTTGCACTACCCTGTCCAATTCCCCCCTCCCCCGCCAGTACGCTTACCCGCCATTTCCATGTTCGCCACGCTGCAACATTACTCGCCCTCCTACCGACCGCATCGAGCTCTCACTACCACCAGCCCTCCTACAACTGCGCCTGCCCACACGCTGCCTGCACCTTGGCTCTCTCGCCGCCCCGCCCCCGCCCCGCCCCCGCCCCACCCGCTGGAGCCCGGCGGCGCGGAGGCTTCCTGTGCGCCGCGTGGGTTCTCATTTGTCTGCGCGCGTAATGGATGCGGCGGCGGACGCAGTCATTTACCTGGAGGCTCTGCTCCCGCCCGCGTTCCTGCACCGCTGGCTCCCCACGCCCTCCCACGCTGGCCCCGCCCTGCCGCTCCTCTCCCCGCTCCCGTCCCCGCGTGCTGCGCTCCCGCTCTTGCTGCCAAATAGTTAGCCCCCGCCCCGGCCGCAACTCGTGCTTATTTTCGCAGTCCCTTCGACATCGTCACTTTCCCCTCCCCGTCCTCACCACAATCCCGCCACCGTTACCAACACGCCACCACCACGACTCCTGCTCCCACCATGCCCCCCCCGCCCCCACAACGCCTCTGACACCTTCCTCACCTCCGTTCTAGGTCTTGCCCCTGTTATAATTTCCACCACCGTTCCCTTCCCCGTCTACCCACTTGTATTCCTCGGTCCCGTTCTCTTCCCCGACCCTGTTCACTTCTCCATTCCCATTCCCTTGCCGTCCCTGTTCCCTTCCCCGCCCCCGTTATTTTTCCTATTCCCGTTCCCTTCCCCATCCGCTTTTCCGTAACTTTTCCTGTCCCCTCCCTTTCCACGACCCCGATCCGGTTCCCACTCTCTTCGCCTTCTCCGCAACAGTCTCCGTCCTCTTTCGTCGTCGCCGCGACCGCCACTGCTGCTCCCCCTCCATCTCCAACTCCACTGCTGCTCCCCCTCCATCTCTACCGTGGCCAATAAAAGTCCTGTGCAGATGATAATTTAATGTTAAGGATCTTATTGTAAATAGATTAAATGCCTTTCATTACGCACTAATCGACAAGTAGGTACCATACCAATCAGTAAATCAATTCAGAAATTGAAATTCCTTGTAAATGTCGCCACCTGCTCCACCTTCTCCTCCAGGACCAAACCTACCCTGCAAAGTCTACTAACAACTCGTACAATTCTTTCAGATTCGGCCGTTTAGTTGTCAGGTGATTGGCTACGTTTCTATCAAGTTCTGACGCCTCCGTATGCACCTCCATTTCCACGTTCACCATCTATCTGTATCGCTGCTTTAAACACAATAGTCTCGCCGCCAGCAGCAACGCACCTGACACCGCCGCAGCCACGTCTCTCCTTCCCTCAAGTCACCCGCCTACCCCTCGCAGACATCGCGTGACAGCGTTGCCCCAGCAGCTTTTGTTCGGCCTCGTAATGGAATCCGGCTAATGACTGCGCCCGACGGATATCAATTTCATTGCACCACTGGCGCCGGAGCCTCCCAGCAAGAAGGCAGGTGCAATGGGGATGTCATTCACAAGGCAAAGAAACGAAACCACTGTCAGCTACGAATACGGCGACACCCAAGCTATGTTGGTTGCCATTTGAATTCAGGTTGCTGATACCATGCGTATGTAATATTTCATAGTGCGCTTGCAGGTTATTAAAAATCTTGGAAATTACTTTTCATAATTCCCAATGAAATATTTTAGAAGAAAAAAACTAAATATAAACAAATTCAGTTTTGCAACACACGTTAAGTTGGCTGAAATTGTTGTCCATTGATTAATTATTTCGTTATTTCTCTTTCAATGATTAATAAGCATCAACTTTTTAAATAGTGTCTAAATAGTGTCTGTTTCCAAAGGCAAGAGGTTTTCAAATATCAAGTGCCTTCTTTTATCCATCCATACACTCTAATATCCGTAATTCCCCCATCCCACGACTCTCTCTCTCTCTCTCTCTCTCTCTCTCTCTCTCCATTGCTTATAACTCGTCTCTCGTACTCATTGCTGAGTCCATTGCGCATATTTGGAAATTGTTTTTATTAAGCGACTTTCATTAAGCACAAATTTTAAGAAAAGGATATTCGGAGGTTTCGTAACAAACACAGCTGTTTCATTTTTAATAATTGTGCACATGTGAGTAATATATGCACATGTGGCCTCTGATTCTTCCATGTATCCTGTGGCTGTTACTTTGAAAAAGGTCCGATGTCCAGTAGATGGGGGCCTGTAAGGATTCCCATATTTAGAAAACAAGTCCACTTTTCAAATTTCCTTGCATGGTATTTCTTTGATTTAAACATTTCAACTAGTAGATTGAGACGCATTTGTAGATAAGCGTGACCGCACAGGGGCAGTAGTCAAGTATTTATGAGGACCTTTGTCCCGAGGACATCTTGTCGCCCGAGATCCTTAAAACCATTTAACGCCCGTGGTGTTCTTTTTTATCTAATTTTAATGATTCAGATTTGCTTATTTACTAATTAACTAGATGTCAACTTGACTCGGTTTGTCTTTTCTTATTTCCTTCCCGTAATTCCCTTTCATAATTCCCTCCTAATTCCCACCATAAGAGAACGTAAGGATTTATTCAACTGTTTTCATATTTCCCTCGTAACTACAATCCTCTAGATCCAGGTAAGTTATGCAGTTTATATCGAGCTCCGCGTGGAACACAATAACGAGCATTATCATATCAGTAAAAAATAAATTAATTATTTTCCAGCAAGGGACATCCAACTCTCTACAAGGGACGATCCCTGGGGTGCCTCCATCAAATCGCATCATCCGTGGTCCTGCTGCCCCTTCTACTCCCTCCTTCCTCTGCCTGCTTGTTGAGCCCCGCGGGCAGCTGGTCCCCTTGCTCGTCGCTTCGGCCGACCTTCGCCAGCCGCCGCTTCCAGGAAGGACCCCAGAGCGGAATCTGTACCTCGTTCGGAAATTGCTGCCATGATCGTCTCGAGAAAAAAATTGCGGGCTTCGAAAAAGCATGCATATTAAACTTCTTGCTTTTATTGTATCCCTCAAGTGAAGAGGACAGGAAATAAACTTGTTTATTAGACATGTCTTCGTATTAGAGTGGAGGCAATTTGCATAGGCGGGTGCGAAATTCTCTCTATACTCGCACGTCTCTTTGATAGACACCAGCTTCACCACCGACGAATGGTTCTCTGCTGGTTCACTCAGATACAATTGCGAAATTTGCACGATTACTATCGTCCTGTGGTGTTGTTGGGAGCAAGTAGATGGAAAGATATCCAAAATGCCCGTAGATCCCGACTGAATTTGTTTCCCCAAGTGTCATAGGAAATTTTTTCTGGTTGTATTAGTTTGTTTTATAAATAAAATTGTGTGTGAATAACGTATAATGGCACTTGTCGCGGAGAAGGTGGTGTGTTAGCCACATATTTTTTATTTAAAGCATATTTTTTACGATACTTTATAAAGGAACCTGGCACATCTTAGTTTAAGATAGGTGTTCCCTACTCTTCTGGACGTGGCAGCGACTGCTTGTCACAATTAAGAACATGAATAAATAAGACAATTTCGTGTTCATTAACAATGAAATATCTGCCAAATTATTCGCTTCATTATACATATTATGCTTAAATATTTTTTGCACTTAGTAATTAAGCCATCATACTCAAAATTTGTCTGTGACGCTCATTAGACATCAGAGGAATTTCTCTCCGCTTAATCCTCTTGATTAATGGCTCACCTACCGCTCAAGTTCTAGAAGCTTTGTTTTAATACCCTTGTTTCTGCGTAAGAGCGCCGAGAACCAGTTTGCTATGTAAGAGCAATTTTCTCCCTCAGGGGTCTTACGCATCATTTGTGCTCGTATTTTACAGTGCTCGTTGTAAGACCTGCTGCACTAGACTTTGCTGTAGGCACTTGAGGTGTCTGAATATGCGGTGTCCAAACAGGTTCTTGTAAAGGCCGTGCCTACGTACGTTGTCACTGGCGAGGACTTCTCTATTAGGTAATTGTGGCGAGGATAAAGATATGCACGCTGAGGAGCAGATGAAAAGTAACGTTGGTAGAGGTTAGAGAGCTCTCTTTGCCTGAGAGAAATAATTGATCAAGTTCTCTATTTTCCGACCTATAGAATAGTATTTACTTGGAAGATAGGGTTAGAAAATGATTACAAGATTTAATGGAATATTGAGACAGCAAGTTAGAAACGCTGGAAAATATTATCAGGATTGAAATGGTTTATGGTGGATACAGGTGGTCTTTGTTTTTCGTCTTTCGTATTTAATTGCACCCCTCCACTCTGTTTTTTCGCTTTAATTTTTTACTGTAATAGATTTGAGTACATGAATTAACATTTATCAGAACCACACAGAACTTAAAATTATAAATTAAAAATATTTGTTAGGATGTTTTTATTTCTTATGTAAGTTAAGAAATATTAATCATGAATATTTTCAAATACAGTTATATGAATGAAATCAACTGTTATCTTCAGAAATGATTCCTAATTTTTATCGATATATTATTTTCAGTGTCTGATTTCAGTTTCAATCCATTTAATGTAAAAAGATGTCAAAACACTGTGGCTTCGCCGTGCAAAAATTAAGCAAATATAACCTGCGTTTTAAATTATCAAACTTTTAAATTCGAGTTTTTGAGGAAATAATTGTTCAGTAAACATGTACAACTATCAAGAAACCTTTTCAAAAACTTGAGAATAATGTCATATAGATAGATTACTCTACTCTGTTACTCAGGAAAGGTACGTAAAGAATCGTGTAGTTTTGCGTAATCGTCATACGATTGAATATGGTTTTGGAAGGCATTGAGATTAGGATATTGTAATTAATTAGTCTAGAGAGCACGAACGATAAAGCATGACAAGAGGCTAGGACCACGGATATCTTACGCATTGAATCACAAGCGCCGGGCCGACTTGTCATGTAGCGGTTAGGAAGCTCGTCTTCCACAGCTGGGAGCGAGTTACTCGATCCACGTGGGTACCGATCAATCTACATTCAACTTGTGGTGCAAAAAATGTTTTGACAGACTTTCCCTTTTTCCCTAGATCTCATATCCCATCAAGATTAGTATCTCCTTTATTACTATCATTTACTCCTTAGATCACCTCAATGACAGGGTCAAATCCGATAAAACGCGTGAATTTTGACGGCGAAAAATCTACGTTGCAGATTTTATTGCATCGGAAAAATCCTCAAGCCTTAAAGAATCTTCTGAGCAAAATTCTAATCCCTCTACCCGTCCACCCATGTGATATCTTCTTTCACTGCTGGATGGCAGAAAATTCGTATGGTCAGTTGGAAGAGCAGACCTACTGGCCCGAGTCTCCCCACCTAAAATAAGGTAACTTTGAATTGTATTGAACGGAATGACCTTAGAAGTTAAAAGGCTCTTAAACTCCAACGAATGAACCCACCCATCAAAATCACTCTCCATTTTCAATGTGTATACATGGATTTAAACATAATGACGTAAATCAGCTGTTACGGTGCCATTCAATCGAGCGGTTGAACGTCACCATAGAGACGCACTGTAGTGACGTGCGTGCTCCCGATTGGATGACACCGTATCAGCTGATGACCTGTCAGGAGCAGCTCAAAATAAATCGAAGTACGGCCTTCAGGCGAAGACACCGGTATCGTCACCACGAAGAAGTATCGCAAGCGCCACCTCATCTAACGTTAGTTCCCCACCGCCGCGCGACCTTCCTCCTTCCGGCGCGTTGGCCCGTGCGCGCGATGGCCTGAGAACGGCGGCGTCGCCCGGGCCCCAGCATCCCACCGCCCCGTCCCGCCACGCCCCGCGCCGCAAAGCGTGGAAGAGTTCCGCTGTCTCGCGGAAAGAGAAAGCGAAATACCGCTGCAACACTTTTATGGCGAGGTCGCTGAAATGCGTAATACGGCGCGCCACTGTTGCTCGCGAGTCACGCGAAGGAAACGCGAGCGGAGGCACTCGCTGCAGCCGGTTTCGATTCGTAGGAACTCGCTTCTCCATCTTCCACGACGGCGAGTGATGCTCTACGTGTTGCTAAAAGTATCGATTTCTGGTAGTGGAGCATGCAGTGAATTATATTTTATTATTATTGAATAAAATTGCATGGTTACATTTTAAAATTAACGCCAGGTGGCCAAAATACACGAAGGCCAACTAACACGTTAGATCAATTAAAATTCCTGTAACCGTGAAGATCTATCTTAAGATTGTAACGAATGTGAAAAATCAATACCTGTAAGGAGAAGAGCAAGAATATTTACCTAAAAATAAAATTGTCACTTTCGGTATGTTTATAAAAAATTATACATTCTTCTAAAATTCGCATACGGGCGTGATAGATATCACATGCCATGAAATGGAGATGGTATTATTATTGTTATGTTTTCAAGATACCGATATTTTAGGAAAGAATACATATTCGCATCTGGCTGCCCCAATTAGTATTAGACTTATTGACTTTTTTAAGGAAAGATAGTAGGATTTGATCCTTTTTTAAATCTCATGACGTTTACCAGCTGTTTTACGTATACCTTGTTGTAGGCACCGATCCAGTTCCACATTCCTTCATAATCTATGTTGCAGTTGTGGACACTACATACGCCATCATACCGAATACTAGTTAGAGTAAGTTCTTCAATACAATCCGCATGTCTTAGCTTTATCGACCATTATGATATCAATGATTTTGATATTTAAATGATGCTGGAGCAATGAAAGACGGTGTTAGAGGGAACTTCTAAAAACACGCACCAAGAACCCGCTTTGTCCACTACAAATCCTACATGAATTGAGCAGCAATTGAACCGCGCAGTTGTAATAATGGACGGTGGGCGGTCTGATCACTAAGCATGAGCTCCTATACCACTTCTTCCGGGCGATCTTTGAAACGAATGCGCGTACCTCTAAGTCTCCTCAAGTAGGTATTAACTTGGTAGAATTTATGCACAATAAGGAGGTTATACAGTATATACTCGTACATCCGTTATATATTATAATTCTAACGGCCGGCTACTCAGATTGGTAGTTTTCTATGGTTTCTCTGATCAAAGCCTGACGAATGTCGCAGCTGTACAAACAAACTGATCATTGACCACGCACGATTTTTCCTTCCTCTTCCTTGTCCTATCCTCACCCCTACTTACACACACCTTATTTACAGTTACATGCACTACACATGGCGGGAGACCGGTGGGGAGCTTAGAGCCAATCCCGCATGGTGGGGTGGTGCCCCGCTGGGGGAGGTACCTAGATTGGGAAACAGCCGCCAGCTGCGACGTGTTGGTCGGTGTTGGATCTCACCATCCGAACACCGACATCCCGGAATAAGCATTCATTAACGGGATAAATGACCATAGCAGTTGAGGAGCCTGGAAACTTCAAATAATCGATTAATGCGAAAAACAGAGTACGAACCGCGCGCGATCTTCCCTTCCTTAAACTTGTCCTCTCCTCTCCCCCTACACGCACTCCCACTCCCACTTGCCTTTGCACTACACTACCACATGTCTGGGGAATGGACTAGTTGGGTCTTAGACGTCCTGAACGGGTCGCGGACCCGCTGAAGGAGATACCTGTGGAAAACTCTCGCTGTCCAACGCATAGGTCGGAGCCGGACCTTACGATTCAGCGTGGAAGAAACACCGCCTAGTCCCGAGATATAACATGCACTGCACTTACGGGAGCTAAGTGTTCATGAGTGACACGGAATCAATATTCAGTAACCATTCATTCGCACTAATGATGTAATGAGCCGAAAAATATTTTTGCTAAAAGTGTATGACGAGATAGGTCAGATATGTCCAACAGAGAGTAATTTGCTTTAATGACGGCAGGCACTTCGAGAGGTTCGCAGTGAGGCATAAACGTGGATTTCCGCCCTGAGCGGTGGCTGCCAGGGTCGGGCACCGCCCCCACGATCCGTCATGCAGCGGCGCTTGCCTGGAATGCATGGGAAACAAGCAAACAATTATCTTTTCTTTCCCTCCATGGCAACTGTTTCTAGTTTCTACACTTGCTGATACATCGTGCAAAAGTGAATGCATTTTTAATGGAAACTATCTTTTTTCGTTACTGGATAGACTAAGAGACTCCATTAAGACGTCACATTTATGGGTGGCTAACGATAAAACATGAAAACATCGATAAATTTTATTCTCCTCTCTATTTTGAAGAGTATTTTCTCACTCAGTCTTTAGAGTTGTAGTCGACAGAGTATGTCGTGGTCTGACAAGAAACACCTACTTGGAATATATTGTTATTCACAGAAAGACCATGCACGTCAGGCTTGTCTATGTTTTCTAACATTTGCAGATTGGCATATTAACATGCTTGCAATATTTGTGGTCGCCCATACCTCATTCACTTTTCTTGACGTGCTTTTTAAAGAAATAAGATGAATATTTATGGAAATTGAGGGAAGTCGTTGGAAATTGCGATACACGTATTTCGTATCCATCCTGAAACTGTTTGTGGCAAAGTTACTGTGTTCTCTTCTATTCTATATGTTGTTTTTTTTTGTGTAGATTTTATAACTGTATTATTCTAGAATATGTCAAGGTCATAGAAGAAAAACCGAAATATAATATATTGTTAATTAGAAAAAGTCCATTCAAGTCATATTTGAATGACTTATCTATTGCTGCATTTTCAGATCAGCTATTAACTAGTCCACATAATTTACGCTGCTCATGTGACTCCCAGTTTTCTTGACGAGTTTCTTCAAAAGTGTCATAAATATTCCTGAGAAAAGAAAGGGAGATTTTACGAAATTGCTGCATATGAATTTGATGGTCATCTCGAACATGTGTAACGCTCTTGCTCTGTTCTAAAACCCTCTTCCTATCTTAGAATTGAAATTTTATTCTATCAAAATGTTTCTTGGATAGTCCACAAACAAGTATTTCAAATATAGTATTATTATTAACCGCAAGAAGCTCACACACACCAAGTTTGTATTGTAGCTTTTGTAGACCCACTTATTAACCCGTCTTCGCAATTTACTGCCGCTCATGCACCACCCCGTTTTCTTGACGGGCCGCGCGAACAAGCGGGACAAGAACATACGCAGAGTTATGTCCTGAAAGGCCGTTCGTTGGCTCTAGAATGCACTTCCTGCCCCGCTTTCTTGCCTTGGAACAATGGCGTTCGTAATTTCTCCCCTCCTCCAGCGTTGATCTCGCGCATCCACCGGTCAAGGACTTCTTGTCGACGCATTGCTTTGCTTTCTGGATCCGCTGCCGCCAACATCCTGTCTTGACACCGTTGGCCTTTCTACTTCTTGGCGGCGTTTCTGGGTCCACCGCCGGCAACACCGTTGCTTACCCTGACAAATGGTCACGGACGATCTTTCCTTCGCCGTCCTTCTCTCCACCTATCCACACACACACACACACACACACACACACACACACACACACACACACACACACACACACACACACTTACGTGGATTTCATTAGCAAATAAGTCGAGAGGCCAGTCACATGGGTTGGTGCCCCTGGCGGACAAACCTGATTGGGCGAAAACGACGCAAGCGACGTGTTGATCGGCGCTGGATCTCACATTCCAGCTTGGAAGGAAGACAGACATCTCTCTGATATAACATGAATTACGGAATTAATGATATGAGGAATTATGCACGGAATCAGTATATTCACTCTCTACATTGTTCACTCCAATATTATTACCATTACTTCTTCCGTTTTTATATCTTATTCCATTCTATATGTACCGCTACTACAGTCACCAATCATTTTGTGTAGATCCCTTAATATAATTTCAGTTTGCAGTGCGCAAACACATCACATTATCATATCATTCATACTACTCGTATTATTCCCATAGCCCCTTCAATGGGACAAAATCATCAGCCATTCAAATCGCGAAGGATGGTGAAACAATTGCGCCAATCATATAACAGTAAAAGTCATTAAGAGGAACATATTAGATTGGCTTTGTCTCCTCTTAGAGGTTTTTTGCCAGTTTTGACGCTGTAGAGCTGCGCTTTTTACCTGATTGAAACATGATTTGACTATCCCATTCGGGCTACTCATAGTTGACTGCGAAAACACGTCGAAAGGCGTAAATGTTTGTCTCTCGTAAAGTGATAAGTAATATTTTCTCAACTCCAAGATAAGATTAGATGAGCAATATAACTTCGAATTAATTGCACGGCGTATTGCAGTGAACTGTTGGAATATCTAGACCAACAAAATTAGCACAGAAAGAAACGAATTCGTTGAAAATTTGTGTATTTGCACATACTTTTTCCGTTCCTTCCTACATACTCAACTTAGTAATCACTATCACAATCACCACAATCTTCTCCAATACACCCCACACACCCACGCACATGTACGGCTAGGGACCCTTGCCATCCGCACCAAATCAGAACATCAAGAAGTTTTTGCTCAAACCCCTTCACTCCTTCTTTTTGCAAAGTACACTACATCCTCCCAACACGTGGCCATTTCACGTCGCCACCCAGCATCCCAGCCCCGAATATCACCTCGCCTTCACCCAGCACCGAACATCAACATGCTTCGTTCTGTTACCGAACGTCAGCACGTCTACTTCCAGTTGCGAACGTCGCCACCCAGCATCCCAGCACCGAATATCACCACGTCTCCTCCCAGCACCGAATATCACCACGTCTCCTCCCAGCACCGAATATCACCACGTCTCCTCCCAGCACCGAATATCACCACGTCTCCTCCCAGCACCGAATATCACCACGTCTCCTCCCAGCACCGAATATCACCACGCCTTCTCCCAGCACCGAACGTCACTAATCGTCATCCCAGCACCGAACGTCACCACGCCTTCTCTCAGAACCGGACGTCAGCACCCGTCCTCCCAGCAGCAAATACCTTACCTCTAGTCGCGCTTGCCCGTCTTCCGCCCGGCGACTCGGCGCCGTTGTTCTACTATGGCCGTCGCTCGCCTAGGCGTCTCCGGCGTCTGGCGCGCACGCGTGCGCTTGCCCGCAGTCGCCTGTCCGCGGCGCCGTCGCGGCTGCGCTACCGGGAAGTAATTACTCGGATGACGCCGAGGCGGATTGGGTCTCCCCGCTTCTCGGAAGCTGACCCATTTGCCTGGCATCGCGAGCGCTTGTTTTTCCCAGCGGAGACGGTCGCCGCTGCCGCCACCATGGCTGTGACAGTTTGACAGCGGGTCAACCATGTTTTATTGTTATTGTGTTGGTGGCGTGATTTCTTCTTCGTCTGCGGCGCGAGATGGGTTAAAAGATGCTGAGTTCCTGGTCGAGCGGGGAATTGCTTTCTATCGCAATTAGTGTACTTTCTGTACGCGTGAAAGGTAGGTTAGACAGTCCTCAGGTTTGAGGGAAGACGGAATGTCGTGTGGAAGAATGTCAATTTTGTTGTGAAAATATACTTAATTTAGTCTTGTGATGTGTACTATACTCATTTTTTAGTATATGCCCTGATTATAGTGATGGTTTCGTGTTGCCGTTCACTACATGAATTTAGTGATTATGAACAGTGAATGATCCCGAGAGATAAATGGTTAGAGATGGGATGATGTTACAATGAGTATTATAATATATAATAATACTCATAATAATACGTGTGTTAGGAGAATCAGTCATGCCAATACTACATGACAAAAATGCACGTGCGTAACAAAGAAGTGAAAATCGCAGACTGCTTTCCCGCGAACTTGCAAAATGCTTCTACTCCCGTCACTTAATTTAGTGTGTGTTATTAATAAAGGATAATATTTTCATACTAAATACGCAATATAAAATATATTTTTGAGCTGAAATGCACGCTTTTGATTGCGCAATTAGCAACAATCTTGGCCTAAATATTCTAAAGAGAAACGTGTGGAGAGTAGATGTGCCCTCTCACACAAATGCATACACACCACATTCAATTAATAGACTTTCAATTGAAATGATGAAGAGGCGTACGTCAGTGGTAAATTGTTCATTAAAGAAAAACTGACGTTCCTCGTCTGCAAGACAACTTTCAAAAAGATCTGAAAATATATTTTGCATTCAGGTCTATGAGATCTTGTTGCGATAAATAATTGAGTAGGTTATGCAAACGAGCAACTAAACATTGAATGGCGACCTATTTATTTTCAATGAGTCCTATACTGTTTATTCGAGTTTGTAACTCAGCTACCTCTTTATTGCAGAACAACTTTTTGCGTCGTCTTCGTTGCATTACACTTCACCTTGACAACCAGGAAATTTATAGTGCTCCTACATAAACTGTTTTCCATCCGACGTGCATTCTCTATCTGCAAATTGCATCTCTGGCCGCGATCTATTCGTTACAAAGAGTGTCAGCCAGTTTGTTGTACACTATCGTGACGTGCCCTGGAGCTGTTGCCTGGTGGAACGTATATTGTTGCAGATGCGAACCCTCAATCTCAAGGTGGCTGGACCATCAGACAGATCACGGCTTATTTACATCTCTTTCAATAAGTATGTCAAGCAGTATCTGCTAACAATTCGGTGCATCGACAAATCTGAAGATCTCAAAATATTTTTTTAATACTTTCACGTGAATTCAGATTTCAATATACTCTGTTTCCTCTCCTTTTAATGAGAGATTTGGTTCTTTCTAATTGAATTTTTGGATCCTAGAGGTTATCAGCATTCAGTATTTTTACTTTATTTTCTCATAGTATCTTCTTTGGGCACATACCGCTTGACACACGTTTCAAATCACGCACAACTTTTTAAACTTTCAAAAATTCAAACAACACGTTCTGTAAGTCGGCTTCGCAGACTCAAGACCCGGTAATCTACAAGTGTTTCTGTGATTAGTGTATTCAGTTCTTTGCTGTATATGATTACAACCTCACGTGGTCGAACTATGCTTTGAATGACCTGCCGATAATTGGTGTTTGCAACGTGAAGTTATCTAAAGTTACGAGATGGTATCTAATGTTCTGCGTAATATACTTGCTATGTCAAGACGAAATAACAAGCGTGAAGTAAAGACGTTTGTTTGGGTTACATTATGGAGTTATTCACTCCTAAGGCCAATGCCAAACATAGTGACTGAGCAGTCTTTACCTTGCGCAAAAACTATCCTCTTCTCTTGTTAAAACGATCACCTTTGAAGATATTATTTTCGCATTTTTAATAAATAAGTTGGGTGGAAGTCTTGTGTGGTTCATTCATTAGTATAGTTTTCATATTTTTTGGAGCGATTTATGTTACGTTTCCGTGGTCCATTCACGCAATTACAAATTATTAATAATTAGTTCACAATTAGTGATTTCCTTGCCTAGGACCTACAATGAAAGGCACGTCATATCATGAGGCAACATTTTTAGTGTGAGAGAGATTTACCAAACCGTCTAAAATATAACAAAAAATGGGAGTCAATGTGAGAGTTCAGAAGTGATTTATTGGTCCACAATTCTTTACCACATAGTACGATTTTAAATCTCAAAGCATCTCTTAAGTATATAATAAACATTGCACAATTCGTTTTCGTCTGCATTCATTTATGAATATAATTGTTGGTTTAACTTATGTCGTCTGAGTGAGAAAATACACTGAATTGCTTTAGAATGTTACGTACACAATTTTGTTTCGTAAAGCGTACTTCCAGACATGTTTTGACATGTTTTAAAACTGAATTCATGAGAATCGAATTTTGGATGATTAAACTGAATGTTAGGATTTGGTGATAAACTGGAATATGATCCACTCGAAATTCACAAGAAGTGAAATATGAGGTTTGTAGGAATAATGAAGTTTCCATCCTTAGATAAAAGAGACGTAAAGGGATACGTTGAATTGTTGAGACCACGTCACATTTTTATTTAAAAAATTAAATTAAATTAATTAATAAAATTTAAACAAATAAATCTAATTTTATTAAAAATAGAATTGAAATAAAATGTAAAAAACACAAATTTAAAAGTAACTTGTGAGAGTGGCGGGTGCGGGTCGCGTCGTCCCATTGTGGTATTCCGCTGGGTGGATCCGTGGGCGCGTGGTCCGCGGCCTGTGGAATGTTGGCGCGGCGTGACTGGCAGGATCTGGGCGGCGCGCCGCTGGAGCGCGCTGGCGGCGGGGGCAGGCGTTGCCGCCCGGCGGTGGACGGGCTCGAACCCCGCAACCCTGGACGACGACTAGTTCTTCGTTGTCGAATGCCAGAGGAATCTACAAACACGCGTAGTCCGAAGCGTAAAGGCAGCGCCTGACGGGTCCAGCACTCTGATGATTGGAAAGTCGCTGGTTCGATCCTGGCTAGGCGTTGGTGTGAAGTGAGTCTGTGGCGCCTGAGAATCGAGATCGAAGTCGTACACCATCATCTCAGATCAGTCGTTTCCGTGGCTTCCCTGAGCACTTCCTGGCGAATGCCATTCCAGCATCGCACGACGGGCTACAGACCGCGTGCAAAATTTGCTTCTCGTTCCATTTTCACCATCGTTGATTGATTGATTTTTTCGTGTTTTCGGGCGCTTCAACTGCTTTGGTCATTAATCCCGTTAGTGTAGTGCATATTTTTTTCGCGGAAGCTGGCGGTGATTTCCCCCGCTGGATAGCGAGATCCGGCGCCGACCTACCGTCGGCTAGTGGGGTTTCCCCCTATCCAGGACTCTCCCACCAGCGGGGCACCACCCCAGCCGGAACAAGCTCTAAGCCCCCGACCGGTCTTCCGGAATATGTGTTAGTGTAGTGCATGCTAGTGTAAGTGTGTGTGTAAGGGGAGAGGATAGGACAAGGAAGAGGAAGGACAGATCGCGCGCGGTCCGTGGCCCGTTTGTTAGGGTACTGCTCCGGCATTCGCCTGGTGTTGATCGGAGAAATCACGAAAAACTAACGATCAGAGCAGCCGGCTGCTAGAATTCTCCTCCTGACAGCGACTGAATTCGACCTAGCTGAAAAGCTAGTGTCGAAAATTCTGTTGCCGTCAGGACTCGAGCCTAGGACCTCCCGGTCAGAGGCACTGCAGTGACATCAGTTGATGCACTGAGCTACCGCTCCCGGTTTCACCATCGTCATTATCGTCATCGTTATTATCGTACTTAAACGGATCATATCTCTCGCAGTGGGGACTGGAACCGCGGAGGATTTCGCCTTGTCTTAACCCATCGCGTTATTCCCGGGCGGGTATCCCTTGCCGGTCCTGAAACTACGCGGGACTCGCGCTAAGAAATAAATGCTAGAGGTATCTAGGTGCGGCGACCCATGGTATAGTGGTCAGACACCCGATAATATTTCTCGGTGCTTGGATGAAAGAAATGTTCATTGTAAAAACAATATAGGATCAACGCTGTAATATAATCCATCTATAACTCCAGAACAAATTGCATTTCCTGTTTGAGACTTCCTGCTGAACATAGCACCGCGCGTATTTAGGTTTCCGCTCGCTGGGTGATGAATGAGCCAAAGCTGAAGAGCAACGAGCTGTTTCATCAACTGCAGGCACAGTTGCCAGGCTTTACAGGCTGCGAATCACGACTGCAGTGAATCACGAGGATCTGCAGTCGCGAAGTAGGATATTTGAACACCTCGCCAGGCTCCGGGATCTCCTGATTTTAATATCTTTTGACCGATTGACGCCGACAGTATTGTGCGAATTTCCTCGATGTCTTGATGTGAGGACACTGACCTGTATTGTCGCTTCCGTGCTAAAGAAAGACTGCATCCAATGAGTTATAAACACAATTGAATGTTACGTTTACTGATCTCGTATCACTTTGGGGGAAGAGGCGGGAGTTCTTGATGCAAACGAAAGAAATGAACAAAATGTTGTACATTCAAGAAAGAACGATCACGGACAAATAGGTGTTAATACGTATTGATCATCAGAAAATATACAGTTGAGTTTATGGTGATTCGATGGTTATAAGAAGAAAATTTACTTCATTCTCCTGGTCTCTCACATTCAATCGTAATCGTTAAAAACATTTTCGATATTGAAATTATAAGATTTATTTGTTCATTATACATTTTACTAGAAACACAATTCAATGAAACGGTATCATTTTTGTTTTTAAAAGATTTTCATAATTGTACGCCATATGATACCAGGTTCACGATTCGAGATGTTACTCAAAGTGTAAACATCGGATGACTGTGTTTTGTTGCATTTTTCAAGTGCCTCTCAAATATTAACGTAGGTATCTATCAGCCACCCAATTCTAGATAACTTTGGGGAATCCAGGAGTACAAAATTAAACGATTTAGTCTTCAAGTTCCGCCTCGACAACTTTATTAGATTTTATTCTCCTGGTAGTAGAGGATATGTTGTGCAACTTCATGCTGGCTCTTCTCCGCGTTCGCCCTAGCTTTCATCGCCTCTGTCTCTACAATGCTCTAGCGGTTTACTGCTCATTAACTATGACTATGACGGCGCAAAATGCAATTCCGCTAGAATAGCTTCCTTACCTTGCATTGGTCCCTCCCTTCAATTCATACATTTCTTACGAGGCACAGTTAACGAGAAACGAGAAGCTTCTGTAACCTGGAGTTCGTGCCTAGGCGGGGGTCGTTTCTAATTACCAAGCGCAGGCGGAGGCTCCCGGGCTTCTCTTCCGCGTAATCAGAGGGCCCTTGTGCTGCATCGTGAGGGAGCAGGAGCTCTTAATTAATTGCTATTGTCGCTGGGGGCACATCGTGGTCTTGCAGGGGGGAAGAAGAGATGTACACTGAAAAATACTGCTACCGTTATGTTAGAGGTACAGGAAGTGCTACAGGGTTGAAAACACGGATAATATGCGGTGGTAACATTAAAACCTAACCCTATCAGGAAATATTATGTAACAGTTTCATTTATTCGTTAATGAATTGCTGGCGCTAGAGGATGACACTTAATCTGTTTTCATTTTCTGATCATTTTCTGATCTTGGTGCTTATTAAGAACATAAAATAGTATACATATGTTTGCACAATGAATTTTATGCGTATATTTTGCGTAGGCTATTACTATATTAATTTAATTTCCCATGCGCCCAATAATGGAAAGAAAACTACCCAACTTCCTGCCACGTGAAAGGTGACTTAGATTTCGTTGTAAATATATTTTCTCCAAAACTCGAAAAAAAATCTAGACACAATATTAAATTGTTTTGATCATGACTGAAAAATTCAAATAATTTGGTTGTTTTATTGCACCTATTCTCATACTGCGCGTACAGACTGGATTATCTTGCTCGGTGCTCCACTACTTACGCCAGAGTTTACGTCAAGCTGAGAGGCCATTCGCCATAAAAGTTTTAGCTATTCGCGTATGGAAACCTACTTTTTTGACGTTCTTGGTAGTATGTGAAGAACTGTTGTACTCTCTCTCTCTCTCTCTCTCTCTCTCTCTCTCTCTCTCTCTATATATATATATATATATATATATATATATATATATATATATATATATATACACACTACATTATGTTATAGCTATAAAATTATTTGTTAAAACAATGAATTAATTGCAGATGCATTTTTGCTGCAGAGAGTCACTAGCTTATATTTTCATAAAATATACTTCACTAAGCTCTCCCATTTTTTTGAAATTATTGTAATATTAATTATTTGGAATTAATATAATTATATTTAATTAGAAGTTATGTGATATTTTTAGAAAAATATATTTTTACGACAAAGTCCGTGCATAGCACTTGTCAGTTTCATAATTATGAGTTTATCTTGTATTCCAAATCTCAGTATGACAAGTTTTATCGGCGCGCTGTTTGGGATACGAATATAATGCTCTTGCAACTCATTTAGAGATGAAAGAATACGAATGAGTTCCCTGATATAGATCTAGAATGATTTACGACCACCCAACACGCTGACCACCATGTCCAATCGCTATTGTACTCAATCGATTTGCTCAATATTAACGAAAGTCAAACAACTTTTACTAGTTTTCACTGTCCAGTTTCGGGCAGTCCACCATTTAGAGAAAGTGAAACGCGATGTCAACAAGTTGGAGGAACTAACAAGTGTTGATTTAGGGCGCTTCCAAACGAGATTCATCTGTAATTGGCGTACAACTAAGTGGTGTCTCTTGCTTGAGATTTATCGCTGCTGTCACATATTCTGAGGTCTGCAGTTACCCCGAGCGACCTATTTTGTCTTGCGGGGTGTCAAGAGCAAAGGTCTAGTGCAGGGTCTCAGTCTATGGCAACGGCTCTTTGGAAGAAGTACAGTCCACAAAGCTGAAGAAAGCTGCATTTCGTAGAAACTGTGTTTTCGTTACTTTGAATATAACTCGTATCCAAACTCTTCATATTTTACCTACAACAGTCTCCTGGGTTTATTTTTGTTTTTCATCATCAAGAAAATGAAGTCAGTAGGGAAAATGAGCTCTATATTCTACAACACTAAGAGCAATTGTCATTCCTCTTCAACTTTCTGACTCTATATTGTCCTTTTGTGTATAATGATGTTGAATATTTGTACTTCTAGGTCGTGAGATGTGTTTTGTCTCTCCCGACCTGTTTGAGATAAACAAATACATCTTTGTAAATGTGAATAAACTAAACTAAACCGAAAACTTATGTCAGTATACGACACGTGCTAGTGAGGGAACGTACAATAGTAACCAGAAAGTGTGAACCATATGGATTAAGGGGTTAACTAAAAGTTATAGCGATTTCAATGCAGGATCCCCTAGTTGCCTGTAAGTATTGTTAAGACAGAGCTCCAAGGAGTCGTCTTGGTATTCAATGAACAGAACTCGGTTTTTAATATCTGTTCATGACATCAGTATTCATTGAGAAGGCACTAAATTGCAGGAAGGATTTTGGGAATGGTCAATAATCTGATTTTTAAGAAGAGAGTGTGGACTTGCTTTTAGTCGTGAAAAGAAGCATCATTTATGCCACTTGGGAAACTGTTCGCATATCGCTACTCGAAGTGTAAAGAAAAGACTATCTTCTATTCTTGTTGGTTGACGCATAATTTCCCTTTTTCTTCTATTTCTTCTTCTTCTTTTGAGAAGCCTTCATTTCGAGAGTAAGCTCTCACGACTAAAGTTTGTTTTTCTCGTTTCATTTATTGCTCATAAAGCAATTGTTTGGACATCGTGTCATTATTCATTCGTTCAACATATCCCAGACAACGGAGAACAAATCTAACATAGCATAACCTTTAGTCTCTCCTTTACATAATTCATTTTTCTTTTTCTGGATTCTCAATATTCTATCCACAACATGTTATTATTGTTCTTTTTATTATTATTATTATTATTATTATTATTATTATTATATAATTACGCATATATCACCCTCTGATTATTTTTAGACAGTCGAAGTTTTCGTAAGAAATTGAGAAAATTTCAAAAAATATTTTCTTTATTTATAGGAGATTTTCTCAATTTCTTTCAAACAATTTGACTGTCTAAAAGTAGAGGGCCATATCTGCATAATTAAATTAGTTGAGAAGACATCCAAATCAATAAGATATTATTATTATTATTATTTCACATGCGTTGGTTTTAAATGTGCCATTTCTCTGGTAATGTGTCTCACAAAGATAACATCCTCTAACAAAAATGAAACGAGCTTCTCTGGAGCAAATCGACTGCCTAGCTGAAGCATCTACAAGTAGTTCCGCCAGTGAGTGTACCGGAGCAGAGGCGTAGACTAGCGCTCTTTTGGCGGACCTCTTTGTGCCCTGGGGAGACGGCGCCGACCTCTGCTCCTTCCGGACGCGACGCGGCGCGGCGCACGCGCGCTCGGTTCACAGCGGGGGCGCGTTTAATGAGCGCGCGGCGCGGCGCAGCTTGGCGCGGCACGGCGGTCGCAGAGCGCGGCGGTAAATCAGGGCGACGTGCACGCGCGGGGCCCTCAGCGCCGCGACGCACGCGCCCCCCCCCCCGCTCCAGCCCCACCCTCAGCTCGGCCCGACACTCCCACTCCCACCGCCTCGCCCCCGCCCCCGCCGCCGCCCCCGCCCCCGCTCCATCCCCCACCCCAGCTCCTTGCCCCGTCACCACCACTCCCACCACCTCGCCCCCGCCCTCGCCCCCGACCCCGCCATCGTCATCGCCATCGCCACCGCTCCCGCCACCGCCACCTCCACATCCTCCGCCTCCGCCCCCGCTCCAACCCCCACCCCAGCTCCTCACCCCGCCCCCACTACTACCACCTCCTCGCCCCCGCCCTCGCCCCCGACCCCGCCA
This sequence comes from Teleogryllus occipitalis, assembly GCA_011170035.1. Classification (NCBI taxonomy): domain Eukaryota; kingdom Metazoa; phylum Arthropoda; class Insecta; order Orthoptera; family Gryllidae; genus Teleogryllus; species Teleogryllus occipitalis. The sequence goes on from BLKR01000142.1 coordinate 669,671, forward strand.
TCGTCATCGCCATCGCCACCGCCCCGCCACCGCCACCCTCCACATCCTCCGCCTCCGCCCCCGCTCCAGCCCCCACTCCAGCTCCTCACCCCGCCCCCACTACTACCACCTCCTCGCCCCCGCCCACAGCGCCGCCATCCCCATCGCCATCGTCACCCCCACCGCCACCGCCACCGCCATCATCGCTGCCGCCACCATCACCATAACCGCTACCGCCACCCCCTCCCCCTCCGCCACCATCTCCGCCACAGCCACTGCCTCCATCTCCACCATCACCTCCAACCATCTTCACCATCGCCACTGACATTGCCACTGTCACTGCCACCGCCAACGCTACCACCTTCGCCATCATCCCGTTCCCATCCCCTCATTGGTGTCGCCCTGCCCCCGACTCCGCCATCGTCGCACTCGAACCCCGCCCCTGCTTCTGCCTCCGCCCCCACCCCCACCATGACCTCCGCCACCGCAATTCCCCATCTTGCCTCCCCCTCCCCCTCCGTCGCAGTCACCACGACCACCACTTCACGTGTCGGCTCCCAGGTTACTCTGCACGGTGGGCGCGGCGGCGGAATAGTTAACATTCGGTAGGGCGCTTTGTGAAGGCCCAGGTGTGCGTCCGGGCGGGATCAGATTGTGGGAGATTTTGTCTGCTTGCGTGAGTCCATAGACGCGGAGATCATTTCAGCGGCCCGGCAGGGGATGGGAGCCGGCCATAGGATGCGTGTTCGAGTCGTGTCTAAGGCTTGGGTGGTTTCTCCATGCCGTTATGGTGTGAAGGCTTCTCATATCACCGGGTATTACATCTGAATTTTACTCACCCAAAATATTCACCCCTCACGGTCACCCATATCACGATGCTTACATTGGAAGCCAACGGAAAACCACCACTGTGATCAATCATCAGGAAAAGGAAGATCAGGATGCAAGGTTCTTTCTTCATCTACGTTGTCTATTGAGTATGGTATTCATTACCTTGATTGTTGTTATTTTCTTCACGGTCTTTCTTTCCCCTTTCCCTCTTTCTTCAGGACCAGGTGTTTTCCCTGTTGGATCAGGTTCAGGGAGCTTTTGTCAGATTGCTCGGGTCGGAAGACTCTGAGTATACTTCAGTGTTTCTGTGCTTGCGCGTTTATAATGAGGTTCGTGCTTCACTTCTCGCTTTACGCTTTCCATACTCTTTGTGTGAATATGATTTACATACGCTCACCCTTCTTACGTATACATACACTCGTTCCTATGCAACATGTGAACTTTGACCCTTACGTAGAAGTATGTAAGAACGCAATACGTAGAAGTAAGTATATTATATATATATATATATATATATATATATATATATATATATATTAAATTTAGGAAAGAAAGTAGCCTCTTCATTGGTAGATTATTTTGCATAATTTCTTGTAAGTGCTTCGTGTATCACGATACACGATTGCCGCTACGTATTTAATGTATTGTCAGCTCTTTTAATTGCTCCGAGAAAAACTATGTCGTTATTGTGAATCTAGTTATGTGACGAATATAATATTTTAGTGCACTTAAGAAAAGTGAAAAAAAAGTACTTTGTGTTCATCTGTTGCAGAGAACATCAACTCCTGCAGAACATAAATTCAAAAGCTGAATTAATTTAATTAAAGGCAAAAAGTTTTCAAATTCGTATCTTTTTGTGAAGATTTTTGTTTATCGGAAACAGTTACCATATCGACTTTCCTTGTTACCAATTATTATTATTCTCTTCTTCCCCTCTGCATATTACCACTATTCTTTCGTAATCCTAAATCTTCCAGATGCAGAATCACAACTCGGATCTACCTTTCCGAAAAGGAGTTCAGCTTATAAACACTTTCGTAACAATGTCGACTCACACCTGCGACCTTGATGGTGTTGACGCGTGCACCTAGTAGCCAAGCCAGAGGGCCCGTACGCGGGCCGCCTGCGCTCCGTAGGACGCGGCCGAACCACGCGGCGTGGTCCAGTGGTCCAGTTAGGCCCGCGGCCGAAGACCCCGGCCCTCTCGCCGCCCGTAATTGCTTTCGACGACCTTCAGCCTGTCTTTGGGTTTTTATTCTCAGGAGCCAGCCAGCCAGCGAGAGGCCGAGGGAGGGAGCGCGGGAGAAAAAAGTTAGGAAAACCGCTGCGGCGGCGCTGCCGGCGGCGCGGCGGCCGCTGCTACTGTGGCGCTCCCGTGGGAAGTCCCGCCCAGGCTGCCCGCCAGGCCCGCCAACCGTGGCGATATGGCAGGCGCTGACCCGCTTGCGACGTCTGTCGACCGCCACGCAATTGTCGTCGCCACACGTCCCAGTTGTGGTCATTTTGCACTGTCGAGCGCGACTAATACGCGGTGAAGGTGGCCGGCGGCGGGTTCGCGAGATCGGTCGGGTTTTCGGTTTCCCAAGGAAGAGGAGGAGTTGATTGGTACTTCCTAGGGAGTACACCGTCCAAATTGAAAGCAGTTGTTGATGTCTCTTTTTCGCGAATACCTTTTTAGAATTTCTGAAGAATTTACGGTTAGAGTGCTGGGGTCATTGTAATCGCATAACGAAACTTATCAATGATATATTCACAACGTTTTCTGCACCATTTGGTTACCAAAAATTGCGAAACATACTTTTGTTTAATTTAGGCAAGAGAGTTAACATTTTCAATGTTTTCTACTATTCTTTTTTTCTGTATAAGCTGCGTTGTTTTGCATTTGCTTATTCCTTCATGATACCTTTTGTTTCACAATCAGCACTGATGTTCAAATATTATTTACTTTTTGCTTTTCTTCAAAGCACAATCCTTCAGTAACAGTGTTTCATTCTCTCATTACTCTCACTCATGCCTTTCAACAACGTTCCTTTTTCGCACGCATTGTTAATCTTGTAAATAACTGTGGAACAATAAATTGTTTCTTAATGGAGGGAGGAGTTATTGGAAACTATAATAATTATAACGTACTATCATATAGAATGTTTGGAAATAATTCCGAGCGACTAGTATATGAATACTTATTATTTAATTTAAGGCAAAGCTAGCGAAGTATTAATTGCCTTCCGATAATGACTCGACGGTTAATGAAAACCTACAAAACGTGAATTTCCCTCCCCTTCCGCTCAAGAGCGATTGGAAACTGACGCCATGCGATCCGTTCTAATAGACAGCACACAAGAACGCGAAATACGCAAATAATAACGAAAGGCGAACAAAAACAAAAGAAGCCAAAGGACACCCTCACGGTCACATGTGGCAGCCGCCTCCTCCTCCAGCATGAGCGTGTGGTCAAGTATCTGGCGCGGCCTATCAAGGCCACACCTCCCCGGGAACAAAGGCGGAGTCGCGCCACAAGAGAAGCTGGAGGGCGGGAGTCGCATGCGGCGGGACGTTGCGCCTTGCCGCGCGGCGCGTGTGCCTTCATTACGCGGGAACAGCGCGACGCCAGGCGAGGCGCGGCGCGGCGCGGCGCGGCCGGCCGCTGGCTGACAGCTGAAAGGACGTGCGTGGCCTGCAGCGCATCCCGCACCGCGCGGCGCCGCGTTGGACCTACGCTGCAAGGACCGGCGCCGGCCCTAGGCAGGGGCAGACCGGGCGATCGCGCGGGGCCCCGCAAGTCAAAGGACCCGGTGACGGGACTGGTGGGAAACATTAATAGACAATTGAAAAAGGAATTAGAATTCCAGAAAATCATTTTTGTAATTTTATAAATCTCGGTACACTGGTCTGATATTTCATAAAATTTTCAATTAACTTTTTTACCTTAAATAGTTAATTATACTTGGGTTTTCGTAACGTGGCGGATGACATTAGGTCATTTTTACTTCTCCCGACTTATAAAATGAACCTTTTTAATTAATTCGCGAACGTCCTTCTCGGCGGGGTTCATGGGCTCAAACATGTGCTTATCACTGTTATAAGGGTTCATGTTATAAGGTAGGAGGTGTAAAAATGACCTAATGTCATTCACCACCTTACGAAAACCCAAGTACATAGTCATTACTTAAAAGGTAGGGCCTTAGAACAACACTATTCGTCCGTGGTAAGACTCTTGTGAAATGGATGAAGTAATGCTAACATTAAAATAGGTTCTGCTAAAATTCATTTTAATTATTTCATGAATTTAACACATTATTTTACTAAACTAACTACACACACATTTTTTTAGTTTTAAGCTCACCGTAGTAATGGCATTATTTCATCCCTAAATAATTTTACTTCAAAATATTATTTAAAATACATTTCCGAAAACTTTTTTCTATCTTAAACGTATGTTTTGTTATTTGTTGAAATAAAATAACTCGAGCAGTTTTTGATATAACATTCACGTTTTTAATTTTTTCGGGGGGACGGGAGGGGCTACGTTTCAGCATTGCCCCGGGCCCAAAATGTCTACCTCCGGCACTGCGTAGGACCTACGTCGCGTAGGGTCTACGTTGCTTAGGGCCTTCGTTATTCGATACACGGTCGCTGGGGTCGGACGGAGCGCTGCGAAAATGCGCTGCTGACAGTGTGGAATTTGACACCGCATAAAGGACCAAGGCCCATTTAACTGGACTTTTTTTGTTGAGATTCGAGTCATAGTTATCGAATAATTGGAACTATTAAATATTCGAATTATTAGATCCCTGAAGCAAGTAATTTCCTCTTAAAATCAACATTTCATCCTTGCTAAAAATGTTTAATTGTAATTTTTAAGTTACATTCGGACTGTATCGGAAGCCAGACTTCTTTATTCCCATCCTGAATTGAAGAAAGTTACGTGAACCAACAGAGAGGCGTCAAATGCGAACGAGGACGACCCTCTCCCCGTCGACAGAGGCGGAGTCTTGCATCAGGAGCAGCTGGAGTCGCTTACGGAGGGAGACCTCGTGCGCGGGGTGCGGTGTTGTGCGCGGCGGCGCTTGCCTTCATTACGCGCGCGCGCCGCCCCTCGCCGCGCCGCGCCGCGTGGTTCGCCTGACAGTTGAAAGCGCGCGCGCGTTGCTCCGACCGCGCCCCTCTCCCCTTCCCCCTCCCCCACCGCGCCGCCGGTCCCAGGCTGCGAACGACGCTTCGCATACCCGCCATGGCTAGAGGGCGGATTTGCATGCCCTAATTGATTGATTACTTCGAGTTTCCGGGCGCGTCAGCTGCTAAGGTCATTCGTCCCGTAAGTGAAGTGCGTGATTTTTTCTGGAAGGTGATCTTTTCCCACTGGATGGTAAGATTTGGCGCCGTCCTACCGTTTTCCCTACGAGGTCACCCACCAGCGGGGCACCGCCCCACTCGGGACAAGCTCTAAGCTACCGACTGGTCACTCGGAATATGTGGTACTGTAGCACATGCACTAATTATATGTAAAATATGTATGCGTTTATGTAGTAAAAATGTCGGAAATGTGCTCTAAAATATGCGCGATAAAGAACCTACAAGTATATTACCATCGTAACATTGTTTCTCTGAATATTTACGTGTCCTACATTCATCCCCAACTTTACCCTTAATGCCGCTTAATGAAATTTCGAACGAATCTAGTATTAGTTTCCAGAAAGAAATGTCAGCCACTAAATTAATAAAACAGCTTTATAACCACGTTTGAACACAATTCCGAGAATCACTTAGCAACCACTTTCATTCTGTGAACAGAGAATATACTTTCTTTTCCGCGACAAGTTTTGCTCGCATTTATAGAGGATGCCCCCTTTCTGACTTGTGACGATGGACGGGCGATTCTCGACCGCAGCCTTGCCCATACGTTGCCTCGTTGCTGTGCGCGAGGGGCGAAGGGCGAGGGGCGGGGAAATCGTGACGCGTTTTTGCACCTGGATGGAGTGACGTTTCTGTTTCTCGCTCTCTGCCACCTAATTTTCGTAATTTTTCTCGCCACGTGTTTCATTCCCGTTTCTCTCGTTCCCTTTCTTTTTTCTCGCTTCGTGCCTGTTACACCGTGAGCTGCATGTTCATCTCGTGCTTTCCATTCTCTTTTATTCTGTTTCTCATTTTGCGTGTTTAATTTTGTTTGTCGAGTCCAGATAGTTAAACATTTTTCTTTCGCATATTATTATTATTATTATTATTATTATTATTATTATTATTATTATTATTATTATTATTATTATTATTATTATTCTAATTTATTTATTTAATTTGTCTAATATAATTTATCTAATTTACGATTTAAGGTGCCGGATAATACGAACCGTACCCCACGTTGCAACCTGCTTTCTAACGAGTGGATCTAGAGACTGTCAGTGTCTCCTGCGCAAAATATGGGCTTATCCGTAACTCTGTATCTTGGATTTCCCAGTCGTAAGAATGACCAGTAAATTTGTACAAGTTCTTTCATAGATTTCTTACACAAAACCTAGATCTCCGATAACTGTCAGATCGACCTGTGTGCGCTCCACATTCCGTTGAACTAGATTTCTAAATTCTTGTATTTAAAACGAATCTCTGCCTCCATGGTTACAACATTCTGATCGCGTGGCACAGCAACATTTACAAGAAGACACGATTTTTCTTCAAATCTGAGCAATAAAATTCGTTTCTTTCCGCCATTGTATAATAAGTTTGTTTTACTGTAATGTACAAAGTCAAATAGTCGTCACCGATTTTGATGAGAGTTCGTTCTGCTTGAGGCACGTGTTGGGAACTTTGATGGCGCTAACAATATGTCAGTGGAAGTAACAACAGTCTCTATCGTGCATTTCCATATATTCGAACTATGTTAGATTTCGTTAAGCTGAGATGATTTGATTAATGGGGTCTACTTGTTCCTGTCAAATACCTCCTGCACCATCCTGAGACATTTTATGAATAGCCTTCTTTAATGTTGTGTTCTCATTGCTATATTCGGCTTCTGTGACAACTGCTTCCGATTCTGGCTCGCCCTTCTCCGTTAGAGCCACATAAATAATTGGTTTTTGCCGATCTGTACATAGTCCATTCTTTTTAGATTTAATCTAAGGAGTGGTTTGTCTCTCCTCGATTTGTTTAATATTTTTGTGACTCACAATTCATTCTCAGAGCAGTTCAGTGACTTATTATTGATGATTCTTCATGCGTTATTATTATTATTATTATTATTATTATTATTATTATTATTATTATTATTATTATTATTATTATTATTATTATTATTATTATTTTCGTAAATGTATTGTCCTTTTTGTGTTGTCTGTTACCTCGCAACGTGGAGAATAATTGTATTTTTCTTTTTCGTTTCATTCGTCGATCGCCGCGTCTCATCAGTTCGCAGAATCGTCGCTTCCGTTTTTTCTCCATTTCTCGTAGTGTCGTCGTTTACTTTTTAGCTGTTGGAATATCGTGTCCTTGAAATTTTCCGACTCTCCCTTTACTGATTAAGCATTTCAATTTTGCGTGTGCATTCCCTATCCGAGCTGAGTTATCTGTACAAATCAATATTTACTTAATGCCACATCCACTCGCCTTCATGAAAACGGAAGCTAACAGTTTTAACAGTCAGGATCGTGTAATCGGAAGATACTGTCAAAAAGGAAAGTAAATTTCTAATTTATTATAAGTACTTTTCGAAATCGTTGTCTCGGGTTGTTTTGTATTCCGATGCATTGTGTTCTTACCTCGTTCATAATTCAATAGCGTTTTTCGAATGCATAAAATTATGTTTGTATATAAATCCAGCACATTATACCTCCATGCTCTTTCTTTCTCACTATCCTCACCGGTAATTCTTCCCATCGTTTATTTCCCTCTGTTCGTGCCCTCTTCACTTTCCCTTCTGCGCCACTTGTACCTCCCCCTCAGTGCGTCGTCTCCTGGGCCGAGTCCGGGATTCGGCGTTGGGGCGGGAAGACTAATGGTGCGATGCATGAATTAAACATGGCTCTCGCCCTGCCGCTCAATATCGATGCGCGCTTATTTATGTGGGTTGTTGGGAATCAATTTGGAGCGGACAACAAATTCCGGGCCGGACCGTCCGTACAAATTACGCGCCGGGAGCGGGTGGAGTGGGGTGGGGCGGGGAGGGGAGGGGCGGGGCGGGGCGAGGCGGGGCGGGCGACGACGGTATTTCTCGCGATCGCCCGTGGCGACCGCCCAATCAGTGGCGCGCGACCGAACCGGTGCCACCCGAAGCCGCACGTGTGGTGGACGGAATTTCCCGGCTGGACCGGAGTTCGCACTCCCTGTGAAGGATGTGCATCGTTTACCGCCAAGGTCCGCGTGCTCAGTGCTCCAAAAGAAACGGTGCCAATTTCGTCGTCTCAGCGCTCGAAAAGAAACGTGCCAATCGTCTTCGTCGATTTGCTGTGCTTTGGACTTGCGATTTGGTTGGAGCATTGAAATAGAACCAAATTTGACCGTATTTTTTGTTTGTTTTGCTGAAATGGTAAGTATGGCAATATCTGAACAATGCTTTTATTCACTTTGATTTAGAAATTGCCATACGTGAAATCGAGATAAAATTCATTCAGTACACAGGTGCTATTAATAGATGCAAATACGAACTCCAGTTGTACCCCGGAACTCCCATGGGCCCGCGATGCCAATTCTTGATTCTTTAAATCTGTGGTGTTGTCATCAGTCTGCATTATTAATTTTCCTTTGCTTTCTAAAACAGCTTATTAATTCGACGCGGATTATCATTTTGACAATTTTTTTATGAACACGTCATCAAGGTTTCAGATTTGTCTTCACTTGATGTCACAAGCGACGCAACAAAATAAAAGATTTATTGCGTCGCTGAGTAAAAGGCTACTGGGTGGCCCTCGTATGTCCCGAATGGTTTGGCTGGCTTGCTGTAGTGATCTCCATCATCAACCCAAGCAAAGTATGTGTATCCTGGGATGTAACCTGTCTCTCGTTAATCACTATCATAACTTTTTGCGAACCTTGACAATTATATTAAACTAATAGCTTATTGGATGATCTGCATAAATACGGCAATATATAGTATGACAGTTATAGTTGTACCACCCACAGAACCAAATAATTGGATAAAGGAAAAATACTTCCAAATATTCCCAACTAAACCCATTGAATTTTAGTTTTGAAAGTGCAATAAACGCTGGTAGTGCACGGACAATAGTAGTACATCGTTATAATGAACTTAACAATAACTTAGTCCGGATACTGAAATTGCTCGGATAACCGACGCACTTATATCCAGATTAAATTGGAAATAGGAACAAATAAAGTGAGTAGAAAGAACCGAACAATTTTCCGGAATGTCGAATCCAGAAAAACGGCAAACATTTTACGCACACATAGACTCACCTTACAAGTTCAATGAACCCAATTTCAGAATCTGGACTACAAAAAACGGAGAATAAGAACTAAAAGATTTTAAAATAAGTAAGAACTTACTTTAAATGAATAAACATTTAAAATAGCAAATCAACATTTTGACGTTCTATAGACGAGAAACAGCAACATGTTCGTTGTGTAAAATTATTAAACAAATCCTGAAGTTTTCTAACCCTTGTTTGATTTTCAACTCAGAAAATCTTTACCCCAATACCAAACCCAATTTATAAAAACAAAATAAAAATAAAACACCTTGGACAATTGACGGTACGTTTAATAGATGTCCGAATAATCATTCTTCTGTGCTAGATTTCGTGCATGTGCCCTGAAAAAAAAACAACTAGTGGTGTTAAAATAGCAAGTGCATTCTCGCCCTATTTTCACGCAAAATTACGCGAAAAGTACTAAAATTTTTGAAAAATCGTACCTGACTTTATTTCAAAATCAATCTTTAAGGAACAGACTTCATTAAGGAAAAAATCTCTGTCTTCATAATTGTAGTTGTAGGAAGGCGTCGAATAAGTTCTGAATTTTTGAAAAATCTGTGTTTTTAACAACATAAGATATGTATCACTCTCTTAAACGTCCGTCACACTATCCAACTACAAAACTTAATCAAAAACAAAGGAGTTTTTTTTTTTAAATACCGAAAATGTCTCTGGGGCTTCATGTAAAGTACCCCCAAAATTGAAATATCGGTTTTTAATTCAAGGACCGCGACATCTGCCGGATCGATTGGGGAATTTTAGAGAAATCTGGCTGAACGGTTTAGCCTTTTATGTTTACAGACGGACAGACAGACCGGCGGAAAGACGGACGGACTGATAGACGTTTTGGAGTAATTCGATTTTTTGGCATCAAGGACCAACAAAACATGGATTCTGGTTACACCACGTGTAAAAGAATTTTTTTTTCTAAATTTAGCAACTGGATTTATCCACTTTTGCATTACCAGGGCCCTGTAATAAGAGTTTTTCGGCCGAAAATTCGCCGTTTCTTCGCGCAACATTACGTAACTTTCTCTCTTCTCCGTAGCGAGAAAGTAAAAAAAAAATGTTTTGTGAACCCCTCTTGCTGACGCTGCCGAGAGACTGGCGGCAAATGCATTGGCAGCGCCTGCCTGTCTCTGGCTTCTCCCAGGAGCCCGGCTGCCTGTTGGCGTTGCCGCCTGCGGAGCAGCTTATTCACCGCGGGCGCAAAACACCGAGCGACTCCGAAGGGGCCCGTCGGCGGTTCGTTCCGGCGAACGAGTCCAAAAGTTGCACTCTCATTTCTCTGATTGCGTATTCAATTAGGCGGAGGACCAAATAATTATTCTGGGAGTCGGCGACGGGGCAGCGAAACTCGTTACTGGCGAAGGCAGCGGGAGGCGAGGCAGCTCTGGTGGCAGCCCACTGCGGGCGGAGAGGGGGGGGGGGGAACAAGAACGGTAGAGGGCAAGTACGAACGGACGGAAGACGGCCGTCACCAATGGGATCAAGAAAGTCGGCAAGTGAAGTTGAGAAACAGCGAGATTGTAGAGAGACGAAAAAATGATAGACCGTTGTTCAGGATGAGAATAAGTCTGTGATGAGGGGAGATTAATAGATAAGCAGATTAAACACGTGCTTAGAACCGCTGGATTCATGGCTCTCAACACGCTTTTTCAACAAAATTTTCATAAATATGTAAAAGTCAATAGTTAACCGTTTTATTAATGTGCACAAAAACAATTAATTCAGATAAGAGATAATGAATGTATTTTCGAAAACAATGCGCTACAAATAGGTTGCAAACGAAAGTTTCTTAATATATTTCGCATATTGTATTTATTATTTGAATATTAAATTCAAAAGTTCTACTTTCATCTTCATATTGACTTGAATTTCATATGTTCAGTATTAATGAGAGACATTTTAATTGTGTTTAGGGCTCTAAAGATATAAATCCTACCACTACCTTTAAGGTTATCCTTAAACGTCTTTATCATTGTGTATTTTGACTCAGAGGAATGAAAGTCGGTTTTTCGATGACACTTTATTCTTATCTGGGATGAATTAAGAATTTGCTAAATGTATTTTTGAATTATTATCGTGTGAGAACGCCATTGCAACTGGATTACTTTACAAATTCTACATCAGACTTAAGCTTATAAAATGATAATCTGCAATCTCGGAAGTTGATAACCGCTGTCATTTAAGTGTGGGTTGCACATTTAGGCTGTCGAGGAGTAAACGGGCTTTTAGCCTAACCAAACCATAACTTCCTGAATTCCAACCTTAAGAGCTCTATTCCATAGGTCAAAATATTGTGAATTTCCTTGAGAATATCCGTTTGTATTGCATAATTAATTCATGGTTGTCTGTTTTTTTAGATAAAAGGAAATGATTATTTATTTTTTTTAAATATTGCAACCGCCATTACAATCAATTCTCTTGATATCTTAACTGACTTCGGCGACCAGACTGGAGCCCCCGCCCACCTCAGATTAGGGATGGCAAAAAAATCGATGTATTTAAAACGTCGATATTTGCGAGCGGAAACATCGTTATTATAAGATCGATGTTTTATTCAGATCTATATATCGTTGTTTGTTCAGAAACATCAATGTTTTCATAAAATATTCCTGATGAAATAAGTAAAATTTTCAGTATCTAATTTTTTGTGTTGATCAGTCGCCATTAACAGCCATTCACAACTGTCACTGTTGTCGATCTCCAGACTCAAAACCCGTTTCTATTCGCAACTTTTCTCCAATGTTGTTACATCTTTTATTATATTTACGACTACATAGAACGTTGATTAGAAAATCTAGAACATTGAGATGAAAATTCTAATTTAAGGCAGAATATACATTAACTATTATTGACATGGTATGTGTTACATTAGAACCAGTACACATTTACTACGATATGTTTCATCATAAAGATATATAGTTTCAACATCGATGCTTTCAACATCGATACTTTCAACATCGATACTTTTATCATCGATACTTTTATGATCGATACATTTATCATCAATACTTTTATGATCGATACTTTTATCATCGATACTTTTATGATCGATACTTTTATCATCGATACTTTTATCATCGATACTTTTATCATCGATACTTTCATCATCGATACTTTCATCATCGATACTTTCATCATCGATACTTTCATCATCAGAAGTTAAAATATCGATGTTCTTGTTGATGTTTTCACCGACATCGAAAGCCTTTTGTTGATGAATCAACGTATCCACGTATCGATGTTTTGCTAAACTGCCATCACTACCGCGGGTAGCGACGTGTCTGCCGAGAGGGGCGCGGCGGCGGCGGGGGGTAGCACGTGGCGACAGGCCGTGCGGTGAGGCAGTGGGTGGCGGTGGGCGGCGATAAGAAGCGCGCAAGGTCGCGTCATTGGAGCTGGCTCCCGGCAGGGGGCGCGCGTGCCCCGGGGCGTCCGATCCCCCCTCCCCCTCCACGCTCTTGCCACCTGGCCCCCTCTGCGGGGTTGCGAAGGCGTTGGCGCTCGTCGTCGCCTCCACAAACCAGAACGAATCTCGCCTTTTTGCGAGCGAGTGGGCAGGCAGCGCAGGGAGAGCCTGAGCGCGCTCGCCCTGGGGATTCCGAGCCGCGCGCCGGCCGAGTTATTCGTGAAAAAGTCGAAAGCACCTGCGCGGTTTCTTCACATTGTGGAGGGCGAAGAACGAGTTTCGCGTTGGCTTTGAAATTTACGAGATGGAACGCAAAATGTGAAAAGTTCGATTTTCTTCCAAATGTGCGAACCCGTTATAGTCGTTGACGCGAAAGATTTAAAACGATATTGAAGCGGTAAAAGTATCCGATTTCTTAAGAAAAGAAACGTTGTGAATGCGTATAGGAGACTGCGACTAAAGCTTTTTGGAACGGGAGGTCCTAGGGGGATTCAGTCTCTCTGTCCGAAACCCTGTCCCAATAGCCACAATATTTGCGTCTGGGACAGTTCGACGAGTGAATATCTGACGTAAGAGCACTCGACGAGACCTTGGAACAGTTTTTTGCAATATTTCGCGAAACATGATGGCGACCGTTTGGCACATTTTCCCTTCTCCGAGTTGTGGAAATATAGATATATTTTATTAACATTTTAGACTGTAAATGTTAAATTAGGTCTCTTAATGTGTTGGAAGTCATACATGTAAACGCTACTCCAATATTAAGGAAATTGTTTTAAATTTCGGGAGTAGTTTTACGCCCCTCTCTTTGTGCTTGTGTCAATTCCTTCAGTTTGCAAAAAGGGAACGTGAAGAAGTTTTTGACTTGACGTCAACATCGATACTTAAGTGGAGTTTACTTCAGAATGTGTATACGAGTTTTAGTCGTTGACGTCAAATAATCAAATACAACAATCCATTTAATGAGTAAAGACGAAGTTATATTTATGGAGGGTGAAAGCTTGTTTTATTCATGGTAATATTAAAATATGTTTTTAATACGTTACGTTGCAACAATTCAGCAGATAATAGCATTTTAATGACCTTTCTCTTTGTATACGATTTTGCAAATACGGAAGACAGATGACAAAGTCGCCAAGTATTAATGTTGCAAAATAAAGTTGTAGCGTCATTGCATTGTATGAATATATTCTCTCGTCAACAAAGTAACCTTTATTAATAGTCTCTCGAGTTATTATGCATTTTTTAGATTTACTGAACAACCACGACGAAGGAAACAAGGACTAAAAGAGTGAAGTTGGTATGACAGAGAAAAATCACCTCTTTCTTGTACATTGTAGCCTGTCACAGCTGCAACTTACCTAATAACAATTTGTAAGGTTTCCCGACATACGGCTGCACTAAGAAAAATTTGCGCAAATCGTAGTATATTCAGGAGTCTGAATACTAATATATCATGGACAAACGATTAATCATAGACAATATTTCTTGATGGCACGATAGCCAAACAATTTCAGAAAGAACTGCCTTTTTAATTGCGAATAAAGATACTCGAATAACGAAGCATAACGATCTCCAGATGTGGTAAGCGTCTCATCTAAGTGGCAAGTAGTTCACCGTTTTGAATCATATTCAAATTATTTTTTTTTTCGGGGTTTAATAAAAGTTTGCTTACACTGGCGGCTATTTAGTATATGCTGTTCCAATAACTGTCCTCTGCCCGGGAGCTTAATAGCTAGGTCAAATTCAGCAGCTATCTTGAGGAAAATTCTAGCGGCCGGATGCTCTGATCGGTAATATTCCGTGGTTTCTCCGGCCAACCCCAGACGAATTCCGTAACAAAAGGACAGTACCCTAACAAAAGGGCCACGGACTGCCAGGGATCTTTCGTTCCTCTTCTTGCCCTATCCTAGCCCCTTACTTAGATACACGCGTACATAAACAACACTACCACATATGCCGGGACAACAGTCGGGAGCTTAGATCTTGTCTAGGCTGGGGCGGTGCTCGCTAGTGAGAGATAGCTGGTTGGGAAAACCGTGCAAGACGACGTGTAGGTTGGCACCGGATCTCACCATCCAGCGGGGAAAGATCACCGCCACCTCCCTCGTTAAAATTACACTACACTAACGGGGCTTTAGCAGTTGGTGTGACAGGAATAACTAATCAATCATTACTCCAATAACCCTCTAGTCGTGCGCTCTTTTTCAGTCTATAATAGTTGATCCCTTTATTTTGGACGATCATGAACAAAGACAAGAGATTTCGTGTGAAATTTTATTTTTTTAAATACTTGTATGCGCAACCTTTCGAGAACCTATTTTGTTCCATCAGGCATTTTGCTACATGTAACATTTTAGTTAACCACATTGTTATCTATTATTAATGACTGTGAAAAATAAAGGGATCAAATTGTACTGATATTTGTAGAACCAAGGAAGAAAAAATAATGCAGGGCACTCTCGCGCGAGCAGTGGAGTTGAATGCTGGATCAACCGGCTTTCATTTTGTCTTACTCTGCCACTTCTCACCGAACCCCATATCACCACCGAAGTTGGCACTATTTGGAAATTATGTATAGAAAATATATTGCAAAAACGTAGACTTGCTCTGGTCAAAAGCAAGAATACCGTTTACATCTAACTGTTGGTTGATTTCCGTTGCGGATTGGAATCGATATTCGAACAGGATGTGATTATCACGAAAGTTGTCTGTCACTTCCCAAGTAATCTTGGTGCTGCAGTTTTCAGCAGCCTTGACACAATTTAATTTTTTCTTCACCGCGCGTGATACCAATCGCCGAGCGAGCGTTCCAGATCGCCGCGTCAGATAATGCGCCTGCAAGCCTCCCCGCGTTCGCAAAAACCAGAGAAAGTGGATGGCTGCCTAAGTACATCTTACGTCTTCGCGTTCCGGTCGTGCAGATCTGAATGCGTTGCTCCGTCGTCGATACAAGTCGTTAATGTGAATTCATTTTTCGACGAAAAGTACTCCTGTATATGTTTAATTCTTACGAAAGAAAGAAACATTGCATTTATTTGTGGTTGTCACTTTGTTTCAGTAATTTTTCCAAACATCTGTGGCAACGTGAATAATGATTAAGAAAAGAGAAAATATCTTAAATTATCACAATTTAGTGCTTCCCCTACTAAAAGGATAATTATGTTATTTTGAACAAATCCTTTTGTGACCCTTTAAGGGCAAAAAAGTCAACCCATAGGCATATGCCGGTTATGTCGGGAAAGATCCAAGACATTCTCACCATTGTTTTTCAGCAACATTTACTTGAAACAACACCACACAGATATTTTTTTACACAGATATTTTACATAGATATGTTTGTAATTCTTTAATTTATGCATCTTCTTTCAGTTTACGGATTACAGAGATTAGAGGATACATTGGGGTTTTTGTTTACATCTTTCAACAATCTTGATAAGATAACATTGATTAGGAATGTGTATAATGATATTCAAGAGATGATTACATGTTATCTTTTATCTACTGCTCTTTTTCGCATCTACACTGGAAAACAAAGGATTCTCTAACAGAATACGTCTACCTTTCAAGCATTTGTAGACAAAAAAAAAACTCTTTATCAGATAACCACTGTTTCGCATTTCTTTTTTATTCTGTAATTTTTCTTAACATTTCTGTGTTACCGTTGTAACTGGTCAGTTACCGGTAGTCCTACTCAAATCGTCGTCAGCCTCATTTACATGGCACATTTTTATTCAAAAAAAATTAACTGAGAACGAAAAATTTTCAGTTGGCATCAAGGTAAACTCTTTTAAATCATAATACGATTATCTATACAGGTTTGTTTCTGTACAAAAACAAGAACTCAAAGATACTCTGTAAAAACTGCAAGTGCTCGTGGCACGGATTAATATTGTTATATTGCTGTGAAAGAAAAGTGAACTCACATTCTTCATGAATTAAATATCATGCGAGAGGAATATTGAAAAATTGCCAACTTCGCCGACAAAAAACTACCAACATGTCTCGAACTGTGCTTATGTTCGGACGTGAAATGTAGTCAGATCCGCGTTCGCAGCCACTCTGCTGGGAGGTCCGGCGCTGCCCTCCTTATTAGGCTTTTAAGGACCACTCGGGGCTGTTATAGACTACACTACCTCTCCCTCGGAGCCGAAAGCGATGTACCGCAGCCTGAACGGGTCGCTGACACCTGGCCTGTTGCTCCGCGGCGGCGGCGGTGCCTGGTTTGATATGCAAATGTGAAAGGGCCGGTTCCCCGAACTTCTCGCTTTGCTAATTGTCGCGACGCGACGGGCCAATTGCAGCCTGGCCCCGTCTCCCTTCTCCGCGTCTCACACACCATCCGCCCTCCAGCTCCCATCCCCACCCCCGTCCCCAGCCCTCCCCCTCGATATATTGCAGCTACAGTTACTGCACGGCTCCGATCGTATCTGGACGCCGAGCTCTGAACACGAAGTCACGGCATTCGCTTGCCGGAAGATAGTGGCCAAATTCTTTGTAAGGGAGTGTGGCGATTACTTACGCGAGGCGAAACTAGGCGCTCTGTTGAGTGTTGGAGTGACAGCTTTATAATAGATGGTTTATCGTTATCTGAATTCTAGAGTCATTCCGCCCGCCTTTCAACACTGTTCCTTTTTAACAACTACGTCGTCTCAGAACTGTTGTAAATTACCATCTGTTCGCTGAAACTGCATGATTTAGAGTCTGTATTATGGCCACGCAGTAAATTGCTCGTTATTTTGTAGAATAAATTCCTTTTCATCTACAATTTGAAGCATTTTCCTTGTTACAATTAGAATATGAATACAAATTTTCTCAAAATACGAATTTCAAACAAAATTTACTATATTAAATATATTACAAATATACACAAAAGTATAAGGGTTAAAATTATTATATTTCTTATTTTACGTGGTCGTTTGGCGTGGTCGGTGTTGTTGTTGTTGTTGTTGTTGTTGTTGTTGTTGTTGTTGTTGTAGTTCAAGTTGTTGGATAAGTCGCATCCCCACAGAGATACTTTCAACTTAGAAAATATTAAAAGATTCACCTGCTTACCCCCAAAAATGCTGAATATTTCAAAAAAATTGAAATTGCTTTATTTACATATCTGTGAGCAATGTTTTTATTCATTCCTGAACTTTTAGGATATTCTAAATAAAATTGTATCCATTCAGTGTTATCTAGTTCGTGACAGAATTTAAACGATTGAGGTATTGCAGCCTTAAAATAATTAAATAAACATGTCTTTGACGTAAAGTAGTGAAAGTACTTATTTTTAATGAGTAAAGAAGCGAAAAACGAACAATGCATGAAGCATAGAAGCAAATGTTATGTATTGAATGAGGGTGTGTTGTGGTAGGTAATTTGTTATTCTGATGTTATCAGATCTCAGATATTGATCTGACTGTCTAGTACATATTCAGTTTTATTCATTTCATAGTGTTTATGTATGCACTGTAAATGACTTGAGAAAATTTATGTAGATCGTCACAAACAGACAAGTACGAACGACTACAGTAAGTGTACAGCAATAAAAATGAAAATCCACCTGCTGGATCTGTACA
This sequence comes from Teleogryllus occipitalis, assembly GCA_011170035.1. Taxonomy (NCBI): domain Eukaryota; kingdom Metazoa; phylum Arthropoda; class Insecta; order Orthoptera; family Gryllidae; genus Teleogryllus; species Teleogryllus occipitalis. The sequence goes on from BLKR01000142.1 coordinate 687,877, forward strand.
TAGGAACACTATTCTGAAAGGATTTATGATTAGATTGATAATATAATGGAATATGCGTTATGTTCAAATAATGTAAGGCATAATTGATGATAAATAATCCAAGATTTAATATGAATTAACGAGAAAATTAAATTATAAAATTATAAACTGTTAAATTTTGATCTCATTTGTTTATGTACCATTGTAACAAATAGCCCTAATATAGTTTTTACTTTTCAAGCTAGAGTACATTTGCTTTTGTATACTCGCGTTTTCCAATAGCTAATGAAAGATCTTTTTGTATATGAAATGTATGTAGAAGTTCAAACATGGCAATCTGTTCTCGCCGTCTCTCATTAGATTAAATGGAAATGTGTAGGACTGAACTAACATTTGTGAGAATATATTTAATTATTTACGGTTGGTCATTAAACCTACTTTTAAAACTGTATTTTGTAGGATAATATTAACATGTATTCCTTAAATTAAGTTTCAAACTTTATATGATAATATTAATAACAACAACAACATCTTGCCTTCAGGCATTTCCAAGACTCAGATCAAAAGGTCTGCTCTTCCGTTTGACAAAAAATTATCAAAATATGCCATTGTTTGAGGTCTCTGCGCAACATAATGACAGAAATAGCATAAGGATATACTGCTTTGGCAATGTTTGTATATAACCCACATAGACTTAATGAAATTATATCACTGAAGATGATGCATAAGTAAATTGAAGTCGTCAACAAACCCCAAGAAGTTTACATTTTTAAAATGTGTGAAGTGGAAGTGAAATAATCTCTTGAAAAGCAAAAACTTGAATATTAATAAACTACTAACCAGGAATCGATGAAGGAATCGGCGCTTCTTTATATACAAGAAAAATAGTTTTGTGGCACATTTCGAGTAGCCCACCGGGAGAGATGGCTCAGGGTATCAACTGATGTCACGAGTCTCTCTGACCGTGAGGTCCTAGGTTCTAGTCCCGACGGTGGTAGGATTTTCGACACTACCTTGTCAGCTAGGTCGTATTCAGTCGCTGTCTGGAGGAGAATTCTTGAGGCTGGCTTCTCTGATCGATAGTTTTCCGTGGTTTCTCCGATTAACACTAGGCGAATGCCGGAGCAGTCCCGTAACAAACGGGCCACGGACCGCGTGCGATCTATTCTTCCTCCTTCTTGACTTATCCTCACCCCTTACTCTCACACTTACACTAACATGCACTCCACTACCACACACGCGGTGCCCTGCTGGTGGGAGATACCTGGTTTGGGAAAATCCCGCTAGCCCGACGGTAGGTCGGCGCCGGATCTGGTCATCCGCCGGGGGAAGACCTCCGTAACCTCCCGAGAAAAAACATGCACTGCACTTACGGAACCAGTGACCATAGTAGTTGACGCGTCCGGAATCACTAACAATCAGTCAATCAATCGAGTGTCCCCGCATAGCTTTCATTTTCCTCAAAGAAAGTAAAACCACTTGAGCCCCCGAATGGAGTGGTGGTCCCCCGCTGGTGGGAGACACCTGGTTGGGGAAACCCCGCTAGCCCGACGGTAGGTCGGCGCCAGATCTGGCCATCCAGGCCGGACTGGAAGACCTCCGTAAACTCGGGAGAAAAACATGTACTGCACTTACGGGACAAATGACCATAGTAGTTAACGCTGTGGTCGTTGAATCACTAACAACTCATCAATCGAGTGTCCCCGCATAGCTTTAATTTTCCTGGAAGGAAGCAGAACCGCTTGAGGCTGGCTGCCGCGAGGGGCGCTCGGGCTGGGCATTCCGCGGCGCACGCACCTCCGCGCGGCAGCTCCCACGCACGCGCCCCGAACAAAGGAAGGCTGGGACGCGGCGCGTTCGCAGGCCTGCGTGCCATCCGGACGTGCCCCGCCCCCAACCCCACCGGCTAATTGCCCGCAGAAGTACGGTTTGCGCGGCTTCACTGCTCTCTTTGTCTCCGGCGCAACCGATGACGCTGGTGAGGTTCGCTACTGCAGTCAAATTCAATGGGCCCTTTACGGATACACGGGTTGACTGAAAGGAATTGTTGCTTGTAATTTCTGCCAAACACAGGTCAGGTTGACAGTTATACGATTTGTTTTCAATTCTCATTTGTGTAGCGGTGTTGTTTATGACGTATCCGTAATTACTATGACATGAACGATAAAATGATGGCAAAATAGATGTTAACTAGTGCTTTGAACAACAAATGAAATACTTTCGTATAACACTGCATAAATTAAATATTTTGACAGAAATAGTCTTTAAGGATACTGCAATAACTTAGTAATAACAACAGTTCTTTCTATACCAAGAATATCAAAAAGTTGCTTTTGCATAACGCAACACGTGAATGTCAAATTTTGAATGGGCCATGGCCTATTCCTTAATGCTTTGCTGTCGCAAGTCGTCAGCTGAGTCGTATGCAGTGACGAGCCGAGCATAAGAATTCAGTCGGTACACAGGTCATGAGAATAGACGGATAAACATAATGAAATATTTGCATTTTCAGTCAAAATCGAAACTGTTTCTTTATTTTTGGATTTTTCTAGAGTTGATCTGATGAAGCTATAGACACCTCTCACACGGTCAGAGATCGCAGTTTTCTTTAAATTTCAGCGCTTATCGAAAATTAGTAATATAGATAGTATATTTCATTCTAGTCAGCAGATATTTTCAATTCACTCTGGGTCGATATGTTACTTCGATATAACCTTCGCTGCTATCCAAATGGTTAAATGTTATGCCACAAACGAATTATTATTTATACATTAATCTTGTTATATTGTTGACAGTTCCCCTGTGAGAGAATGTCTGTTGCGAGCTTGAACACTTACACATCACTTCCAGATTTCTAATCTAAAGTCATGAATTTTGTTACACCAAATGAGAGAAAACGTGTTCCAAATTTAACTGAGTTTCCCTACCGCGAAGACCATACAGAGCTTGTACAGAGACACCTCATGCGGTTACTGCGAACGAAAGAGCTCTCATGAGGCGCATTTGACTGCGAAAAAGGCACGCGCTTCCTGCGGCCGCATTCAGGTGGAAAGGCGGCGTCAAAGTCGGGCGGGAGCGGCGGAAAAGAAAGCAAAAGGGGGCGTGGCGGGGTGGGGGTGGAGACACAAAGGAACCAGTTCCTCGCGCAAAGGGGCGCCGGCCGTGCTGCTTCTTTTACGCGCGCCGCGGCGCGGCCTGGCGTCGCGACGGCGCACACTGGCTGAATCGGGCCAAAAACCTGGCCATAATGGCAGAATTCAAAGTGCGCGTTCGGAATTCTGACTTGGCAAATCTCGTTCGGAAGATATTGGAGCACACTACTTCAGCTCCAGAACGTTATTTCAGTCATATTTGTCGTCTTCACGGTCTCGTAAAGTTACCGTTGCTCGAATCGCTCGAATTCATTCATTCTTGTCCACTGTATTTTTTTTCCCCTAGGGCTTTTATCCAGCCGACAGGCGGTTGCCCTTTACGTCCCGAAGGGACGCATATTCTACCATACACTAGACAAACACTTGCGGGCTCCTCTGATCTGGGGTCAGCAGAACGCGAGGCCCTCCGCGACAACACACACACATAGTCAAGGGACAAACAGCCATGCCCAAGGCGGGACTCGAACCCGCGACCCTTCGAACTGAAGTGCTGAGTAGGTACTCGCTCTTAGCCACCTCAGCCATCCAGGTCGGCGTCCACTGTATTTGCGAAATTGAAAACAGTTTTTTTTTTTGTGTATTCTTTTCGAATTCACGAGTAGAAGACTCTTTTGACTATAAGTCAGGTATAGTTTTAAGAAAAAAGTGTCTAATAATTTTATATATAATACGGCTGAACTCTGTGGAGCGTAACAATGTTAGTCACGTATATTGTGAATTATATTTTTTTCCGTGTGTATTCCTGCTTCAAACAATCTTTTTTATTTATCAAGTAGAATGCCCTTAATCAGAATATCACTCATTTAGCTGCACATGCCGGCACTTTTTTGTTTTATAGCCACTTTACTGCAATGCTAGATAGTAAGATTTAATACTAGATATCCCGGAAGTGTCTTATTCGACACGGGGAATTATTTTCTCTGTATTTTTTCTACTAATCCTTCTTATAATTACTTTTAATAAGAAAATTACTTATATACATTTTTGGAATGATAACAATATTAACCCGCGACTGCGAGCACTATTGCATCCATATTTCTGTACATATCATTATTTTTATGCGTCAGTTCACCATTTCCAAACCGCCATTTTGAATTTTGAAATTTCATTGTGATATTCGAAATCAGTGATCTCTAGAACCCCATATGTGTATTTTTATGCATTTTATTTTTTTAAATGAGTGGATTCGCTATTTTGAAACCACCATTTTGAATTTTCAAATTTATTTGTGATATTCAAATTCGGCGACCTCAAAAACCCATTGAAACCCATTTCACGCAAATCCACTCGCATGTGCAGTTATGACCAGGTTTTAGGCCCGATAGAACCAGTGTGCGGCGCGGCGCGGCGGGGGCAGGCGGGGCTGGCGGCTCGCTTCGTTCAAGCCCCGGGGTGGAGGAGGAGGTGAAGGAGGCTCGGCTCGGCTCCGCGCGGCTCCCGAGGTCAGGTCCACGGATGAATGGGGCGCTCGACCGGCTGTGTTAGCGTATGTGGTGGCGAGCTCGCGAGTGATGCTTTGTGGCACGAGAGGTCTTGGGTTCGGGCCCCTACCGATGAGGGTTTTCGGACGTCCGGACTCTCCAAGCAATATGACAAATGTGGAAACGGTGTAACGTAAAATCAATTGAATTTATTAATTGAAACATAGAAGTTGTAATATCATTCTCGGTGTAGTATTTTGTATCCATTTACTATAATAAACGCCATATGTTCATAAAAAAGGTTTAATGGCAAAGGGGGTCTATAAATGTAGATTGTCCCTTTTTCTTGTTTTGGGCTCCACATGTCGGCGGTCAGGAATCACTACGCGACCTGTGATCCTGAGTGCTTGATATCTCCTAGAAAATACAATGACCTGCTGTTCTTATCACCCTGCGGGGGGGGGGAGGCAGGCGGTCGCAAGAAGTGTAGTAGGAGACGCCCACTCAGTCCAGAGTCTCTCGGCAGGACTCGCGTCGTTATCTTCAAGGCGGAGGCATTTAGGTGTTTCGCCAACGATTTTTGGTCAGGATTGGGCATGGGATTGGTTAGTCGCCATCCTCTGTGTAGCCGGCTGCGGATCTGAAACCCACGTATTCTCGTCAATGTCCGATGGGGAGCAAAACTGTCCCTGCCAGGTTGCCTAGATTCCGCGGTACTCACGTCGATAGCTTCGAGATGGAGGTAGTCAGGAGATGGGTTGGGGGTCCCCAGCCACTCTTGCCTTAGTCCGGGCGGTCCCCAGTTGGCACTTCGCTTCGTCGTGGTAGTGCCCAATACTCATGGGCAGTTGTTGAGGGACTTGTCCAGGCACTCCATTTGACTCCGGTGCTAGCCTGGCAAGCTAGTATCTCTGAGCTGGCAGAGTGACCCGACCCAGGCTAAATTCAAATGGTTCGCATGAAGGGTAACTGCGTTTCGGCGGGATCCACATGCGAGCCTGAAGGTGTTCTTGTACTGGAAGGGGGTGAGAATAGGAGCTACCTCCTAGGTGCCCACCTGGTAAGCAATGTCCCTGGTAGAAGATGGTTGTGTGAGTATAGACGCACGATTTCCATCTACCGCTACTCTTATCAAAGCAACTTGGTTCCGTAGTTTCAATGACCGCCTGGCCCCTCTTCTCCACCAGCTCTTCCGCCGCTCTTCCGTTCTTTGTGCTCGAAGCGGTGGTCGGGCCTTCTCTTGCAGCGCCGCTTCCCGCCGCCTTTTGTGCGTCTGCGCGGGTCGTCGACTCGCTCCGTCAATTAAACGGTATTTGCTCTGCCAATATTTATTTGCGCCGGGCGCCTGCTATTTGCTAGGACAAACACGTGTTCGTTATGCGAAACGCAGTGTATTCCCGCGTTACTTCATTGTCCGACCGATACGTGTACGTACGTGCGTGTATGTATGTATGTGTGTGTGTGTGTGTGTGTGTGTGTGTGTGTGTGTGTGTGTGTGTGTGTGTGTGTTCAACGCACGCATCGCACAATGGGTGACTTTCATTCACGAGCGAGGCTGTGTGAGACGGTGTATACATGGGGTGAATGTGCTAAGCGAATCTATTGCGGTGTCACTAAACCAATAAAGGTAATGATCCATTCAGGTACTTCGAGGAACTTTCCTCAATGTATTTTAGAATCCATTATTTCGTCACTTCTGTTAGGGACAGGATTTTCGCTTTCTGTGTTAGCTCTTGGCTTTTGTTGAGGGTGATTTACTGAATTGTTCTGAGAAAGAATACGGAGAGCTACTTGAGATACTTTCTTGATATTTTCATCCTGTGAAAAGAGCGAAATGCGACTACGTAAAGGTGACGTTTGTTATTGAAGAGTCAGTGCAAATTAAAACTACACGTATTTGAATGCAAAAGTAGGTTTCTCAGAATTAAATAATTTTTAAAACATCACAGTCAGAACATTAATATATTTTGGAATATATGTAATGAGCTTTATCTTGACCAATCGCGTTACATTTACATTCCATTGTACAATTAAGTCTGTTACTGCCATCTGTTTCTGGGGAACAAATAATATTTTGTATTGGATAGTATTTTTTATCTTATAAATTTTTTCGTCATGCCGTGTTTAAAAGTAAAGACGTGAATGTCGTTTTATGGCTTAAGGACAAATTTAATAGAAATTCAGAATTTAACAGTAGCTTTAATTTAACAGTAACAGCAGTAGTAACAAATGAAGAAGTAGTAAAATGAAGAGCATTTTGTCTTATTACATCTAAGTTCATTTTGACGTTTCGTTTTCGGTCAGTTCGTTGTGTTTATTTATTTATTTGTTTGTGTATTTACTTATATATGTATTGATTTATGTTTATTTATTTGTGTTGATTCATTACATCCCTGTGGGTAGAGTGGGTAGACTATGCGTTGTGTGGGGGGGGGGCATTGGCGCCAGCGCCGCACAAGGTCAGTGGGTGGGCGCCGCTTCACTCTCTCCGACGGCCGCCTGCCTCGGGCGGCGCTCGCTCGCAAATTGGCGCGGCCGCCGCACGCAAGCGCCGCCGCGGCGAACGCTCGCCACCGCCGCGGTCACTTCCACGCCTCCCACCGTTGCCTCTCCAGCACGCTGGCGAATTTATTGGTTGCGAATCGAACACGGCAGTGCCTTTCACCGCAAGGTCCTAGGTTCGAGTCCCAACGGCGGCAGGATTATCGACATCAACGTCGAATTCAGTCGCTGTCTGGAGGAGAATTCCAGCGGCCGGCTGCTCTGATCGGTAGTTTTCCGTAGTTTCTCCGATCAACACCTGGTGACTGCCGGAGTAGTACCCTACCAAACGGGCCACGGACCGCGCACGATCTTTCCTTTCTTTTCCTTGTCCTTTCCTCTCCCCTTACACACACACTTACACTAACATGCACTACACTACCACACATGCCGGGGGATATGTGAGGAGCTCAAGCTTATCCCGGCTGGGGCGGTGCCCCGCGGGTGGGAAATACCTGGTTGGGGAAAACCCAGTTAGCCGACGGTAGGTCGATGCCGTATCTCGTCATCCAACAAGGGAAGACCGCCACCTCCACCGTTACACCGCCACCTCCCGAGGAAAAATTCTTGGATGGACTTCTTCAGAAATGAAATGCATTTCAACCAAAAAGAAGGCCACGATACCTTGGCTGAAACGTTGGTCATGATAACGATGGCTTATGACGTGATGTTGTCCCAACAGCCAATTCGTATTTATATATTGATTAAAGCCAACCGCCAAAACACAAGTCCTAGCCAAATATGTGTTTAGTATCAACTTATTATTTGTTTTTCTGCGTGTTAAGTTCCATTAGTGGCCGTTTTCAGGGAATCGTATGTACTTCATGAAATATCTAATTTTACAGCAACTTCAATATGTTCTATTTCATGCACTATCAAGATAAAGAACAAACCAACAATCGAGCAGAAAAGTAGATCCTTGAAAAAATTAAAACATCTAATATAAAAATTTCGAATAAAAATACAGTACACTTAAAGATTGAAATTAAAATATTCAACATATCAGCTTAATAATCTAGATAAATGTTTTCAGGTACTTCTTTTGTCAAGTACCTGGAAACAGTCCGTCACTGAATCAGTGCTGTCTATGTAATCGTTTAAGTCGGGTCTTACTCTTCCTAAAGCATCCTCTCTCCGTTCCGCCGCCACCACAACCACTTCGACCAGTAGCTCCGTCTGTCGCCCCGCCTTCTCCTCTCGCGATTGCCACTGCACCTCAAGGTGGCCTTGTCCACTACCTCTCTACGCCCCCACCCATCTCGCCCGACACTCGCCGAACATGACTGCCTCATCCATGACCCTGAGAGTGCGTAGGCAGAAGGCTACATTTTCTTGGAGATCGAGCAGAAAATATTGTTTAGTGGGATATATTATACATGAAATGCTTGGTATATTAAATTTTATGTTATTTTATTAATAAAGTATATGAATTTCATGGTTTCATTGCAGTTCTTAATTTATAACTAATGTTTTGACTTTGTTAATTGCCATTCATCTAACTAAAATATTTGTTATGCTCTATAATATTGTCCATGATTTCCTTGACTCATTTGAATGCTCTATTTAGGGCTATTCGCGCTAACAAGAGATTGTTCTTTGTACAATAGTGAAGAACCTCATTTTAACTTGCGTAAAATGGCCGTTTTCCTATCTGGCTTGGTTTTCCCAAGAGGCTTGCCCTTCCGCCTGACTCATTTATCCCAACACCTGATTTTTTTAGTTCTTCCACTTTTGCAGCCCAAGAACGACATTGAAGTTTAAATTTAAATTTATGAAATCAGATGAAAGGGTCTGTATTCTTAGCTTAGTTGATAGCCGCGGACACTGCCTAAAAACCCGTATTAGGAGCACGCTGCCTCCACCCAACTCCCGGTACCCCCAGTCTTCCTCAAGCTTCCCCTCGCATACACCGGTTACGGACGGACTCCCGATAGTCCATGATGCTACCCATTCCAAAAACATTTATCTTTCGCATAATCAGGCACTTAAAACTAAATTCCTCAAAAATTGCCCTGGCAGTATGCATAAATTAAACGAATCGATTTATTACAAGTTTAATACTTTCTGCAATTTTTCCCGAGGTTGGTTATTCTGGGGAGGGCGCCGCCCTAGAGTCCTTAAGAGCAGCCACCACTGCTTGCGCCAGCCGACGTTCCGTGTGCCCCGTGCGTCCACGTAACGTCGCGGAGCCCAGACGGCGCTCGCGGCGGTTGTTAGCGCCTGTCTCCCCTCGCTCCCCCTCCCCCCACTCGTCCCTCGCCCAACGCCTCTTATCCACGGCGCGCCCGGTTCCCCCACGCCGCTCGATTGTCCTCGGGTGCTGCCATCTGCGATTGCAGGGCGCGACCGTGATTTACGCGCATTCACGGCCCTCGTTTATTGAATTCGGGCGAGAGGAGATGGAAGTGGAGGTGGAGGTACAGTCAGCATGTTATCCTCTTAGAAATCATACAGTAAGTTTTATTTGCGAAATGAAAGTGAAACTTCTGATGTAGATTATTGTCGAGTATCGTTCCAAAAGTGAGGAAACCCATGGAAAGTTTTGAAAGAATATCTGATATTGCTTATTATAACGTAGATCATGGACTTATGGCCATGACCAAAATGGACGAATAGTTGCATTGGAAATGAAGATCCGCAAGTTGAAGTCTGTGAACTTATCCGTTATTCAGGAGTTTCCAAATTATTTATTTTTCTGTTTCATATTACATACGTTTTATGTCTCATTTTGCCTAAATATAAATCTCCTCGTATTGATTGATTTGTTTCCGGGCGCGACAACTGCTAAGGTCATTATTCCCGTAAATGTAGAGCATGTTTTTTTATAGAGGGCGATAGTTGTGATCGTCCCCCGCTGGATGGCGAGATCCGGCGGCGACCTACACGTTGCGGGATTTTCTCCAAACAGAAATCTCCCAACAGTCAGGCACCGCCCCAGCCAGGACACGCTCTAAGCTTCGGTCTGCTCTCCCACATGTAAGGTAGTGCAATGTAGAGGAAGTGGAAGGAAATATCGCGCATGGATCGCGACCCGTTTGTTAGAGAACAGCTCCGGCTTTCGCCTGGTATTAATCGAAGAAACCACGGTAAACTACCGATCAGAGCAGCCGGCCGTTTGAATGCTCCTACAGGTAACGGCTGAATTCAACCTAGCTAGTGTCGAAAATCTTGCAACCGTCGGGACTCCTCATATTCCCTTCAGTAAGATTTCACTCGTGGCAGATCTGCTCGATTTCTCCTTTAGTCTCCCTTCTATATAATTTGATCTCATAATTCGCAGAAATCACTTAGAGCAGATCTGGCCCCCCACTTCCGTCAAACTGCCAGCGCGCACAATCGGCGCCTGTCGCAATCCTGCGCCGGCTGCACCGCAGTGCGTGCGCACCCCTCCCTTTTGGGGAAAGGGGGAACTGCGCCCGTCCGCCCCCGCGCGCGCTTCAATATCTTCGTGTCGTTTCTTTTTTTATGTCAAAACGCGAGCAGCCGCCTGTCATTACTGCCGGAAGAGAGAGGTCGGCGTCGGCGCTGACAGTCGCGCATTGTTCGCAAATCGTGCTAACACGTGCGCCCCCGCGCCGCTGCCTACGCGTCCCCGCCTCCTCCATTAACCTCCCTAATTCATGACATTGAGCGTACGCGAAATGCTAAGTGGGGCCTTGAAGGAAAATCTAACTTTTGATATTTCCTTACTGACAAAAACTTTACCGGAGAAGGTGGCGCAGAGCATCAACTGATGTGCGTCTGACCGGAAGGTCCCGGGGTTCGAGTCCGGACCGCGGAAGGAATTTCGACCCCAGCTTGTCAGCTAGGTCGAGTTCAGTCGCTGTGTGGAGGTGAATTCTAGCAGCTGGCTGCTCTGATCGATGGTTTTCCTTGGTTTCTTCGATCTACACCAGGAGAATGCCGGAGCAGTACCCTAACAAACGGGTCGTAGACAGCGCGCGATCTTTCCTTCCTCTTCCTTGTCCTTTCCTCACCCTTACTTATGTACTTGGACTCTACATGCGCTACACCACCATACATATTGGGAGACCAGTTGGGAGTTAGAGCTTGTCCCTTCTGAAGCGTTGACTCGTTGGTGGGAGATACCTAATTGGGGAAACACCCCAATCAAGTATCTAATGAGGGATGTAAATTATGAGTATCGATTAATTCTGCAACAATTATTTTTGAGCATCGATGTTTAGAAACATCGATGTTTTGTTATCGATGTCGCATCCCTAGTGTGCACTCCATCCACTCCTCACTTGCAACCCGGATTCACTTCCACTACGCATTCACTTCCTTTACTCCAGTGCTGCTGACCCATTTCGTCACTTCATAAACAGAACTACTTCTGAGTCTGTGTTAATGAGATCATCGCTTTTATCAGTATCATACCATCATTACTAAGTTAACTGCCCGTACCTCTTTCATCACAATGTCTGTGCAATGGCTTTTGTTCCACTTCTGACTTTACTTTCACTGTCACTTTACCAGAACCGTAACAGAAGCAACTCCCAACAGCTTCTGTGGATGCCAAAGCTTAAGAAGAAACACTTTTGGGAAGTGTGGTTTTATTAATATTTTCTGAAATCGTTGTGTTCACTAGATTTCTCGGTGTGCCATTATATTAATTCTTTTATTTTTATTTGTTGTGAGCGGTTTTAAAAACTACTCGGGTCGTCCTTTGCAATTTAAATTAATATTCGCGATCACCTCTTTAAGCACCTCGCCACTAATAATAGCGATAATAATATTAATATAATAGCAATATAATAATAATAATAATAATAATAATAATAATAATAATAATAATAATAAATGTTTATGGTAGCATGACAGTGATGTTTGTTTGTAAGAAAAAACTTTCTCTCTCATATTTCAAAAACTCATATTTCTATTGCTTTCTTATCTGAAGAAAGATCATGCAATTGATTATAATGTAATAATAGCACATTCTTTTTCTCAGTATTGTAGTTCGCGTGTGTTCGCGGAAATACCGCACTTCCGAAAGAGGGTATGATGTTATTGCGGCTGTGTTCTCGTGCGTTATCTTCGTTTCATCATTTCACATACATTTCCTTCCATCGAAGTGGCGTGGAAATCTGACTTAAATGACCACAACTGTTGTATGTCCGCGATGCAATAACCCCACGTGAATGGTGTCACATTGTTCTAATTTTACTCCATGCAATAACACGCCAATCATCTTGGGTATCTAAAAAGAATTAGTGAAAGCAGAGATACCTAGGAGTAATTTTCTGGGCTACGCGTGTAAAACTGTATACAGAGCAGAAGAGTAGTGTTTTGTGTTCAATCCGTGGCCTTTCTTAAGCCGTGAAAAACAACCAACTGTTTATTTTCTTCATAAAACAAATTAACCAAAAACGTGCTAACACCTACAAAATTATCATATTACATGCAATCGCATCGTCTTGATTTGGAAACATTACGCCGTCCTTTTTTCAACTCTGAAGAGACTAGAGGGAAAATACTTAAATTGTGACAAGCCGCATTGCGACATTAATGAGATGGCAGTTAGTCGCTTTAGATGATTTTCATAATTCACATTGCTGGTTGAGGAATGAAGCCGAGAATAAAATATGACTAAAAATATTTCAATTGATTTAATTGTATTTTATTTCTTTTTAAATGTTATTCTCTCAATGGTTTTGCTCGACGATCACTCCATATGTCACACTCCATTTGTGTGATCACTCAGGAATCACTCCGTGTGTTCTCGTCGATATCGACTACCTCCCATGAAACTGCATTAAAGAAGTATTTAATACGCTGTCATTATCCGGAAAATAAAATCAGCCGAACACCAGACGGACCAAGCTACTAGTTCCCACTGCGTCACACAGGTTGCGAGGTTGTTTACCCTTGCCCGCCCCACACGTCGTTGCACCCACGTTGGCGCCAGCGTCGTCATCGGTCTGGGCCACGTGGAACTGCCACTTCGCCATAAGAAGCCGCCACGATTACCAACTTTCCGGTTTCATTCCGGAGGCTCAAACAGCGCCAGAATGTGGGAAGAGGATGGACCAGAAAAACTGGGTTGCCCCCGCGTCGCCTCCGCCGTGCCACCAATAACAACAGCAGATTGGCGGAAACAGCTCTTGCGACCGCTGGAATGGACAGACGACTGGTTTCGAGCCCTCATTTGCAGCCATTATGTGCTGCTCGTACACAATATTTTTACAGTTTAATAGATTTTAATATTTCTGGAGAATAAATAATATCGAGACATCCTGAGAAACACGAATTAGCACGGGTCACACCGCATCGGATGTTGTTATGAATAAATCATCTACAAATTTTAGTAGGCCTTGTTGACGGATGTATTAAGAATTCCTGATAATTGAATTTAATGACACATTCACGGATTGGTTTGGATTTTAATTGCCAAGTTCAATTATAATTTTTAAATAATTCATAATATTTTTTTCGTTTTAAATAATGTTGAATTGAATAGTGGGTGATTTTTTACCTTTATAATGATCGTTTCTTCCAAATAAAGTAATAGTCGAGATAACTATGTTTTTTTTTCTTCAGAAGAAGAAGAATTCGGCTCTATCAGCGTTCTTGAGAATGTTTTATATTTCTTAGTCCTGTTGATGACGAGATCTAAGAAATAAATCTTGTGAGAGTTCTTAGTGGTGTATGAATATCTCTTGAAACACATCTCTTTAATGTAAATATATCAAGGTACAAACTATCTGTAAACAATAGAACCAAATATTGTTGTAATTTCTTTCATATTAATTAAAGTGCGTTTGATTTATATAATACCTACAAAGGGTTCATTTTTCCAAAGTGCCCGAGGAGAGAGCATTGGTAGAACTAAAAATGAGGTTTTTAAAACATGATTTGTGAATATTTTGTGATTCTTTCTGGTAATATATAAACATGGAATAACACATTCTTATATCGTTAATTAAGTAACTTTTTAGTTTACGATTTAGTTTGCATTTAATGCAAGATTATAGAATAGCTATTGAAACATTTCTTGGTTTAATGTATGTATCTCTGATTCCCCTTTGAATCCACCCCCAATTCCTATCCATATTATACATTTTGGAAGTATCTGCATTTGAATTTCGGTAATATCGACGTCTGTATTCTGTCATTGGCATCTAAACGACATGAAACCACGTCTATATCAGCAACCCCTCCACACTTCGATTTAAATAGAGTGACTTTCGACGTACAATCAACTGAACTCCATTATCTTATCGGAAGCTTCATTACTACTTAATTTTTTGTAATGAACCTCCCGACCGGGCAACCTCCACCCAGCGGACCGTACGTCACAAACCACTGTATTGAAATGGGAGCAGCGTTGTGCAACGGGCAACGTTGGTCGGCGCGTCGCGCTGACCGCTGCGCGCTCGCCCGAGCAGCGTCCCCGTGTGCAGCGCCGGGCGCGGAGCTGGTGGTTTCCCGCGGTGGAATGCACGGGCCCGCGCCCCCTGCCCCGCCCCCGGGCCGCGGCTCGCCAACAGGTTCCCGCGCGAGGCTGCAGCCCACGCCGCCGCCCACGCGGTGCGCGCCCGCCGCCCGGCGACGTGTCCTCGCTCTTCCTAGTGGGGCCCAGGGCTCCGACTTCCGGCCGCCAAAAAGTTTGGTGCGGATGGAAAATGGGCGCAGGTGTGAAATGTCGGGTTTATTGTGATGTCGCAGTGGTTCGAATTGGATTGTTTGTGTGAATTGAAATATTCGCGATTGGCGAGTTTGAATCATCCGAATATCCTGTCATTTGCTTTCCAGCGAATATCGTAATATTTATTTAAGGTAATAGAAAAATTAATTTCTAATTTTAAACCAAAAGCCCATATCTCAAGCGCTTCGCCGGACGCCGATGCTCCGACGCCGAAGCCGGCGCGTCGCGGTGCCGCGTCCACGCTCTTGCTATTGGGCCGTTGGGGCCCAGGGGTCCGACTTCCGGCCGCCGTAAAGTCTCGTGCGGATGAAACATGGGCGCAGGTGTGAAATGTCGGGTTTATTGCGACGTCGTGTCAAGTAGGGTTGCAAGATTGTCGTGACATTATCCAAAATCTGGTGGTGAGACCAGCCTCGCGGCCTGAGGAACATTGAGATTGGCGAATCTCAATTCCACCTGATATCGTGAATTGTGCGTGTGTAAAATCAATTTATTCTCTACTCTCATTATATTCGTTTAAGGTAACAGCCTACTATATTTCTAATTTAAAACCAAAAACGCGTATCTATAATTTATTTGCGGTGATAAATGTCGTGTTTATTGTGACATCGCAATGGTTTGTATTGGATTGTTTGTTTGTATTGGAAGATTCGAGATTGGCGGATTTGAATCCTCCCAATATCCTGCCTTTTTAATTTCCACCGAAAATCAACCAAATAAAGTATTTTTCTTGTACATATCGTATCGCGCATACCGCAACAACGGGCTATGTTTTTATCAATACTTAGATGCCAAATACCCAAAGCTTTTAGTGGGGGAAAATAGTTTTCTTTTGGTTGGAATGCAGGTGTTTATTTTACTGCAAATTTGAAGCAGAGACCTATACTCTCAGAAATACCCGCATTACTTTAATGTTAATTACATTAAAGTAATGCGAATAATTACTTTAACGTAAATTAAAGTAATTGTCATGGACGCACTTTAAATTTAATGTATGTATGTATATAACGATACCAGTGTCAAAAATTTACAGTCATATCTGGAAGGAATTAATGAATGATCTTGGTGGTCTGGTGATTATGAATAGACGATATATTAATGATGACGGACAGGGAAAACGTGAGAGCCTCTATCTTAAATCTACACTGATTTTAACTTGTTCATTAAATTTAATGTACAAATATATTAAGTTCTTTTAATGTACACTCTTACATTAAGTTTCATGAACAATCCATTCTGATTTTAACTGTATATTAAATTTAGTGTACAAATATATTCAGTCTTTTAATGTACAATGTTATATTAAGTTTCATGAACAATACATTAAATTTAATGACATTTCTGACAGTGTACCATTGGCTATGATTTTGCACTTTTCATCGCAAAGATGTTTCGTAGAAAATTGTAATGACTAGAAATCGCTCTCGTGCGGTCTATGCACGAAGAACATGTTCGATTTCTCTACGCGAGGTCGTCTACGCCACCTACGCCGTCCACGCCTCCGCTATCTCTTCTCCTCCGGGCGGTCGAGCCAGCGCCTCCTGCGACTGGCTTCGCAAGCCAGTCGTCCTCGTGCATGCTGCGTCGGCCATCTCTGGAGCACCCACGCGCGTTGCAATCCCCGCAGCCCTCTTTGCCCAAATCGGTCGCGTCCTTTCCGCCTCCGCAAACCTCTTTCATTCCTTGTGACTCTGACTGATTTCGTTCCGTTTCACATGGCCTCCAGCCACCGTGTGTTTGGGCTGAAGATCGTAATGAGACCGAAAATTTTTTTCTGTATCAACGTATTTATACACTGAAACTATGATGTATTCATCTAATGATAAACCCACTATGCCCTACAACTTCTTAATTTTTTTTGTTTAATCCTTACCCTTGCTGTCGCGATTGACATGCGCAGTTGAAAGTTTACTTACGAACGTGATGAGTAGATAAATCAGTTAACAAATTTATTGGAATTCGATTCGTCATATTCTGGCGGAATTTTCACAATCGAGTGACCATACAAGACAGTCATCATATTTGCTACAATTTTTTGTAGCATTCTTCTCAAATGAAAATTTGAAGAAACTTCGAAATTATTTCTGTGTTATCAAGTACCGTTCCTACGTAAACCTAACACTGTTTCCTATGAGCATTATATCTTCATTTTCTCATTTTTTTACTTCAACTTCGCTTTCATTGTTCCTGAATTTTTCCTTTTCATCGTCTCCTATATTATTTCAGTAGTATTAATAACTTTTGCGGCTCACAACCAACGCACATGCAACCAATATTTATAAATGAAGTGTCTAACGAAAGATAATTTCACGGAGACGTGACGAATTGTACTTTGAATTAAAAATATTAAGGATATTTTTTACAAAAACACATGTAAATATCCATGTGAAATGAATGCAACTCTCGGCCGCATTTTTGAAAGTATATCATTAAATAACTCCTAAACGAAGCAGTTTAGAACCTTAAAAACTAAAATTTTGAGTCCAAAGGCCTAAAAGAAACGTTCCTCACACCTAAATTTACAGGACGAGATCCTCTTGAACATTCTCTTACATTTTGCTAGTTCGATGCTCTTCGACTCTACCCCATCTGTTCAGAACCTGTAGAATCTACAACTGTATGTGAAATTAAACTAATTACTTTATATTCTAAGCGACTGAATTACATGGATGTACCTCTCAGCGGTAACAACTTTAAATAAGAATAGTTTGTATTGACAAGGGTGTGTTTTATTGTTATCAATTACGAGACATATAGAACATGTGACAGAGAATAAGAAGGCCTTGAAGAAAAAGATATATTAGAGGCTTAATATGGAAATGGAAAAATAGGGAAGAGGGTGGAGTTTAACGTGCGAGAGTTCTCGCACGGATACTCTAGTCTTTCCTTATTGTCACATTTTCCTTATGAGTATCGCCGTGTAATACATTTTTCTCTCATTATGTATTTATCATTTTGCAATATTCTAGTCCTATCAACATCCTGTTTTATAAATTGCATCTCTCGTAGACGCAATTTGTTCTTGTTATTTCCAACATTTGAATTGTTACTGTTGCCTCTCAACGTCTTTTCTCCTCCGCTCATGGAACATTTTATGCCTATCATTTCCGTCTTAGTCAACTCATCTCCACATAGCATTCCTGCTGATCATGTCCCCAGTTGTTCCTACAATGTAGTTGTCCTGTATCGCTCTTGCTGCTACTCCAACCTCTCAGGTATGCAATGGTGTTCACTAACCGCAATTTTATAAATCAAAGTTTCCGACCCCTCGTAAATGGTCCTTTTTTTCGAAGGGGGGGTATAAATGTCATGTAATTGACCTTTGATTCGTCTTCCAATGTTGCGATTTCTAAATAAAAGGGAACGGAATTCACTAGACTATCCGGGAGATGCCAGGTCCTACGCACGGATGCCAACGTTTCGGCCGTGATGCTTCGACGCGTAACGGTATTTCGCCCTGAAGAAGGTCGGAGCGCGGCGGCCGAAATGTTGACACCCGTACAGAGGACGCGGCGTCTCGAGGACAGTGAAGTAGGTTCTGACTCCGGCTGTAGAAGCCTACGCTTTCAAGAGGGAATAGAGTTAGCGAAGCAGTCACTAGCGAGGGACATTGTAAACATCCTGAATTCAACTAAGTTCTCAACTAACAATTTGTGTTCATTTCCATTTGAAATAATGGTAAAAAGTGTGTATTAATTGCAAACGTTTTAGTGAAAAGCAAGGTTCTAGCCATAATCTCGAAACTCAGTCCTCTCCCTACAAAATCTCTGATCTCTTCTCGTTCACTCTTTAGAAATATGCTTCCGCTTCCAGGTTTTTGCATTCTCCGTCTTCACGCGGCCTGTGTGTTCCGCCTCCGCAAATCACGGGCGCGCGCGCTCTCACCCCAAGCCCTGGCCCCCGAACCCGCCTCCCGCCCCACCCCCGCCCCCGGGGTCGCCGGCGCCTCGCGTTTTCTCCCGGGTCGAAAGCGAACGATTTCTCGGTGTTTGCTGACTTTTCCCGATCCTCCGAAGCGCCGGCGCCGCGACGCCTCCCGCGCAGCCTTTGCGTGCGACGCCGCCGACGCCGACGCCCGCCACGCCCACCGCGCCTGCTTCCTGGTACTCTCGCCTCCACACACACACACACACACACGATTTCGCTGAAGTGGCGTCTGCGGTGAACCACTGCCCTGTCTTATGTATTTACTAGAGTAATGCGCTGACTCCGACGCTTTAAAGAGTTTCAAAATATTTTTATTAATTCTGGGGCCAACCATTTTATTGTTGCTGGCGCTAAGCCTCGACTGAGTTAAAAGTGGTGGGGATATCAGTAGCTTCGGATAACATGTTACTCATGGCATCCAGTCTAGTTCCGAGATTTTCGTAGTAAGCACGTTGTTGACAGAGAGATTTACTGTCGGTTGGATTGCAATTGTAGCGAGCGTTAGAACTACTGTTAATCGTGATAAACGTTTTCCGTGGTGGCAATTTGAAAGACATAAACTGTTGTGAAAGTCATATACTGTAGTGACAATTGTGATTTCATTCATAAATCATCGAAGTAAAACGTTCTGGATGTAATGAGATACATTATACGTATATATTAGTTTTATGTATGTTCTACGTAGAATTACTCTATTATTTTAATTTTTAATCAATATTCTATATTGAGGAGTTTCAAAATGCGATGTATCGATTCTATCACGTACAAAATCATCCAAAAAGATAACACAAACAATTATTAAAAAACGCAAACATACTTTGCTGTCTCTGGAAAAATATATCGATGTGAAGAAAGAATCAATAAATGGATAAATGGATGTTTGTGGTCGAAAATATCGATGTTTTAAAAACAGATTTTTTCGACAGCTCTACTTTTTAAATGTGTCCATCGATATGCTTTCTTAACGGGTGCGGCGGCGCCGGCGCCAGCGAGTCGCGTTGTGTGCTCCGTGCGTTGTGTTGTCGCTCTCTCCTCCGCGGCCACGCCCCCTCCGCCGGCGCAACCGCCGCTGTTGTGTGTCCCGCTTCGCCCTGCGCTGCAGCGTGCGTCTGATCCGGGCGTGCTTAATGGCGCCTGTCGGACACGTGCCAATTACGGACTAAATTACACGCCTCGCGCCGGCGCGTTCGCGCGTGCGGAGGGGGAAAGAGCCTTCCAAAGGAACATGAGCGAACTGTATTTTGGAGACTGTATGTTTGATGCGGGTCGACTTTTTGCTGTGTTTGTATGATGCGTTACGATTCAATCTTGATCTTTTTGTAAAGTTTGTGCTACGTTCAAAACAAATTAAAGAATTTTGATTTGAATTTATTAAGGTACGTTTAATGAATTGAAGCCATGATCTTCAATTCTCCATCAGGCGCACGATATGTATCCAACAATGCATTAATTGTTGATATTCTTAACACTACTTGTTCAACCATTTCTGTTAGTGTACTTTATTTCTTCCATAGCTGCGAAGAATCAGTTTTGTTATCTCTACTAAGATCCTCTTCGGCGTAGTTGATTCCAACGAGGAATACATTCTATTAGTTTGATACATTGCAGACGAAAGTGACGCTTGACACTACCCGAATTTCCACTGTGATCTTGTGTTTGTTCAATACGTTTTCTTCAAGAAAAAGGCATTTTGTTAGTTAGTAGCAATATCTTACGCAAAATTATACATTTTACTTATTAAAACCAATAATATATAAAGTAAACCCGTTTTCTATTTTTATTATTTAAATTCATGTAATTTCTATTTTGACAAAGATTTTAAAGCTGCAAACAAATTACAATCGAATTGGAAAACGAATTCTATATTTAAAACAAGATGTAAAAAATTTAAAGATTCATAATTGATTATTTTGAAATTATGTAAATATGTCACACTTTTAGGCAAAATTAAAATAAACATTCTCACACGTTACAAGTCACACATTATGCTTACCTGTGTTACGACAGACAGAGAAAATTGTTTTGTGCTACTTGAAATATATTTGTCATCTTAGCTCTCTTAGCCTGAGCTATTACCTACATTTCGATATGTTCTATCGTCAAATATTACATTTTTGTCGACGGGATTGAAGAATGAAGTTTCTGTTGCGTATTTAAACGTCAATTTATTTTTACACAATTTGTATGGCACGTACATGCAATGATAGTAGTGGAAGGTACACACAGCTCACAATGCGAGGAATGAGGCTCATCACATTTCATTAGACACCGCGGCGAGGCGAGCTTCAGTTGTCACGCGGCAGTCGGCGGAGGTAACGTGCACGTCCGTCCACTTCGTCTGCATAATGCGCTAACAATGTGCGCTTGATCGACGTGGAATAGCGCAGTTAACAGCGCTCGACGTCCCGTAACTCGACGCGCAGAACGGGCGGGCGGCGGGCAGTTGGCGGCGGGCGGCGGGCAGTTGGTGGCGGGCGGCGGGCAATGGTCGGGGGGCAATGGGCGGCGGGCGGCGGGCGGCGGGCGGCGGGCGGCGGGCGGCGGGCGGCGGGCGGCGGGCGGCGGGCGGCGGGCGGCGGGCGGCGGGCGGCGGGCGGCGGGCGGCGGGCGGCGGTGCCCGCCGCGTCTCGCTGCGTGCAACCTGTAGACGGCCGCTCACGGCTATTTTTACTCGTCACGTTTTTCCGCGGCGCGCGCGAGGCGATTGCCTGCCGCCCACGCTGCCCCACACTCTCCCGCCCCCATAACTCCACTGTCACAGCTCTCGTGTCCCCCGTAACATCCCCACCACTCTCCCTTGCCGTTTCGTACGACTCCGCCCCCTCCCCACGCCCCAGCACCTGCCACCGCCCTCCACCCTCGCCCCCCGCCTTCCTTACACCACTGTCACAGCTCTCGTGTCCTCCCGTACCATCCCCACTACCCTCCCGCGCCGTTTCGTACACTCCCGCTCCCGCCACCCGCCCCCGCCCCCCACCACTGTCACAGCTTTCGTGTCCACCCGCGCAATCCTCACCACCCTCCCTCGCCGTGTCATACGTCCCCGCCTCCGCCCACATCAATGTATCTACCACCGCTACTATCCACCTACTCACCACTCTCACCTCCAGCACCTCCCTTTCACCACTATCACAACTCTCGTATCCGCCCGTGCCATCCCCACCAGCCTCCCTTGTTTCATACGTCCCCGCCACCCCCATCTCCAATGTATCTTTCACCGCTACCACCTTTGACAATACCACCTGCTCACCGCATCGCCTCCAGCACTTCTCTGGCACCACTGCTACAGCTCTCATATCCGCTGAGTCATTGGCAGCCCCTTTCTAGGCCGTCTCCTTCGACCCTCTCTCCGCCAGCGTCCTCCACGTCTTCCTATACCGTTTCCTATGTCCCCGCATCCGACATCGTAAATCACCGCTACCGCCTTTGCCTTTACCATTGCTGTCTCTGCCAACGTCCCATTTCTGTCAGTTTCTCCCTCACTCCACAACCTCTACCTCCAGTCTCCTCCTGTCATTATCGACCGCCCTTTCCTTCCTTGCCTCCCCCATTACCAGTAGTGTGTTCGTCAGCGCTGCCCTTGTCATTCCCAACGCTAACACCTTTACACGGCTCCCAGCCGCTCCTGTCATTGCCACTGCCTTCCTACGCCCTTTCTTACATCATCGTTTTGGCCACTAACATCTAACTCTCACTGCTACCACTGCACCTTACGTCATTGCCGCATCTCTGTCTCCGTCTGTGCCTTCCATAGGCCCAGCCCCTACCGCGTCGCCGCCATCGCCTCCGTCAATACAATGTCCGCGACACCACCGATAATTACCCCTTTCTCAATTCGGGATGACTGTGTAAGCACCTGTCACATTCCCGATCCTTACCCTACTCACATTCCTGTCAGCGCGTCGACATTTCGCTACCTTCCCAGCTTTTCATACCATATTTCCATTTCCTCCGGTTTCGTTTCTGAACCGTTCCACCCCATCATCGTTTCGCCACCCTGGCCCCATCTCATATAATGGTTCTCTTCCTAGATTATTTTCTTTCTTCAGCTCGCCACTGTCACACCCGTGACCATCGCTATTCGCGAAGAAAAACCTGCAGTCCCAGAATCCTGCCTTACATATTTCCTTGTTTTACCTTTTCCGTGTCTGACACTGCCTTCAACGACCTGGCTCAAATTCAGTTAAAGAAAGTACGGGACAATAACTGTAGTCAACTTGTTGAAAAATCATATCATCATTTAACGAATTCATGTGAATATTTATTGTGGAAACATTTGAGTAAAGAAATTTAATTATTTTTTCTGTGTATAATTTATCCTCTCAGTTGATATCTCACTACACAGGGACTTAGGACAACGATTCAGTAACTTCATCGATTGTCGACTTTATAATTTAAAAGATGTGGTTTCTTGTTTGTGTTGCACTCGCGATAGCACCGTAACACAGTTGCTTCGTATCTTGCCAGCTGTGTTGCACGTTTGTGGCGTTGTAACTCTGAGTAATGACGCGTGGATCCTCTTACTCTCACGTTGTACTCGTTTTGCGGGACCAACATCTGGTATTTGTCCTGAATATGTACGATCAGTAGTGCATTGCCACACCAGCCTACTAAAACAATAGTGTAGAACTTTAGAAGTGAATTTTATTTCGATTCATTTTTCTTCAGTGTCAATTTCCGTGCTGAAATGAATGTAGCGTAATTTAGTACATTTACTTTGAGTTTGGCTGATACTAGAACTTGAAAAGAAATTGATGAAAATCTACTAATGATATCACATTTAATAATCTATTGTTGAATATAGTACACTGGATTCCGTATTATTTTCTTTTTGAAATCTTGAGTTCCACAAATGAGACTTATTCTTCCCCAGCGAATGATTGAGATGCGTTATACTAATCGATTTTGAATTTCGTGGTGTGAGTTTGCAAAAATACTCCAGTGTTACAAATCTCTTTATTCAAGGTTGTTCTACTTCAAAAACTGCTGCGCAATGTTTTGCATTGGGGTGGGCATTACTTCGAAATTTGTGCAATGTCATGTAACACGTCATCTAATCATACTCCTTGCATCTGTTGCGACATCATCTAATGTGAGTATTAGAAAAGAATGTTTGGATGAAATGCTATGATAATGGATTAATAAAAACTGTTAGAAATGTTCTTACATTTTTGCTTGTAACATTGAGTTGCTGTAATAAAGTCCTTCAAACCCGTGTACCTGTTTGCTACTGCGAACTTACAAATAAATAATTCACTATATAATATTTTTTCATTCACTAAGTAGTTCATATGAAGGTTAATATTTCTTAGTATATTACCAATTTTGAGACAAGTAACCGACAGAGATTTTCTTCTAATTATGTTCTTATTTATTGTGTGTATCAGACGCTCGTGCGTAGTGATAGCTGAGGGTCTCCGGCTCAACACCCCAGAATAGCTAACGTAATACATATTTTATAACAGTAAATATTGGAAAATGTGTCTGAAGTACGGCGCTTTCTATGCCATCTCCTCACTTTTAAAGTATTCGTAGTAGAACAATGTAGACCTGTTAGAACAGCGGACCCTGGTAGTTCGATTGTGAATGTCGGAGAAAGGCAAAATAGAGACGTCCAAACCAATAGAGAAGTCAGATTCCTAAGCGCCCGAACCTACATGTTTGGAAGTAAAAAGGAAGAAAGATATTGATTTTTGCATTTAGAAATTTACCCTCAAAAGCAGTTGAGTTTTGACAGAAAATATCATTTGTTGTAGAAATAGCACCACCTTCATCGTAATATAGTTCTTGCGATCGTATTACAAAAGTTTTGTGCATGGTACAGTGCATCCTTTGATATTTGATTGAAGGAAAAACTTTCTTCAAGCCTTTAGAGACTCCAGTAGTCCGGAACTGTAGACGAGTACGAATGTTAGTGTATTCGGTATGTATTTACAACTACTTATGGCATCGTGAAATGCTTCAAATTAAAATATTTGAATTTCTTAAACACGCGTACCTTTGGAAACAGCTTATATATTGATTCTAAAGACGCTTAGGTGTATGTAAGAGATGTGGACGTTGCTACCAAATCTCACCGTTAATTTTCGTTTAACATGAAGGAAAGATCCTATACTATGTAACTTGTAGAGGGAGTGAGTGACACCTGTAATGAGATAAATTGTGAGAGAACCATAGTACCCACAAGACACATCAGATTATTAACAGAAGATCTGGGTGAAGATTATAATTCCCAGGCATTTAATACAACGATAATTCAGGAATTGAAACCGCTATTTGTTTCGTGGATTAATACGTTTTCACGTTTGTTATAGGTTTAGCAAATAACTTCTATAATTCCGGCAATTTCATTTAAGTAAAGAACAAATACGCCAAGATTGTTGGCTCTGATCATTGTGTTGTTTGTCTGAAGAAGGCTACGATATGTACAAAATTTAATTTTTTGCGTTTCACTTCTTTAATCTATTTGTTTTATATCGTGTTGTTGAACTTTCGGACGCAACTGACCTTCCGTTGCCTTGTCGTGTGTTCCAGCTGGACGATGCGGCCCTGCAGCTGTACAAGGACGGCGACTACGGTTCGTACCTGGACCTGGAGGCGTCGCTGAGCGAGCAGCAGGAGGAGCTGGAGGGCTTCCAGGAAAAGTGAGTACCCGGGTGCATTCGCCCTGTTCCTGCCCTCTTCCGCCCCGGTTCCCTGAACGCACGCAGGCGCGGGCCCTCACGCACACACTGGAAGCCGTCCCGTTTCTTGTAAGGGGACTTGTTGTCCACCGCGTGCTGGGCGCGATCTCACGAGAGAGAAATGAGGCGACACTTAGCGTCGACTGCGATGTTATTTGCCACGGTGCCCACTAGTGATGGAACTGGATATTGATTTTGACATGTGCGATATGCTCAGTCTAAGTAACTTTTATTTTGGAGTAGCCATATAATTTGGGGGTTTGTTAATACCTGTGGATGATATATTTTGTGTTTTCCAAAACATAAAACTTAACCGATGTTTTTGTTTTGTCGGATTGTTTAATCGTGTAAAAGTGTAAGTATTTATGTTCGTGCTCCATGTGTTTCTTTTCAACTCCAACACCGAAGTGCCTCACCACACTAACTCACCATCCCCTCACCACTCTAAACTCTTGAGCGAGTAACAACATATCAAACCACACGATGAATTCATAAGTCTTCGAGCACTACGTGGATTGGACAGGCGATGGAGTGACCAATGGTGTAGGGTCGGACTCCTCGTGCTTCATCGCTCGGGTCGGGCTTCAAATCCCGGATGATCCAGGTGGATTTGGAGGAGGGACATAGTAGATTCGTGGTAGGTTTCTTAGTGGTCTCCTTATTCTCCTGCCACCATCTTTCGATCATTTATATCATATCGTTATCACGTACCCACTTAATCATTCCTGCAATCCAGCTGCGGCCATCATTGAAATCATAATAAACCTCCATATATTGCGAGTTATTGCTCCATATATCCTTCGATAATATTCCATATTTATAAAATTCGATATATAGAAATAAATATGAAATATTTGCAAACGCTTTTAAACATTTTTGGTGTAATTGTGTAAAATGGAAAACTCAACAATAAATAATTAGCAAATGTTTTAATAATTCGTACCACCTATTTATGAATAATATCTGAAATATCTAATACTGTCAAGCAAAAAAATCAGTTACATATATAGAAATAATTTTCTGTATATAGAAGCGTTTTAAATGAAATTTTAAATGATCAGAAAAATATTTCGATTTATAGAAAATTTCGATGTATAGAGGTTCGATATAGGGAATTCCGACTGTACACTAGTTAGCAGAGGCGAGCATTTGACAGTAGAGACTGTCCCGGGTAGGTATTCTAGGCACATTTTCTTAGTTCCTCTAATTGATTTCCAAGACGTCAGAGATCGAGACTGACTTCTGCGTTTTAAAAGTTGATAATCTAGTATAAAGATCTCGTGAGCTCGATAATTTCAGCAAACTCCCTTCTCATTGGTCTCGAGAAACGAGCGGCGATCGCCCGCTTATCTCGTCGACCGGTCGCTCAACATTGCTGGCGAACAGACTTCGCAGGTAATGACCGGACGGCGCCCCAAGCTTACGTTGTGAGTACGTGTAATGCGGTGTAACATTCCATACGCGACCAGGACTTGTTTTAGGAGCGTGTTCCACTTGGGAGCAGGTGGTGTACTCGACCCCTCTGGCGATCTCTTCTGGCGCCCATTTCTTACTCGTGATTCCTACCTTGCATGCGAGGTCTTTTTCAGAAGTATCATGCGTCTTGAAACAAGTTGTAGACTTCATAGTGAGCAGGAAAACAAAACAAAACGAACCACCGAAATTCAAATAATACAAAATGAAAACTTCGTATTGGTAATTTTATTTTAGAAACAAATATTGGTTGATGTCTTAACGTAAACATTATTTATTGTTTTCTCATGAAATGTATGTTGGAACATTGGAACGTGATTAATTCTACGAGTGAAATAAAAAGAAACTTTGTGATGCGTTACATATAAACAGAAAAAATGGCTATATGATTTTCAAATTTTGATAATTCTTTCATTTTCAAATGTGTATTTCGTAACGTAATGTCTATAAGAAATCTAGCCTTAAATTGTTCCCCGAATAAGGAAATTTGTATCTACTGAAACTTAAGGGAAGACCATTTCATAAGATATTTGCTTAAGACAGGTTCTCTAATTAGTGTATTATATTGTGACTGTTGAAAATACATTTTGGGTAGAAGAGCAGGTTATTTCTAATTTCTGCAATTTGAGAAAAAATAAATTAAATGTTAATTTCCTTCTTACTTTGTCTCTTTTCTGTATAACTTATTCATCTATCTCTTCCTTGTCTTAGTATTCAGTCTCCTACCCCTGACCTCTCGCTTCCCTTTCAATTATCGTCAATGACCCGTGCGTTCTCTTGGTTTGTGCATCGTCCCTCAGAGATTCGTTTGATGGGTCGGCGACAAGGCCGGGAAGGTAACAAATAAGAAAACTGTGGGTCTGAGATATCGCCATAAAAGTTAATAACCTGTAACGTTAACGGCCCCGTTTAACAACCTGCGATCGAACTGAATATTTGTTACTCTTGGACGTGCGCCGCCATGTGTCTCACTGGAGCAGCGCGCAGCCAGCGCCTTTGTTTTTTCCGCTGTAGAACGCAAGGAGAGTAATGTGTTCAGGTGTGTTATTATTTGTTTCTGCTTATCTGTTTCTTCGTTGAACCAATTGCAATGAAAGACTTAAATAATGGCATCATGGCAGGAGATGCAGGCTACATATGTGCAACTCTACTATATTCCCCAAAAATATCCTTCCAGTAATTGTGAATACAATAGCTTTTTAGAATCATCAAATGTTAAATGCATTAGTTTGTGTATTAAAAAATGGTCCAGTGTTTAATCAGTCTTTTTTTGTTTTACAAAATAAGCGTTATAAAGCACTCATTAAAGCACTTGGTTGCTAATAAAGGTTATAAAAGCATTCTCCTGAGAGAGCTAATCAAACTTCACTGTACCGCTGTAGACAAACGTCTTTTAGGGCAGTCAAGTTTTTTTTTTGTTTTGTTTTTTATATCTCAAACGTTAATGATTTTCGTATTCCATTTAATTTCAATCTAGTTCACACAGATTTTCACGAAACTATTACGAGTGTATATTACAGTAATTATCAATTTTAATGTTTTATTAGCTTCGTGTTTTGTGATAACGTTATGACATCGAACGTTTGTTTAGCAAACATTGGAAGATAAAGAATATTATGTTACATAATATTATGTTACACCTATTACCTGTCAAAGATCAAAGCACAAGTGGCGGTATTGTTAAATTTCACTGAGTTTTAGAAGCCCCACCAACTTCATTTATTTGTCATTTTTTCGGCCTCTCCGTCTAAGCTATAAGTATTTTTATTTAAAAAATAAAAGTAATATTAAATCCTCTTTGAAGTCTATGTATTCTCTAGGTCTGATCATTTCTCGTGACTATGTTGGAGAGTGCGGAAGAAGCGAACTCACAACGCCATTGGTGACACGTGCACACAGAACATTGCAGCAATGAAGTGTTTGTGTTGCTGATAACTCCGTGCGTTCGCGTAGATTAGTGAAAGCAATAGAGTTGACTCCGATTCTTGGGTGTGTGAAGTAGTACTTTCCGCTGTGATGAGTACGTGTCGTTTGTCGAGTGCGAAAGAAAAGTATACGTAGAGCGGTATACAAGCAATAGGAGTGGAGTCTATTTCGCTGACCTTGTTGGGCGCAACTTCGGCTCTAAAAATGGCGCGGAAAATCGGACAAAGTGTGTACATAAATCCAATGTAAAATCGAGCTCAATCTCCGGAAATCGACGTACTTACTCAAGATTTCTAAGAACGACTCGGTAAGCATAACAGATCTCCGAAGAATAAATTAATTGTCAGTAATAAACGTAGTGTTAATGATACTTGGAATAATAATAATAATAATAATAATAATAATAATAATAATAGCAAAACTATAACAATATCTTAATAGGGCGTTGTTCATTTTACTTTCTAGTCCCAGATTTAAGGCTTGCGGTTCTGTAGTTTTATTTTTAATTGTCCAACTCTCACTGCAGTAGTGACAAAATTTAAATGCTGGTACCGAGATAGTCACTTGAGTTTCGACTTCAGTAACATAAAGACGAATGTGTTCACGAGTGAAATTTATATTGAATCGAATAAACCCCGTGCAGTGTTCGTGTAGAAATCTCGCCACGATCATCGGCATGGAGCGGAACGCTCTTCGAAGCCCCAGCGACGAAGCAGGAGACTTCGATGCGCGTGCAGAATGGAAACCCGATCGGGGCGGCCACGGCGGGCGGTCGGGGTCGTGGGCAGATGCTCCCGGGCAGCAGCGGCGGCGGCGGCGGCGGCGACGGCGCGTGACCGGCGGAGGGCGGGTCGGCGCTCGACCGCGAAAGCCGAGGCGCGTATCGGGTCGCCGCGAACGCCCACGCCGCGCACGCCCGCTCCGCACGCTCGCTCGCCCGCTCGCCCGCTCGCGACGCGCCCGCACGCCGGCCGGCCAGCCGGCGCCCCTCGGCCGCGCCACGCTAATGGGCCCGTTGTTCCGCGAGGGCGGTGAATGGGCGCGCCCGGGAGCCCCGCGGGCGGGCCCGGGACGCCGCCCGCGACGCCATCTCCCCCTCGGACGGCCCCGCCCCCTCGCTCCGCTTCTCGCTGGCCCCCCTCGCCACCCACACGCCACTCCTCTCACTCGTCTCTCTACCCTTCCTCCGCCCTCCTTTCCACCCTCATCGACGCTCTCTTATACGCCGCCATCTGCGTTGCCCTCTTCGTTGCCCTCTTCGTTGCCCTCTTCGTTGCCCTCTTTTTGTTGCCCTCTTTGTTGCCCTCTTCGTTGCCCTCTTCGTTGCCCTCTTCGTTGCCCTCTTCGTTGCCCTCTTCGTTGCCCTCTTCGTTGCCCTCTTCGTTGCCCTCTTCGTTGCCCTCTTCGTTGCCCTCTTCGTTGCCCTCTTCGTGGCCCTCTTCGTGGCCCTCTTCGTGGCCCTCTTCGTTGCCTTCATCGTTGCCCTCTTCGTTGCTCTCTTCGCTGCCCTCTTCGTTGCCCTCTTCGCTGTCCTCTTCGTTGCCCTCTTCGCTGCCCTCTTCGTTGCCCTCTTCGCTGCCCTCTTCGTTGCCCTCTTCGTTGCCCTCTTCGCTGCCCTCTTCGTTGCCCTCTTCGCTGCCCTCTTCGTTGCCCTCTTCGCTGCCCTCTTCGTGGCCCTCTTCGTTGCCTTCTTCGTTGCCCTCTTCGTTGCTCTCTTCGCTGCCCTCTTCACTGCCCACTTCGCCGCCCTCTTCGTCATCCTCTTCGCCGCCCTCTTCGCCGCTCTTTTCGCGGCTCTTTACGCCGTTCTCTTCGCCGCTCTTTACGCCGCCATTTCGTCACTCTCTTCGCCATGCTCCCCGCTCTAGCATTCGCCGCCAACGCCCTACCTTCATCGCATTCTGTCCACTTGTTTAGTACTTCCTCCGTCACCACTATACCTTTTCGCCCCCTCCCTCTACGGACCCAAGTTTATTTCTTCACCACCCTTTGTAGTCACCCATCCCGCGGCGTCCTTCTACCACTGTTGCCCCTCCCCCTACCGGTCCTCGTCCGTCCGGCACCTCTTGCGGCGCCGCGGCCGTTCGCGAAACACTCCCTCGCTGCCCATCTGCCACCCAACCTCTCTTGCGCTCTCGTGAAGTCGACTGCCTCCGGGCGTACGCTCCTCCGCCTCCGTTCAGGTTGACTCCCCCCTTCACCGACCCGTAATATGCGCTGATCCCATCGCTTCCCCGCTGTCCATCACCCGCGCTATCTTCCCCGCCTCTACGGTCTCTCGCCTCCGCCGCCTTTTCCTCCTGCGCGCGGCACGGCACGCGGGGCGCCGCTTCCAATCAGTCGGCGCGCGCGTTGTGCGCCACCGGGAACATCCACTCGCCACTCTCTCCCATGGGCAGGGCTGGATTCCACGTCCCACTCACCTCACTGGAGGGAGATTACTATACGAAGGGACCGCATTGACAACTACTGCCTCGGCATTGCTTGCAATATAACTATGCACTCATTTTGTCAGTGCTTTCGTTTATAGTGAGGTCGTTTGTAAACGGTTTCATCCCTCTCTCTTGCAATGGCATCGCCCTGCATGGCGTGCATTTGTTTCCCGACCTGTGAATGTGGTCCCTTTTTAGAGTAATTCCGCTATACCAGAACGGGTATTGAACTTGCTCTACGACTCTTTGACATCCGGGCCTTCTTTCATGGCGTTTCAGCTCGGGAGGAAGGCCTCCGTTGGAGGGGCGGGTAGTTGGCAACCGGCCCACGACGCGAAGTCGCTCGGCCAGCGGAGAGCAATCGCAGCACACACATTCCACGCACGCAGCCACGTTTCCTTCACCTCGATCTAGCGCCACCTCCGTCACGTTGGCGAGGCAACGTGCAGGCACCGCCACACCTCGGCTGTCAGGAGCCGCCAGCGCTGCGGTTTCTCTCTAGCCCGCCACAACCCATTTTACTCTTCCAGTTCTTCCCGCTGAAGCCATCCCTGCCGCCGCTAATCATTCTTCAACTCGATGTACTCGTATTGTGCTCGAAGACGGTGCATATCCCGCAATGACAGCACGACGTGCGGCACCGCCACAACATGTCCTTTTGGCCCTGCGAGCGCCGTGACCTCTCTCAACAGCCGTTGGCACCCCATTCTACTCGGCCGCAGTCGCCTTCTCTCCCTCTGAAGTCATCGCCGCCGCCGCCTTTCCTCTTGAGGCGTCCTTCGGACCGCGGTCAGAGCCCCGGCGCGGGCCGTTACCCCTCTTGTGACGTCATCGCACCGTACCGGCCTCCGCCTCCGCCGGCTCCGCCTCCTTGCAGTCGGACCTCTGCGGTTTTCGGTCGTTGTGCCGACGGAGATGCCTGCACGGCACGGGATGCTATGCGGCGTTCAGGCCGGCATTTTCCTCCCTGTGAAATGCTCCGAGAAATCCGCACATATTCCATGAGCCAAACAGAGCTTTTAAAAAGTGATAATTGTTTTCGCCTTTTGTTCGTTTGTTATTGACTTTTTTCCAGTCTCTGAATGCTTTGTCTTAACTGGTATCTACAAAGTTTTCGTTTTTCCTAATAGCTCCTCCATAAATTCCGTAATGTCTCGGGAGCATCGAATGGGAAGTTTCATCAATACAGAAATTTTGACGGGAGGTAGTTCTCGAAAGAAAAAAATAATTCAACATTTCTTGATTAAATTAGAATGTTCTTAAGAGTTTCGGCATAACGCATTGTTTGCAATAATAAAGGAAATATAATTATTTGCATTTTCCGTTAGGGCATTTCATGCTAATTAGAAAAATCATAATCGGGTCACATAATCGTGTGACGTTAACCTAAAATTCTTTTTATAAGATCCCAGACCAGTTGTAATTAAATTATGATCTCTAATCAAGAAGTACATCACATTGGATCACATGCTATTTTATTTGCATTAGTTGAAAATCTATTGTGCTATTGTTGTATTCAAGACAAATTACGTAATGCATTGATCTAAAAAGATGTACAAGCCGATTCTCTCATATTTGGCTGAGGCTTCAATTTTACGATTTGAAACCTGTTGAAATATTTTTTAAAACTTTCTCTGAAGCCTTTTCAGTTTAAAATAGTTCCGTTAAGAGCGCAAGGACGCATGTCAGTTCACAGGTTAGTCATGTGCTCAAACGCAGCTGTCCCAGTGTCCGCATTTCTTCTGGCGCTTCGAATAGATCGCGTGCGGAGCAAAGTACTCTTTGTTTGTAAACAGAATGAAATGGCGCCAGATGGATGTTTGGCCTACTTGCTTCGTGCGTAATGCTTACGCAATGCGCTGTAGTTGAGGGAAGGTAGAAATCGTCTTGAATATTACCGCTGATCACGTGGATCGAATATTTCGTAATACTTTGTTTTCAACTTATCAGTGTGTCGATAAACAATATATTTTACTGCCAAGCAGACAACGTATTTTTTAGTATAGATAATAAATACAATGCTCTAAAATCGTTGAAATGATTCAAGGCATCATTGCCAACAATACTGTATTGTTGGTAATGACAACGCCTTGAATCATTTCAATTATGAAGAAGCCGAGGACATTTCACCGCGAAACCAATGCACTAAGATCGTTTAAAAAAGGAAATAGTTCATTTAGCGTTCCTTTTTTGCTATTCATATGGCACGCTTCCCATGTTCAAATCTATTTCCACTCATGAAATATTTCTGTTCGATATTTACCAAGCCCGATTCTTGCCATTCCAACCATACGCATTTTAAGTGATAGGAAAATCATTCGCAGAAAAACTGTTGAGTTATTTTGGAAAACGCGCTACCGCTGAATTCTAACCAAAAACCTGACACTTCAAAGAGTTTCATTTACAAAGCACCTGCGTCACTACAGTCTATAAACAAGTGCATTATCTTCAGTGACTCACGCATTTTCCACTGTTTTAGCTAAGTGTTTTGTTAATCTTTTTGAAAACAGATATAAGTTATATAATTTCAAAACCTGATCCATGTTTGCAAGCCTATAGTCTTCTTTGTTTGTTTTCCTTTTGCTCTTCATTAATAGTAAGACGTCATAATTCTATTAAAACCCGCGCACACCTACGCCAACAGACCCAGTGTTTTCCATTCCATCTGCAGAACGAGCACCTGAAGACATAAATCGGTTTGTTCTGCCGAAAGCTTTGATTGCTTGGACAAGGCGCATTGTGACGCAAAGCGGGGGCGGGCGGGCGAGCGAGCGAGTGAGCGGGCGGGAGAGCGGACGGGCAGTTTGAGTAATCAAACACCGGGGCGAGCGCGAGTGATTTATGGCGAGCGGCGAGGCGGGCGCCGCCGCCGAGGCCGCGCCGCGCCGCGCCGGGAGCGCGTGGGTTCGCGGCCCGCCCGCGCCAACTGCGCCGCGCACACAGCCCCCGGCGCCGCGCCGCGCCGCGCTGCGCTGCGCTGCGCAGAGCGGCGAAGCCGTCGTTCGGGGAACGCGTGGGAGAGGACGGACGCGGCGCCGACGCACGCGCTGCGCTTTGGCGCTCGCCTCCGCCCCCACCCCGCCGCCCACCGCTGCTCCCGACGCACCCGCCCCCACGTCTCTACCATCCCCGCCTTCCCCACTGCCCCACCACCACGCCGCCCACCAATGCTCCCGACGCACCCATCCCCACCGCTCTACCATCTCCGCCTTCCCCACCGCCCCACCACCCCGCCGCCCACCAATGCTCCCGA
Organism: Teleogryllus occipitalis; assembly: GCA_011170035.1. Lineage (NCBI taxonomy): Eukaryota > Metazoa > Arthropoda > Insecta > Orthoptera > Gryllidae > Teleogryllus > Teleogryllus occipitalis. The sequence continues at coordinate 722,312 of BLKR01000142.1, forward strand.
CGCACCCGCCCCCACCTCTCTGCCATCTCCGCCTTCCCCACCGCCCCATCGCCCCCGACGCCCGCACCACCCCGCCGCCCACCACTGCTTCCGACGCACCCATCCCCACCGCTCTACCATCCCCGCCTTCCCCACCGCCCCACCACCCCGCCGCCCACCAATGCTCCCGACGCACCCGCCCCCACCTCTCTGCCATCTCCGCCTTCCCCACCGCCCCATCACCCCCGACGCCCGCACCACCCCGCCGCCCACCACTGCTTCCGACGCACCCATCCCCACCGCTCTACCATCCCCGCCTTCCCCACCGCCCACCAATGCTCCCGACGCACCCGGCGACCCCACCGCTCTGCCATCGCCGCCTTCTCCACCGCCCCCAAGCCCCCACCGTCTCCACCGCCCCCAAAGACCCCATCGCTCCGACCACCCCACCGCTCCATCGGCCCCATCGGCCCCAAACCCCTTCCGCCTCTAAGCCCCCAACGACCCCACCGCCCACCGTCTGCACCGCCCATACTTCTCCTACCGCCCTAACCGCAACGCCACCCCCGGCGCTCCACTGCCCCCACCGCCCTCGCCCCCACCCTTAACCATCACTACCTCCTCCACCGCCCCAACCGCCCCCATCCTCTTCACCACCCCTGGAGAGGCGAGGCTCATGACGTAAAGGCCAGCACGTTCTCCTGTCCCCGTTGGGGCCCCGGTTGGATCCCTGGCGCGGTCACTAGAAATTTGTGTTGGATGAAGCGAGTTCTCTGCAGCTTTTCTTGGGATTGTCTCGTTTCCCGTAGTTCTCATTCTACCCCCGCACGATCACCATTCAACTCATTTTAATGAGTGTTGTTGTTTCGTTACATCACTCAATTACGAGACTCAGTTATGCTTAGTAGTTGGACAGTCCGTAAATCCAAATAAATGAATAGATAATTAAACGCTTATCAAAATAATTAAAAAATAATTAATTAAATAAATTATATAAATAAATAAAAATAAATATCAATAAAACAATCAATCAATGAATCTCCAAGTCCCCCGCTCCCAAACGCTCCTAGCGTCCCCTACGGCCCCACCGCCTTGCCTCTCCAACGACTCAGTATCTTCCTCCGCCATTCGGGTCCCTCTCTTTTCACCGCGTGTCCCGCGTCTCCCACATACGCAATCGTTTCCCCATCTTTCACATCTCCTTGCTTCCGTACCGGTATCTGTTTTTCTTCCGCTTTCCTCATCCCCAATGCCTTCGCTCTCTCGCTTCGCACGCTTCGCACGCCAGTCTCGTCCCGCGCAATCCTCCAGTTCCCAGCTCCTGCCGTTGTCGCAGCAGTTACTTGTATTCGACCGTTCTGCTAGAATGCACAAATGTTTTCCCTAGAGGAAATACTCTACCTCTCCTCTACGGTTTGTGGAAGAGTTAAAAAACAAAATGATCTTTTAGTATTAAAATTATCACAACAGCTTATTTATTACTAAAAGGAAAATAAAACTGTATGTGTATATATATATATATATATATATATATATATATATATATATATATATATATATATATATATATTGTGACGCCGAGCCCAGGTGTGGGCTCTCGCCACTGTTGTTAGTATGGGAGGCCGCGCGCCTGCGAGGGCGCAGTTCGTGGTTTTCTCCTCCCCCCCCCCCAGGCGGCAGTATCGGCCGTAGCGGAGGGGTAGTGAAAGGGGGGAAAGTGGGGAATAAGAAAGAAGGGGAGCGAAGTACGGTTAGGGTCGACCAGATGTGTCGCGGCCCAGTTGGATGTGAACGGTAGGAGTGGAGTGAAGGCAGTGAGAGATGAGATACTGCAGTTTCTCTGTGTAGTGCAATATTTTATTGGAGTTTGTCTAATATCACAAATTGTGATATACGTAGCGGAGTGGAAGGATAGTTACCCAGCTATTTCTAATGTTATAATGTTTCGGCAAAAGTGTATCCATGAATTTCTTCTGATTGTAATTTGTGTGATGTGATTTCATGGCGTGTAGTATCAGCATTTGACGTCCAATATCACAGATTGTGGTATAAATAGTGGAGTGGAAGGACAGTTACACAGCTATTTCTAATGTTATAATGTTTCAGCAAAATGTGTATCCATGAATTTCTTCTGATTGTAATTTGTATGATGTGATTTCATGGCATGTAGTGTGAGCATTTGACAGGGTTGCTTTGTGACCCTGCAGGGTAAGCAAGGCACAATGTTGCAATGATTACTTGTATGGCAATGAACTAGTATTATTGTTTAAGAGTTTGAGGAATGATACTCCAAAGTGTCTTGAGTGTTTAACAAAAGCAATGAAAAGCTTTGTCAATTTTGAATCTTCCTTTTCCTTAAAATTTTTGTAAAAATGGTGAAGAATGTTTATTTCATTGCTTACATTTCTGTTGTGTGTTGATCAAATTTGGATGTAAATTTTTATTGGAAATAAGGGAATTGTGTTAAATAATGTACAATTCTGAAGTGTTTGGTGCAGATGCACTTAATTGTTGTACAGATCATATGGAAGGATAATGTTTATTCCAAATGACTAAGTTATTTGTTCAAATTAAATCATTTGATTTTGTTTCTTTAAAAAAAAGCTGGTTGTTTATAATCCTCAGAATTGTTCTAGGAATATTACTTCTGTGTTGTTGGTTTCCGTTTCGGGAAGCGTGGGAGCAGCCAGGGCAAGAACTCCGCCCCCCCGGTCCCCGACTTCCGTTACAGGAGGTATCAAACTATCATGCAAACCTTGAAGTACGGCCCTCCGCACGGCGGACGCCACGTCGCCGCGCGAGCATCCCGTAACGTCACAAGGAGCTGGCGCCCGAACAGGGGACCTGAAGGGTGTTCTAGGAGTACCCATGGGGAAGTGCTTGTTTAGGTACTTGTTATTTCTAGCACTCTGAGCACTGCATCCCACGCTTCTACGAATGGAAAACCGAAGTGAGTTACAATATGGTGTATTAGAATAAGCATTTATTTGTCAGTGGTTTGTAAATTTTGTGCGCGGTTTAAACGTCATCATGGTGGAAAAACACTCCGGCACGGGCTATGGGGGAGATGAGTCAGAGACAGGCGATGGTGTGAGCGAAAACCCGACAGTGGGCAGTCTGGTCGCGATGGTAGAAGGGGTGACTTTGGACGACTCTGACAATGTCGGCCTAGAGACAGCCGAGGGCAAAGAAACTAGGTCGACGGGGGCGGTGGCCAAGAAAAGAAAACAGACGGAGGGAGTTACGGGAGATAGATTAGGAGAGATGGCCGATTTATTTAATTTGATGCGAGAGGTGATGGAAGGATTCGCGCGGACGGCCGAAGAGAAAAATAAAATTATGTTCGGCGAAATTAAGCAGGTGTTAAATGATCAGATAGAGAAACAGAGTAGGGAGATTAAAGAAGAAGTCAGAAGCATCGGCGGTCGGATTGATTCCCTTGCAAATCAAATTGTTGCGCAGAACCAATTGATCGCTGACAGGTTCACCGTGCAGGATAAGAAAATTGAAGAGAAAATGCGTCAAACGGGAGAAGACATGAATAAGAGCTTGGAGAGCCAGTACAATACGGAAGTTAGACGGCAAGACGCAAAAATTGAGGCGGTCACAAATTCGGTAGGAGGTTGGATATCTGGGTGCCAGGACAAATTGGTCACCAGACTTGAGAAGTTCGAGGACGAGGTTAAGACTTCGCGGAACGCCTTAGAAGCAAAGATGATGATGAAGAAGATGATGAAGAAGATGGTGAAGAAGAAGAAGAAGATGGTGAAGAAGAAGAAGATGGTGAAGAAGAAGAAGATGGTGAAGAAGAAGAAGATGGTGAAGAAGAAGAAGATGGTGAAGAAGAAGAAGATGGTGAAGATGAAGAAGAAGAAGATGGTGAAGATGAAGAAGAAGAAGATGATGGTGAAGATGAAGAAGAAGAAGAAGATGATGATGAAGATGATGAAGAAGATGATGAAGAAGATGATGATGAAGATGATGATGAAGAAGATGATGATGATGAAGAAGAAGATGATGATGAAGAAGAAGATGATGATGATGATGATGATGAAGATGATGATGATGATGAAGATGAAGAAGATGATGATGATGAAGATGAAGAAGATGATGATGATGAAGATGAAGAAGATGATGATGATGAAGATGAAGAAGATGATGATGATGAAGATGAAGAAGATGATGATGATGAAGATGAAGAAGATGATGATGATGAAGATGAAGAAGAAGATGATGATGAAGATGAAGAAGATGATGATGATGATGATGAAGATGAAGAAGAAGAAGATGATGATGATGATGATGATGATGATGAAGATGAAGAAGATCATGAAGAAGAAGAAGAAGAAGAAGAAGAAGGTGATGAAGAAGAAGGTGATGAAGAAGAAGAAGAAACAAGTAGTGAAGACAATGGTTCCATCAACCCTCCTGATTTTTTTCAAGAATATTTTCTCCCAGAAAAAATTCTACGAATGGATGGGAGAGTGATGTGACGCCGAGCCCAGGTGTGGGCTCTCGCCACTTGTTAGTATGGGAGGCCGCGCGCCTGCGAGGGCGCAGTTCGTGGTTTTCTCCTCCCCCCCCCCCAGGCGGCAGTATCGGCCGTAGCGGAGGGGTAGTGAAAGGGGGAAAGTGGGGAGTAAGGAAGGAGGTGAGTGAAGTAGGGTTGGGGTCGAGCAGAGGTGTCGCGACCCCAGTTGGATGTGAACGGTAGGAGTGGAGTGAAGGCAGTGAGAGATGAGATACTGCAGTTTCTCTGTGTAGTGCAATATTTTATTGGAGTTTGTCCAATATCACAGATTGTGATATAAATAGCGGAGTGGAAGGATAGTTACACAGCTATTTCTAATGTTTCGGCAAAAGTGTATCCATGAATTTCTTCGGATTGTAATTTGTGTGATGTGATTTCATGGCATGTAGTATCAGCATTTGCCGTCCAATATCACAGATTGTGATATAAATAGCGGAGTGGAAGGACAGTTGCACAGCTATTTCTAATGTTATAATGTTTCATCAAAATGTGTATCCATGAATTTCTTCTGATTGTAATTTGTTTGATGTGATTTCATGGCGTGTAGTTCCAGCATTTGACGTCCAATATCACAGACTGTGGTATAAATAGTGGAGTGGAAGGACAGTTACACAGCTATTTCTAATGTTATAATGTTTCAGCAAAATGTGTATCCATGAATTTCTTCTGGTTGTAATTTGTATGATGTTATTTCATGGCATGTAGTGTGAGCATTTGACAGGGTTGCTTTGTGACCCTGCAGGGTAAGCAAGGCACAATGTTGCAATGATTACTTGTATGGCAATGAACTAGTATTATCGTTTAAGAGTTGAGGAATGATACTCCAAAGTGTCCTGAGTGTTTAACAAAAGCAATGAAAAGCTTTGTCAATTTTGAATCTTCTTTTTCCTTAAAATGTTTGTAAAAATGGTGAAGAATGTTTATTTCATTGCTTACATTTCTGTTGTGTGTTGATCAAATTTGGATGTAAATCTATATTGGAAATAAGGGAATTGTGTTAAATAATGTACAATTCTGAAGTGTTTGGTGCAGATGCACTTAATTGTTGTACAGATCATATGGAAGGATAATGTTTATTCCAAATGATTAAGTTATTTGTTCAAATTAAATCATTTGATTTTGTTTCTTTAAAAAAAAGCTGGTTGTTTATAATCCTCAGAATTGTTCTAGGAATAATACTTCTGAGTTGTTGGTTTCCGTTTCGGGAAGCGTGGGAGCAGCCAGGGCAAGAACTCCGCCCCCCCGGTCCCCGACTTCCGTTACAGGAGGTATCAAACTATCATGCAAACCTTGAAGTACGGCCCTCCGCACGGCGGACGCTACGTCGCCGCGCGTGCATCCCGTTACGTCACAATATATATATGCGTGCGTGTGTGTGGCAGCTTGTGCCATGCCGTCTTTTTCCCTCTTATTTTATGTCCTAATTTATTTATCTTATTAATTAATTATGAATTTGGCTAGCTTGATTTTTATTGTAATAGGCGTTATGACACAATCTCACGGCTTCTACTTCGTGTTATTCGTTGTGGGCTGAAAATCAACCGCTCCCACGAGGCCACGGCTGATGATAATATTTATTATGATGGGAATCGAATTATCTTAATGCGTAATTTTTAAATAACAACACATCATTTGTTAATTATTATTACAGAGGCAAGAAGTACTGGCTGCAATTTCTTATTTTATTACCATCTTTTTTTATGAGTTGACGTAAATGTTATCTTGATCTTATTAATTTCTCCTACCTACGATGGTCATGGTTCTATATTCTTATTATTTTCGAAAATTAACTTACTTTACTTTACTTACTTATTTTTCTAATGATATTCTTGACCTTGAACGGTAAATATTTCCTCAATGTCTTTATGGGGTTCTTAATTTCTACAATTCCCTTTTGATGAAGAACTGCCCTCTTGGCGACGAGTCGAGGATAATTCCGTTCCTGTCGTTCCCCCGTACCCCGGCATTCACTTATATTTCCAAAAATGTTTTGGGACGTCCATCAAACATTTCTTGCAACATTCCACATGTTCATGTTATCACAAAAGGTTTTGAACTGTCCACGCTTTTCTTTATTTAATCAACTCGTAAACAAAAATTCAGTCACCTCGCGACCTAATATTCGCATTTATTCAAAACACATACTGTATTTAAGACAAACTTGAAAAAGTTTTTACTACTCTGTCCAACTTCCACCACCCGCAACTCACCGTGTTCCAGCTTCCCTTCTTTTTCATTGTTTTACACGTCATTCCGATGCTATTTTATTTATTGAGTTCATTTGTCCATCTAACAAGTCTTTTATAAAAACTAGCTGAAGAACCCGGCGTTGCTCGGGCATTTATTACAGTTTTATAAAATAAGAGTATGGTGGGACTAGCCACCATACTTTTTGCCGCCTCTTATTACATATGAGGAGCAAACTTAAAAAAATATCGGAGCGATTTTCGAGAGAAAAATTGCTTATTTTGGCGCAATATTACATGGAAACTACTAATATTTTCGAAAAATTGAATATAAACCAATATAAAGATCTCTCTTTAAGAAACAGATTTCATTAAGGAAAAACTTATCTATCTTACAATATTATAGTTGTAGGAATACGCCCAAAAAAATTGCACTTTTGCAATTTTCAAAAAATCTGTGATTTTAACGAACATGGGACTACCACTATTCTCATAGGCGTTCTTTCCTCCATCCGGTGAGAAAGATTTTTAAAAAGAATTAGGAGCTCTTTTTGAGAAAATTTTGAAAATGTTCTTGAGGTTTAATATGGAGTACTTTCAAAAATCAAAATATTCGATTGAAAATCCCCAAGACAGTGTTCATTTAGTTCGATTGGGGAATATCAATTTTGAAGACAATCGGCTGAACGAAGTAGGCACTAGCGTTGACCACAGACGGACGTTTTGCCGTCCATCGATTGTTCGTAAGAACCAACAAAACATGGATACACCACGTATTAGAAAACTTTTCCCGAATTTAGCAAGATGATTTATCCACTTTTTCGTTACCAGAGCCCGACAATACGAGTTTCTCTGGCGAAAATTCGCGGTTTTCTGACGCACGATTACATAATTTTCTCTTCTTATGAAGTATTAGTAAGGCGAGAAATTAAAAATCATTAATATTTATGAACTCTCAATACCCCAAATTATATGGTTTCATTAAACTTCAAAAAGAAATCCTTTCTATTAGACCTGTAGTTAGCTTTAGTGATTCTTGCATTTCAGCTTTGAGAAAATTATCATTCCTATATTTAACTCCATTACTGATTTTAACCCTAAGTTCAGACTCAACAACTCATGTGATCTCATTCAGAAAATTAAAGAAATAGATACCTAATAATGCAAAACTAGTTTCCTTTCATGTTGACATCTTGCTAACCGACACACCACCCACTGAACTTGAAGATATTTGTATAAAACACATTTATCTAAATCCGCTTATAATGTAAAAATCTATTTAATCAAATCATCAAATTTATGCATTGATCACAATTATTTCAAATTTAACTACAAAAGTTATAAACAAACTTAAGGACTAACTATGGGTTCAAACATTTTTCCATTATTTGTTGAAATCATAACGGATCAATTTGAATATAATTTGTTTAATAGGTCTAACCTCTTACTTAGGAATATTAAGTATTATTTAAGATATATCGATGACATACTTCATTGGCTTTAGACAGGTACAATCAGACAATTGAACTATTTTTTTATTTTTAAAAATTCATTTCACCCTAATTTAACCTTCAAAATGGAATTAGAACAGAACCAATGGTTTTCATTCCCTAGACTTAATCATTTTTATATGAAGCAATGAACATTGTTTTAAAAGTTTTAGAAAAGCCATTCAAACAGATATGATCGTCCTCTTTAATTTCAATCATATATTTCAATATAAATTTGCTGTTTTCCATTCTTGGATTCATATGAGTAGACTATTCAAAGTTCCTACGTCAGAATCAGATTTTAATCAAGAAGTTAATTCTATTTTGCAAATAGCTCAAAATAATGGATATAACGCTTCAGACCTTAATAAATTTATTAAACAAAAAGAAATTAAATTAGTAAGATATAAGACTCTCCCTCAAAATCTCCTATTTGAAAAGAAAAAATATAAATGTCCCATATTTTGCATCAATATCCCAAAAGATAGGTAAAGTATTATCACATCAATGTAGTCTATAAATAATAAAACATAACAAAAATAAAGCATGAAAATATGGCATTAATGTAACTTATAAAACTCATAATACCGTAAACTCTTCTACTTAGCAATAAATCTCCCATACATTTAATGGATGGAAGTGGCATTTATTTACTAAAATGTAACGATTATAATTCTGCCTATGTGAGACCAACAGGTAGGTTCGTGTAGAGTCGATGAACATCTTAGATATAGGAGACTGAAGTTAGAAAATTCTACATTTGCCAACCATCTAATTCAATGTAATTACTCTTTCGATCCTGATATATCAGTAATTGGATAACATATCAAATTCAAAATTCTTCACTTAGAAAATAAAGTAACAGAATGAACATTTTAGAAAATTTGGTAATGTTAAAAATCTTTAAAAACTCTAATTTAATAGGTCTCACAATAAAGAGTCTCAAATAAAATGCAGCTTTAAACTATTTATTGACTAGCTTATCTCACTCCTTAAACAACTTTACTACAGTCTGTAACAGTATTCTCTATGACACACAATATGGCGCCGACTTAAGTCCTATATACTTTAATCTATCATGCTTGTATGAGTATTTTATTTACTTCATAAATTGGTTACAATGCTCATTTGTATTTATGTTTCATACATATTCTAATTACATTTGTTTGTTCAATAACATATTTGTATAGCCACAAATGATGGGATAAAGTGCTTCCAAAACACGTGTATTGCTGTGTTTTCTTATTAAATCGTATACTGTAATATACTTTGTGGTTGATACCTCAATCCTATATTAATATTTTATTAATATTTTATTATTATTATTATTATTATTATTATTATTATTATTATTATTATTATTATTATTATTATTATTATTATTATTATTATTAAGATCTATCAAGATGGCGAAACGACAAGTCTATTGTGGACTCTACTCTTAAGTGTTTCTCGACTGGAGAGAAAGCTTCCAAAGCAACTAAGAAACGATGTAAGGTCACTCCACAGTGCACTACTGTGACAAATATGGTCATATGCATCAATCTGGATGGGTAAATGCGTGATGGCCCGGCTCCTTTGGGAGCTAGATTGATGTGGACGACGAGAGAACATTGGGTAATATTTGGGGGTCTTATTTGCTCAATGTTGTCTCGTGCAATCTGTAGTAATAAATTCGCTTTTAAAAAGTTATCAAGCATATTCAAAGAAATCGTATTTACTTATTACGGAAGACAGTATTTCATAGACCAATTAACTTAAATTTATAACTGTGTAAGTGGGTAATGTAAGAAAACTATATTCTAACCATGAATCATTCGTGTGTGAATGAATTTCTAATATGGTCGCTGAATGAGGTAGAGCTTAGATTCATGACTTGTTTGCTGCGTGCCAGAAATCAGACTATATATTTTTCACTCACATTTCAGCTTATTTTTCATAGAATCGTTATACTTTCATGTAATTTCAATGTAATGAATTAGTTCTGGATAATTTGATTGAATGAATAAGATAATAATGCGAAATGTTCCTCACTTTCATACAAATTACGAAGACTTTAAATCTATTTAAATTTTGTGGATTTTCTGAGAATACAGTCGCCCCCGATGAACAGTTCGAAGCGAAGGTGATAACAAATCGATGCAGAGTCAAATGGGTTCATATCACAAAGCAGCATCAGAGACCTAAGTCCTGGTTCCCACCCGCCCAACTTTCGCTTTCGCTCGTTACTGAGCCCCAAATTCTCCGCCCCGCCCCGGAGCTGCGCGCCGCAAGTCTCGTGCGTAAAACAGGATATCCCACCAACGCACTATTTTATTCCCCATAAAGCGTTACTCGCGCTCGAATATTAATCTGTGGGATTTACGGGAGCTTTCAAAATGTTTATAGAGCGGGAGGGGCGATGGCGGCGGCAGGAGCGGGAGGGGCGCGTGGCGAAGCGGAGCGGGGAGCGGGAGAGGGGAATTGAGCTGCAGCAGGAGAGCGAGAGGGGTGGGAGAAGGGGCGGAGGAAGGAGTTGCCGTGGTTGGGGCGGGGAACGCTGGGCACGGCAGGGCTTTGCAGTGCGGGGCGGGAGGAGGCAGGGAGCGGTGTGGCGCAGGTGGGAGCGGGTGGGCTGGGGAGAGGCGGGTAAGGCGCGGGGCAAGACAAGGCAGAGCGAGACGTGGCGAGACAAGACGGCGAAGCGGGGGGCTGGGTTGAGATGGGCGAGGGTGGGCGGGATGGAGCGGGGAAAGGAGGGTAGTGTTGGGCTGGGGCGAGCCGAACGAAACGGTGCGAGGCGTGGCGTGGCGGAGAGAGCCGTGGCCGAGCGGGGTGGGAAGGGGCAGGGAGGAGGGTGGAGTGAGACGGGGAGTGGAGCGGCGCGGGGTGGAAGCGGGTAGGCCTGGGAGAAGCGGGTAACGGGCGGGGCAAGACGAGGCAGGGCGAGACGTGGCGAGGCTAGGCGACGAAGAGGGTGGGCTGGTTTAAGACGCGGCGGAGATCGGTGGAATTGAGGTGGCCGGGCGGGCGCGAGTGGGTGCGGGTGGGCGGGACGGGGTGGGGCGAGGCGGGGCGGGACGGGGAAAGGAGGGTAGTGTTAGACTGGGTCGAACCGAACGAAACAGTGCGAGGCGTGGCGTGGCGGAGAGAGGCGGGGCCGAGCGGGGTGGAAAGGAGGCGGGGACAAGGGCGGAGGGAGACGGGGAGCGGAGAGGCGAGGGTGGGAGCGGGTGGCTGGGGAGAGGCGGGGAAAGACGGCAGGGCGAGACGTGGCGAGGCAAGGCGGGCTGAGTTGAGAAGCGGTGGAGATCGGTAGAATTGGGGTGGGCGGGGAAAGCAGGGTAGTTTTGGACTGGGTCGAGCCGAACGAAACGGTGCGTGGCGTGGCGGAGAGGGGCGGGGCGGGAGCTGTGCGCTGTTGGACTCTGAGTATTGCGCCCGGATTATGCGCCGTATATCCTCGCGGGTGACGTACGCTTTTTGAGGCCCCGCGCTCGCCGCGCTTGCCTTATTTTAGGCAGAAATAGAGCCCGTGATATTCGCTCGACGAATGGCTATTCGTTTTGGAGTTGTAGCTCGGTTTGTGACCGCGCTTCATATCCCTTTGCGCACTTGTTCGGTGAGCAACGGCACCTGTTTCAGCGGCTTTAACAAGTTTCGGTCGCGTCCAGGACAGCTCCGCACGCTGTTTGTTGCGGCTGCGTACACCACGAAGCCACGCGCGCTCGCCGCGCTTCTAGCGAATGAAACGCGTGACAAAGTGTTTTATATCGCCGATATTAAACTCGGCGTAAACAATGTTGTCATGGATTATAACTCTCAAAAGTGTACTCATTCATTTAATAAACATTTCGGGGCATTTCCCTCCATTTCTGCGGAATGAATTCATTTCAAAAAACTGTTTGTTGATATAAAACTACCGCTCAAAGCATGTGTTTAAAAACCATTTTTTGATTTATTAATGTCCATAAAATAATAGAATTATGTTAAATTCTGGGCAAACGAAAACCGTGTTAAATATTGGTTCTACGGATGTTTCAAAGCTTTGTAAATATACTAGCTTAACCGAGATAATCCCCACATTTTTTCCTATGTAAATTTCAAGATTTGCAGGCTATTATAGGTATTGAACATTATTGAATAAAACATTTTCATGAAAGTCACACTTCTAGATTCCTAGAAATGAGCTATTCTTTTAGAAGGACGTTCGAATCCCATGACATAAAAAGCCCAGGCCAACCTGCCACAAGGAGTGAACTAAATGATAATACGTGGCAATGCTTTTGTCGTTCCATCTCACAACACATATTCCAACTTCGTCTCAGAAAAATGTTCATATGTTCCTCACTTTCCTTTCTTGAAACGATCAGTTGAAGTCAAAGGGCAATCTTCTATTGTTTCCTCCAATTGTTCCAATACATTTTACTCCTCTCATCTTCAATTCAGGCAATAGATGAACACTAGTGAATAGATTGTCGAAGAATAAACAGCCTGGTACTTCAGATAGTAGCTGATCATCGTGTGTCATTACAACACCGTAGCCTATGCCTTTGCCTTGGTACAATTCACTGAAAGTACCAACTTCCTGATAAGGTTCCAACCATATAAGGTAACCATAAGTGGTACCGCCACACAATAATTTAAAAATATAACATATTGGTTTACCTTCCATAACTGCGTGCATGTCGTCCAAAATAGGGTGCCCTTGATTCATCAGTTAAATGATACTCTTCATGAGGAGCAAAATCTCCGAAAAGTGTGTTCAGTATGATAAGCAACGGGCGTGTTTTGGCCAACCTGTCCTGTGGATTTAGAAGATTGCACACATGAATATTTGACATCATATCTTGCACACATATAATTTGCCATTCAATCTTAGAAGAAGCCAAGTATTTCTTTTTCCATCTGTTAACATTCTTCTTTGATTTCTCATGAGAAGCAAGAACTTTACGTTTCTTCGATGCGGTAGGTGTAAGAGAATTATATGTTCAATGTGTTTTGAATTTGAATTTCCTGAAGTTGCTACATTATCAACACAAGTTGCTGACAAAATATTGTTTTACAACGCTGCAAGTACACAATCCGTCACCAAATCAATTACCTTCGCATTCAGTTAGGTAGAAGGTACGTTATTGGAATATTATGGGATTTGGATTTTATTCTTTCCCAAATCATCATCGGTGACATCATTTGCATTCAGTGGCGGAAGTAGTGTTATAAAACCACCACTTGCAGGTAATTCATTATCATGAGTTTTAATTATGTCCGTCAACACATGGAGAAGCAAGCGCTTTCTGCAAAAATAAAATTGTCACATAATCCCGACGTCTTTGTAGAAGGATGTCAAACTTTATAACAATATTATACCCAACTCTTACAAAGTTTTGTAAACATAACCTCTACATGTTGTTAATCCAACATTCATCATGATATACACCAAATTTGAAAAATATTACAGAAAAAATTGTGCAAATTCACTCACCCGTCACAAAACAAGTCTGTTAATTCGTCCATCGCAAAACGTCCTTTGATCCCTTTTTTCTTTAAATTAACATATGAATTCTATAAACCTGTAGCGGTATACTACATCGTGCACCTTCTAATGTGTTGCAACAGGCACTGCAATCATTGAGCTATTTTTAGAACTGCGTAAACAACAGAAGTTCCCGGGAACCACTATCGTCCTTCCAGAAGGGTGTTGGAGTGTCGCCTTTGCAGGTTTTTAAAAGATTTTATCTTAATGCATTATATTTATGCTGCCAAGTCCATAAAAACATATACTTCAGTTGACTGACATGTTCATTCTCGAGCATATTACACGGAAGGGTATTGATTAGGACTCAAAATTAAACAGAAACTAAAAATGTAAGTTTTCACACTTCTTTGACACTGTGACGTATGATTGTCTTCATAAAGTTTAACTCCATTCACGATTGAAAGAGAATAAACTATTAGTGTATTTGCGCGTTAAAATATCGTTATATAAATAGTATTTTTAATATTTTTTATTTATGTGTACATTCATACAAATACTTACATACATACCTGTGAGTACGCAAAGAATGAATCGGGTATTCGCTGCAAACGGACATTCGCCACGTCCAGTGTTATGGGCCAGGTCGTCGAGAGGCGCCCGCACGGATAATAGCGGGTCATGCATAGACCTTCCACCTGCGCCGCCACCATCGGAGATTATTGTCAACGTATACAGTCTAGCAAAGCTAATCAGCACCCACGCGCTCAGGTTGACTTCCGTTACGTTTCCTGCTTACTGCTCACCTCCCTAAGCTGTAACTATTCGTCCTCTCTCTCTCGCTCTCTCGCTCTCCCGCTCTCACGCTCTCGCTCTCTCTCGCTCGCTCTCTCTCTCGCCCTCCGCTCTTCGCTCCCCTCCTCTCTCTCGCCTCCCTCTCTCGCCCTCCCTCTCGCCCTCCCTCTCGCCCTCCCTCTCGCCCTCCCTCTCTGCCCTCCCTCTCGCCCTGTCTCTCTGCCCTGTCTCTCTCGCCCTGTCTCTCTCGCCCTGTCTCTTCCGCCCTGTCTCTCTCGGCCCTGTCTCTCTCGCCCTGTCTCTCTCTGCCCTGTCTCGCCCTGTCTCTCTCGCCCTGTCTCGCCCTGTCTCTCTCGCCCTGTCTCTCTCGCCCTGTCTCTCTCGCCCTGTCTCTCTCGCCCAGCTCCCTCGCCCTGTCTCTCTCGCCCTCTCTCTCTGTCGCCCTCTCTCTCTGTCGCCCTCTCTCTCTGTCGCCCTCTCTCTCTGTCGCCCTCTCTCTCTGTCGCCCTCTCTCTCTGTCACCCTCTCTCTCTGTCGCCCTCTCTCTCTGTCGCCCTCTCTCTCTGTCGCCCTCTCTCTCTGTCGCCCTCTCTCTCTGTCGCCCTCTCTCTCTGTCGCCCTCTCTCTCTCGCCCTCTCTCTCTCGCCCTCTCTCTGTCTCGCTCTCTCTCTGTCTCGCCCTCTCTCTGTCTCACCCTCTCTCTCTCATTCTACTGTTAATGAGTACCGGTGGGTCGCTTACAAAGACTAAAAAATGATAATGCACACAAATGACATTGCATTTACAAAACAAATCAATACATTCTAATAAACACATTGAAAAAATCATGGCATGAAAGCAGTTTAAAATTACCCTCAATGAGAACAAGTAAAATGAATGACTGAATTAAATTATCGGGTACTTTCGTCACAAAAGAAATATCTAGCCATGCTCAAAAAATCTACGTAACTCGTAATCATAAAAATTACCTTGTCTTTTACATGCAACATTCGCTCACCCTGAATTCTAGACTTAGATTTTCGATCGTCGAGACTTCGAAATTGTTGAAGGCCTTTGTGTGACATTTTCCTGATTCACTTGTCTATTTTCTCGGACGGATGTCCGCCTCCTTCGTCATGCAGCATCTGTCCAGGCCACGCCCCTGAAAAGAGAAGCAAAACGCAGCGGGCCTTCCACGACTCCTTCGGTGAACAACCACTCGGGCAGCTATTGCTTGCCACATTAATGCACGTCTGCCGATTGATTCTACTGTATGGCGTACGCGCGCAATACTAGCTGTCCACAGGGCGACTGACTGGGGCCGACAGCTCGACACGACGCCGAGGACCTGCTACGTCGCACTCCCGGGTTCCTTCTGTGCCCTCGAGTGCTTCCTCCAGCCACCCCACCCCCTCGCTTCCCCCGCGCGCTGGCCGCCCAGGTTTTGGCGTCTCCTTCCCATGCCGTCAAGTCACTGATTGTTTATTTTCACATGCAATCTGTACACGCAAGCATTTCACATATTTCATTTTAAACTGGCGTGCATAAAAATATCGAAAAAAGATCAAAGCATTAATTAATTAAAATGAATGAATTGAAAGACATCACATTAAAATTTAACATCGTTTAATCTGTAGAACAACAGTAACAAGTATAATTACAATTGAATTTGATTTCGCAGAAAGAGTAGAAACACTTGTCAGAGCGCCAGCGACTTGAGGCAGAAGCATATCTGCCAATGGCATCAAGGAGAACGAGTGACAGGCTTAGAAGTGAACCTTTTTGACAAGTTCCCTGTGAAAACGGTATATGCAGAGAGTGGACTGTTATAAACACCAAGCAAAACAAGCTTTTACTTGTTCACGTCAATCATGAAATTAGTAGTTCTTGTTGTGAAAAACATTTTTTTCTATTTATTGACAAGCGCGGTAAACATGTGTACATTTCGAAAAACAACGCATTAGTACGAAGTGTCAACGCGCGTGTTTCATTTGCAATGAAAATTGATTTTGCACAAACAAAGCGCTACTCCTTTCTAAATGCAACCCGAATGTCAATCGTACAGCAATGACGTCCGCCGCATAATCAAGTAGACCTTAAAAGCAGACCATCCAGGCCTACAGTGATCTGCAACAATAAATCACATCGTTCCAGTTCTTGGTTGATTGTTAGTGATTCCGGGCGCGTTAACTACTGAAGTCATAAGTCCTGTAAGTGTAGTGCATGTTCTTGCCTCGGGAGGTAGCGATGATCTTCCACCGCTGGATAGCGAGATCCGGCGCCGACCTGCCGTCGGCTAGCGGGGTTTTCTCAACCAAATATCTCCAATCAACAAGGCACCGCCCCAGCCAGGACAAGCTCTAAGCTCCCCACTGGCCTCCCGGCGTGTGTGGCTGTGTAGTGTATGTTAGTGTAAGTGTGTGTGTAAGGGGTGAGGATAGGACAAGGAAGAGGAAGGAAACATCGCGCGCGGTTCGTGGTCCGTTTGTTACGGTACTGCTCCGGCATTCGCCTGGTGTTGATCGGAGAAACCATGGAAAACTACCTATTTGAACAGCCGGCCGCTAAAACTCTCCTCCACACAGCGACTGAAATCATCCTAGCTGATGAGCTAGTGTGTGAAAATCTTGCGACTCTCGGGGCTCGAACCAAGGACCTCTTGGTCAGAGGTACTACAGTGACTCAGTTCATGCACTGAGCCACCTCTCTCGGCCCCATTCCTTTGGTTGAATTATTTTTTTTCGTGACCGTTCATGAACAAGCGCAAATGTTGCACTTAAGTCCAACTCCACTCATTCCGTGTTCGACAAGAGATCCCGCCGAACGAAGGTATCTCCACGGAAACAGCACTCTCCCAGAGTAGACAGGCTCTCAGCTTGGGACTGCCCGTCATTTGTAGCACTGTAATGTTTTTAAGTGCGTGCGTGTGTTTAAAAGAAGGAAAAGGCTGAAGAATAAGAAATAAAGAAACACGGCAAGCGGTGCCTACCGCGTTTGTTTGGGTGCTTCTCTAGCATTCGCCTGGTAATGACCGGAGGAACAATACGAAAGTACTGATCGCAGCAAAGAGCCACGTGAATTCTCCTCCGGACAGGAGTGAATTGGACCTTGCCGTTTTCAGGAGCTATCGCATCCAATCCGAGTGCCTGTGGTGGGGGGAGGGGGCGAGCGCACATCATTAGAGGCACCTGCGAACGTATATAAGCTCTGCCCTTCACAATACCCCAAAAAGTCATGTGAATTAATATCAAGGGAAACTCAATGTGCATGTGCAGATTCAAATCCAGATATTGTGACTGCCAGTCTAGAAAAAGCGGGGAAATAAGTGGGAGAGAAGGGCAAGTGAGGGCAGCTGAAGGATATTCATTCAAATTCAGATGAAAAACCATCTGAAGAACCTCGATTGAACCCTATACGTATATTCTTATTTAGAAAACTTTAATACACCCTACGGAGCCTCAGAGATGGCTTATGGGCAGCGTAATAGCTTCCCATATCGTGGACTAGGGTTCGATTCCCGGTCGAGGCAAAAATAGAGTTGT
This sequence comes from Teleogryllus occipitalis, assembly GCA_011170035.1. Taxonomy (NCBI): domain Eukaryota; kingdom Metazoa; phylum Arthropoda; class Insecta; order Orthoptera; family Gryllidae; genus Teleogryllus; species Teleogryllus occipitalis. Next base: position 740,269 of record BLKR01000142.1, read on the forward strand.
AGCTTTCCTTTAAAATCGTCCCAGATTCTGTAGCTTTGTGACGAAGAAAAGCTGAAGCAGGCGGATCTTGCTAGTTACGGTGAAGAGAATACGTCATGTTTGCCTCATGTCACTCTTACCCCCAAGCATGGGAATTGAACTAGACTCAGACAAGGGGGCCACCGCTAGCTGGCCGGCGAAGTCGGACTACCAACCCAATAACACCAAATACATACATACATCCTACTGAATAAATATAAGAAAAATGTAAGCTCAATATTACTTTTTTTTGCAATATCGGTGTGAAATAGTAAACTTTCGTGTAACTGATGAAGAGAGGTTCTTCTCGTGCATTTTGCTGTCCTTCAGACCATATTTCGTCTTTAGTTTGCCTCGGGATGAATACAAACTGGCGAATTGGCACATTCGGAGCAAAGCGTGTTGCGGGGCGGGGCGGGGCGGGGCGGGGCGGGGTGCCTGAGTGAAGAGTCCCCGCCTCCCACCCCGGGGCTTGGGCTGCGCTGGCGCTTTCGCTTTGTCCGAGCCGCCGCCGCCGCCGCCCACTGGCGACTGTTAGCCTCCGGCGCGGGGGCGGCGCGGGGGCGGCGCGCCTTGCGAGAGGCCGAGCGCTGTTGTCGGCCCCCTCCCCCTCCCCCGCCCCGGGCGCAGCTGCTTTGTCGCGGTCGGCCGGAGTACTAATTAAGCCAATTATGTCTCTGCTCTCGCTAATAGTGTCACGTGCCCGAACACGCCCCCCGCTGCGCCCAGCCGCCCGCGAGCGCAGCCGCCTCGCCCGCGCTTCCACTCAGCTGCAGCTCAAGGCAAATGGGCGATGCCATTCAGCAGCCTTTTTCCATCGGTAATGACATCACGTTGGAATGGGAATTGCACAGTTGGTTGCAGAGGACAACAGGCCTTGTGGACCGACTTATTTTCTTATGTTTCCGGGCACGGGAACTGCTATAGTCATTAGTCCCGTAAGTGTACTGCATGTTTTCATCACGGATATCGGCGCCGACCTATACGTCAGCTTGCGGTATTTTCCACATCCAGATATCTTCCACAATCGGATATCAAAATTGCTCGGAAAATCCTGCCTCAAACCTCCCGTCTGGTCTCCTGGCATGTGTGATATTGTAATGCATGTAAGTGTGTGTGTGTGTGTGTATGTGTGTGTGTGTGTCTGTGTGCTTGTGTGTACGTAAGGAGTGAGAATAGGACAGAGAAGAACTAGGGAAGATCGCGGGCGCTTCATGGCCCGTTTGTCAGGGTACTGCTCGAGCATTCGCCTGGTATTGATCTAAGATACTACGGAAAACCACCGATCAGAGCAGCCGGCCGCTAGAATTCTCCCCCCGGCTATGGTTGAATTCGAACCAGATATCTAGTTACTATCGAAAATTCTGTCATCGTCAGTACTCAAATTCAAAGACCTTCCGGTCGTAAGCATTGTTGTGTTATCAATTGATGCTCTGAGCCACCTCAGACAGTAGATTCTTGTTTTTCTCACCATTATGCATCTGTTTTCTTGGTTTGCAGTATTACCACACCTATTTGTTTCTAATCCGCAACCCTTGGTTTTATTAAGGTTTTCGTCCTTATTATACAGAATCTGATCTAAACACAAATTTCAAGATTTCACTAACGTATTTTTATTATTCAGCTTTTGTTATTTTTTGTGTTGATTTTACTTTCTCGTACTTGGTGATTGAATTGATTTATGTAGCCTTCTTGGCTATTTGTTATACAAAATATATATTTACATACATTGTTTATATCTGTAGGTATGAGTTAGGTATAGGTTATGTCTATTAACTATTACTCTTACTAATTATTATCTATTAACTCTTACTATTACTATAAACTATTACTCTCTATCTATTAACTATTACTCTTACCAATTATATTAACTCTTACTAACTTAAGAGGGGAAAGTATTGAAATCGTATAGCGGCGAATTTTCGTCACAAACCTTTCATTGCTGGGCCCTGATAAAGAAAATGTGGATAAATCCAGTTGCTAAATATAGAAAAAAATAATACGTGGTGTAGCCAGAATTCATGTATTGTGCCTCTTTCATACCGAAAAATAGATTTACGGCAAAACGTCTGTCTGTATGTGCACCACGCTCGCGCATAAACCGTTCAATGAATTTCTCAAAAATTGATATTCCCCAATTGTTCTGGCTTGATGTGGCGGTCACTCGGTTTTGCAACCGATATTTTAATTTTGAGGGGTAATTTACATGAAGTCCTTTGAACATTTTCAAAATAAAAAAAGGTTCCAAATTTTTTAATTAAATTTTGTTGTTAAAGAGTGCGAAGGACGTTTAAGAGAATGGTGCAGGTCTCATTTTCGTTGAAATACCCAATTTTTTTGAAAATTGCAACAAAATACTACAAAATTGAAAATAGAGATTTTTGACTCAAAGTCTGTTGCACAAACTTAGCGCTTTAAAGGTCACATACAATTATTTGAAAAAAAGCGAGTAGTTTTTGTGTAAATTGCGCTTGAAATTTGAGATTTTTTTTCTAAAAAAACCCTCTAAATTTTTTCTTTAAATTTTCTTCGCAAAGTTACGGTAAGAAATTTGGCGCAAGTTCCATTATCGCGTATTGCTTGCGTTTTCTGAAAATTGCAAAAATTTCAAAAATCCAAAATTAAAGATTGAGATTTTTGCGTCAGACAATCTCTGTTGTACACAATTAGATCCTTAAAAAAGGTCAAGTGCAACTTTTGAAAAAACTAGTAGTCTTAGCCTAATTTTGCTCGAATTAAGGAAATATATACAGGTTTCTCACCAACTACGGGCCCAAATGAATGATTGAATGAATGATTTGAAAAATAATTAATTTAATTTTAGTTATAATTTTCTATTGAAAATGATAATATTAATTCTATTCTTACAGTCACGCTTTTTTACTTTTTACTCAATTTGTATTCTCAGTATATTGATTTATTGATTTATTTATTAGTATTAGAGTTATTTATCAACTGTTTGTGATGTACTATAAATAACCGATAAACAAGTTGAAATCTGAATACAGAATTAAATAAGCGTTTTTGCAAAGAATTGATATTATTCGCCAAGGGAATGCACATAGTTTCGACAACACTGCGCTGGCCACAGTGCTCTCTTCTGTATAATTTGTTGCGAATACTGTATCAGCCAAATGTATTCCTGTTTGTTTCATTTGTCAAAGTAAGAGATGATTTGCTGCTTCTGACTATCGAAATGAATGCAGATATGCATCACAGGCGCTTTGTTTGAATTGGTTGAATGGGACGTTTTCAAACAATAGCTGAGGTTTCAGAAGCATAGAGAATGCAATGATTCAATATTGCGTAGCTGTTTTCAATAACGCGAGAAAGTATGTGCTGTTGTAGTGCTACTAGTTTTTAGTTACAGAACTTCGATGATTGTGATTAATTGGGAACGGATCCCTTCCGGGATATTAAATGTTCGTTCAAACTGCCAATAATGGTCCGGTAGGCAACTTGGACAATTCATTGTTACAGAAATGGAGCTAGTGATAAATGTCTGCAACCTATGGTTTTAATACAGTGATTCAGTCATGTCGACGATTAATACAAATATCTACATACAGTATTGACTTCATGCGACTTTTGTGCGAAAATACAATCCGTATTATAGTTATTATAGTCTACATTTTCAACCTCCAAATCATTGCCGCTATTCGTAATTTTTTTTATGTTCTCATAAATATATACCATTGTGTGTACATTACTTTTCGGGCCCCTAACGCAACCATCTCATTATATTTTAATGTTAAAATATTACCGGTTTGTATTTTAATTGTATGAGAAGAGAATAAAAACTACAATTAATTCGGCAGAAACAAGAGAAAGTCCCATCTCATCGTTTACTATACGCGTCTACGAAACAAATACGTAGTAGAAGATATGATTACGGATTTAAGTGTTGTTGAATGTATTATAAATACAAAGATATAATATAGAAAAATACAAAGATAAAATACAAAGATAAATAAGTCGCTTGTTTAAATTGTTCCTTCATAGATAACTGAGTTGCCATGGATTCTTTCAAGGATGGCAACGAAAATGAAACGAAACGTTTCGTTTCTGTGCCGCTGTAACAAAATTATTTTCTCGAGGCCTTAAGTGTTGTTCCAAGTAACAAAACAAAAGTTGTGTGAATTCCGTTTCTTTACCAAATAAACATATCCTTGAAGTCAGTTTCGTTTGTTTACAGAAACGAAAGTAAATTTCCTAGGAAAGAAAAAGCTAATGAGAGGATTTGGACTCCAGGTTCTGTTTCTGGCTGTATTGTTTCGTTTCAGAACTATTTACGTTTCAGTAACACTGCTCGACGAAATTTAACTTTTTGTCAGTTAGTAGAATAGATTTTCTATTTCTTATGGAATATGGTTTTCTGATTTCACATTTGCAGCTCATTTATTTGTAACGGGAAATCTTTCTTTGTAATAGGCAATTGAAGAGTTCATTCTGTTGTTAAGTGATTTTCTAGTTACTTTATTTATAAATAATAATCTCAGTAAAAATCTATTTTCGAACGATTGTTTACTATATTGCACTTGAGGATCATGCATTTTAGTGTCCAGCAATAGTCTGCAAGCATATTTCGATTCCATTTCCCTGACGGTTTTCCATTGTTTGTAATAGCTTGGCGGAATCGGTCCCAGCTCCCAGATTTTCGGAGAAGTTTAGGTTTGAATCCAGAAAATGTATTTTCGGGGACATGTTACACCGCAGAGCTTTATAATTGTGAAAGAGTTTGGACCCTAGTTCTACACGGATCTCAGCTTTTCTGTTGCCAATGTCTTCAGTTGTGACCGTTTGGAGCGACGTCCATGCAACTCCTTCAACACCATTCTAACTTGCTCCAAAATCATGATCCTTCTTGGGCTCCTTTACTTGTGGTCGTACAAATATAGCCTCCTTTATTTTCGTCTCACTAATCGTCAGGAATTTGTTCTTTAAGTTCAAGAAACCTAGCCCACTTTTATCCATCGCCTTCACAAAATTGTTTAACAATCAGAGTTTGATGTGGGAGGGAGAAAGACTTAAGCGTGCAGGATTTACAAGTAGTTGCAAAATGACATTTTTTGCCCAGGTTTTAGACGCCAGTGCTTCTTCACATAAGGATTTTTTCGATCTCTGCTGTCCCGAGCGCGAATAGAAAACAGCAAAATTTAGTATAACCTTGTTGGACACCTACCGAATGTACGATAACTTTAAAATTGTAACATACAATTCCAACAGCATTCCTAGAATGTATCCTCGATATCAAAAATTTCGCGATTCCATGCGTCTCCTTCATATGTGCTGCATAGGAAAGAGAAATCGCTAGTTTTTCGTTTCCAAAATTAATAAGAAGGGCTTTTAAACTGAGTTTAGAGAAGTCTCTGAACAATTTCTATTCCTTAGGATCATGATGGTCTTTGATCTCACTCAACGCCAGAACAATAAACTAGATTGCTTTCTTCAGGGAAGAGGTATCGGAGGTCTGGTTCCCGTTGACGATTCACAATAAATGAAGTTTCATTCTGAAGGATGTTCAAACACTTAAATCGGGACGCGAACAATTCTACCAAATTCTTGAACAAATTTACTTCAGGAACTAGATCATTTAGTCATCAATGATTTATTCTATGATAGTTCTGTAGACGTTCCACCGAAATCTGGGTCTTCAATTTCATTTTCGGTACTTATGTTTAAATCTTCTTCGCTAGAGTTTTTGATATGTAAACTCCAATTGTCTGGTGGCGTGGAGATTGGAAGGTCGTGGTTGTGAGAAGCGAAATTGAATGGTCTTCTTAGTCTTGCTTGTGATTTCAGCAAGTTTTGTACTGAAGAAGTAACAGTCCATGGGGTGGTTCTTTGGTTCCCTTCATACTATGGGAATTTGAAATGACATTTATCGTCAATTTCCGTTCAGCCGACTAAATAATGTTACACAAGACGCACAGCAAATATGAGGGATCCACGATTTCTCCTGATAACCGCATCGACATCCGAAATACGTACAATTCATATCCCTTTCTTATTAATGGAGTAATATTCCGCCTTTGACTCTTTAAATTTACCTCACCACACACAAATCAGAAATTGTTTGGATGGTTTACAAAATGTCGAGGCATTCTAAGTGACCTGATCGTACAAAAATGAGCACTCGAACGCAATGTGAAGATGAATCGCGCTCTGTATAGTAATATCGGCACCTTTTTCATTCGACGCGCAAGGCGCAACTAACATATAATGACTCGCGTACACAACGTGCCAAGTGACGATTTCCGAAGTTGCTCAACTGATTTGACTTGTCTCGCGTATATTTCATACTTTTAGTGCACTCTATAATATTAATTGTTGTCGACACCGTCTTGACATAAACCTACAAGCAACTAGACCTTCAGCATAAACAACACTTGGCTATCTGCGAAATGTAGATCTATCGTTTTAGTACACTATGTGCGATTACACAAAGCACTGAGCGCGGTGGGCAACTTTTGCTGTTGTATTCGGCTTTAGCGTAGCACTGTATATAAGAAACAGTCACAATTTTTCAAGGAAAATCACTGTCAAACAATGCGACTAAATACCTTTTTCTCGAGCCTTTATCTATAATCTCGGTACTCTTCAAATGATTCCTGGCTCTTGCTCAATCCTTACTCGCAACACACACGGTGTTGGATACAAGATTTTGACATGAAATTTTACGGATTACGGTGTAAAAACTCAAAAAGGGGAAGGGCTTGGTGCGTCGACCTTCTTGCTCCCGGGTGCGCCGGGAAAATCCACGACTTGGGTGACAAATACACAACCTGTCCGTGCAAACGCTGATTCCACTTCTCTCAACTGTGGATAGTGTATATCGTTGAAAGAAGCACGTTTAGTAACGCGTGGAAGAAATACATAAGACAAATCCGTAACAGATGAATATCGGTGGTAGAAACTAACGTCTTGCTCTTGCTATTGGGTCATTCCATTTTAAGTGCTCTAGAATGAAATTAATTAGTCGCCTCGCCATCTCAGAAAAAAATGTATAATTAAATTTTGATTGTTGAAACCAGTTTTAGAAAATGTCACGTGCCATTTTTCGCGTTTGTAGACATTTACAGCTTTGTAAATTACTCAGTGCTAGGTTGTTGTAATGATTTAGACAAGAAAGCATAGGATGCATTAAACTCTAACCTACAAATTATAGAGATATTTATATACCTAATATGTTTCTTGTTAATATTTTGGGCAACCAAAACTATCGAACGCGAATGAACGAATTTCGATTTTTAGGAATAATTTTTTGAAGAAGTATAGAGACACAGCCTTAATTTATTCCATGCGTTTTTTACATGACAATGTAGTTACTTAATGTAAAATATGTAGGATAAGTAGCGCACAACTTAAAATGATCAACTTCTTAAAAAGTGGATTTTTTTTTCAAAGTTTCGTCTGTAGTATATTGGGACCTAGATAAAATTTTGCAATTTGCACTGGCTAAATATCCTACCTCTTTGATATCAAACCGCAGTTCAACTTTCGACTTAACAATTTAACTCAACGTGGGATTAAAAAAAAACATTGTAAATTTGCGTGACAAATGCTTCATTTGTAGTACATTGAAGAGAAGTGGTGACAAGGAGTATTCCTAACATTTTACACTAGTTTTGAACTCAAATCTTGCTTTACAATAATTAATTATATTTTAGTACAAAAATCATAAAATCTGTTTAATATATAATGTCGCGTTTCCTGTAATATTTTTACAGCGACAAATATTGTTGGAAAAATAAGTATCAGCAAATGAGTGACAATTTCAGATGCAATTATTTTTTATCTTCGTAATATCGTGTTTTTTTTTGTAATTCTCGGGCTAACCCGACATCACGTTAGCTAGAAATCGCGTTACCGGAAGTAGTTGAGTAATACAATTTTGTGAGAAATGATTTAGCAACAAAAAAGCGGTAATTTTCCTTGTAATGGTTCTTTTATTTCCTCTACAAATTCTTGATTTTCCTATAATTGTCGGGTTAACTTGATATCAAGTTAGAAGAATCTGTATAGTGGAATGAAATGAAGAGCCACAAATATTTTCATCTCATGACAAACAGCAACAAAAAAGAGACGCATTTTCAGTTTAATTTAATTTTTGAATACTTTTCTAACTAATCATACCTTAATGAGAAAACAAATTATTCAGGGAAAGTGAAAATAAAAATTGCAGGAGACTAGATTGTGGTACGTTTGAACGATTTTGATAAATACACATTGAGACGTACATAATATTTATTTTATCTCGCAACTCAAAAAATAAAAAAATGCTTAAAATGTAAATGTTTTTTAATCACGCAGCGAATAAAAAAGCATCTGGTGCACAAAAACGAAAAGTAAACCATCACGTCAATTGAAAAGTTTTCTAAACATTTTGCCTGAAAACATTTTGTAAAAATGTAAATATTACCGCAAATGTAATTTCCTTGTATACGCTCGCTTAAGAATTTGCAGGTGGTTTAGGGTTACCATTTAATAAATTCCGTTATAAACAACTGGGCTTGTTTTGATTATGAATAACATTGCCGCATTGGAGATTATTTTAATGTGAATAATCTGTAGTGGGGTTTACAAGACTTAATGTCATAATAGTGCACTACTTACGTATTGAGTGTATTTCATGTGTTAATTGAAATATTTTTCTTACTGAAATGGTTCCGTGTAATATTTGTGGTTCCGAACGAAAATATTGCAATTTGTCTCATACCTACACTTTGGTTTTCGTATCGTGGCGGATGACATTAGGTCATTTTTACTCCTCCTGCCTTATAAAATGAATCTTTATAACAGTAGTAAGCACATGTTTGAGGTCATGAGCCCCGTTCAAAAGGACGTTTGCGAATGAATTAAAATATTAATTTTATAAGGCGGGGGTGTAAAAATGACCTAATGTCATCCGCCATGTTACTAAAACCCAACTAAACGCCAATATTTAAATTTCCTCAAAGAATCGGCTAAAAGGTAAGTGATTGAGAAATGTAAGCAGACAACGATAGCTTCTCACAGTGAATTTCATTATTTCAGTTCGGCATCGCCACGCATATCAGCTCGTAGAAGAATATGTAGTCCCTTGCTGGTCGCCAAAGTCATCGAGAGTACAAAACTACTCTCCATTACGTTCGCTTTAGACCACTTCACACCCAAGGCTTTAAGTTAAGCTGGAGATAAACGCTTGAAATATCGCCGCAAATTCCCGCGTGGGGGCGCGTTGCGGCCTTCCCTTGTTCCGAGGTGCGCGCGAAATTACTCCCGGCGGAGTCGCTCTGCGGCGCGCGGCGATAAACCGGACTTCTTGCGGGGCAACTCTTTCCGGGCGCGACGCGGAGGCGGCTCCGGGCGGAGGCGGCGAGAGCTACGGGCGGCGCGACGGGGCGCTTATCTGCGCGGCCGGAGGGGGGCGGAAATTGAGGGGGTCCCGCCCCCCACAGCGTCGCCCCACATAGCTGCCTGCGACGTCCTCAGGCGACGTCGGAGGGCACAGCCGGTCTTGCAAATGGAATGTCAGAAAGAAGTGAGAAGCGGCGATGTTATGAAATAATGTTGTAAGTCTAAGAAAAACTGCTGACTATTACGTTGAAATTGATAGACGTTCTAATGAAGTGTGCGGATCGGTTAGTGGTGTGGATTAGAAACAAATACAGCTCTACATCGTCGAAAAGCTAAAAAGCACAGAATACGACGAACAGCAACTCATAGACAACACATTCTATCAAATAGTTATGTTTTGTCTATTTTGATTACCTAAAATCAAAAGTCATGAAAGAGACATCAGAGACGTAATAAGAGATATTGTTACACAAGTGTTATATTAATCCATGAAATATTAACACCTACAATCAGTTCTTAATAAGTATTATAAGAACTGAAGTGCCTTAAAGTACTCCTATTAACTATTGTCAACACCAGTCTGTCTGATTTACCAGAAGGAAAGCCAATTTTAAAAAATGAAAATCTTAATTCAATGAAATGTTCGCAAAGTAGGAAAAACATTTTATGATATTAAGCCGCACGGCCCAATTAATACAGTCGGCCTAGTTTGGTGAGGTAATAATAGTAGTTTATTGAAATGGTTAATAATATTAAGCTTTATTGCATGAAAACATGATTTGAAAACGAGCGACGTTAGAAACGAGTTTTCAAATTTGTACGAATGCAATAAAGCAGCACAATGAGTTGGAGACGCTATTTTTGTATAACAGCAATATAAATTTTCAAGAGAATAAAACTTAATTTTGCGAATGTCTCGGGTATTTGGCACCTGTGCCGAAAAACGGTGGTCCGCTGTTTACGCCAACCTCCTCACGATTATCTCACTTCGATTGGCGAACGCGTGATGAGGCAATCATTCGTGCCGTATAATGCTCATACATCATCATATGTGCCGTAAACAGAAAATGTCATTTATAATGCTGGAATACAAAAAAAATAGTTCCACGATACTTATTTCGTTTTTGAATATTATAGGTGTGAAATTGAGAAATGAATAGCATAGTATTAACACCCGCACATCAACTCATTCGCCCCAGGATAGGCCGAAAGGCGCTGGGGTAAGAGTGAGAAAATAATAATTATTGTGGCATCGTCTAATTGACATAATGCTGATAGGAATTGACATGATTCTGATGTATCCTCAGAGTATCATGATTCTGATGTATCCTCAGCCGGCGGCGCTAGCCGAATTCGTTTACTACGCTCCGTGAAGTCACGAAGGTTAAACGAATTCGAGACTCGCGGGTTCCTGGTTGGGTGACCGGCAAGGAACCCCGGAATCTAACGTCGTCGAGCCCCTGGCCGAAGGGATAAAAGACACTGACTGACTCCGACGTGACGAGACTCGACAAACACAGTAATTACACAACAGTAAAGTAATGATAGTAATTACTTGGTAACGGAGGATTACTCCAACGAAAGCGCTCAACGCCCAACAAAGGTTTAGAGACGGGTTGCGTCAACAACGACGCAACAAATTTTTAAAAAAAGAGTACGGAGAGCCCGTCACATGAATGTCAACTGCTACTTTTCGTACTTCCAGAGTGAAAACTCAAACTTTGATCTCAATGGCCGTAATGTGTATGATTACCAAAGAAACAAATTTGTAAACATTACGTCACATTTCATAGATTAATATTATCATATTTCTAAATCATGAAATATCTTCAGAAATTAATTTTCAAAAGTGCTTCTTTAAGGACTTTATTTACGAATAAAACTACTAAATTGAAGCACCGCATCTCGGATATGAAACAATTGAAGCACGGCATATGGAACTGAAACAAAATGTAGGAGGACGTCCTCTAAATTCTTGGTGTGTCTTAAATTCCAAAGATTTCCAATTGCTGTGTTTTGCAACTAATAAAATAATTTCGGAATCTGAAGTGCTTGTTGTGTACGTATTCTCAACGAGAGTCGAACGATCGAACTACAAAGAAAATCAGTACTGTCACACTATTATTTTATTGACACTTTCTGTATTTTATACTGTAAGATATCCTTTTGTAAGTGCCTTTACCTAATGATTGATGTGGTAATTTTCTGTTTTTGATTGAGATTATGTATTGTACATGTCATCAAGTACTACCTGTTGTTATGTAATTGTAAAATTATATGTACTATATTTTCCCTTCTGATGCCCCCGTATCCTTTTCATTATCATTTCTTTATTTTCTCCTTTTGTCCACCTCCATTTTCTTTTCTTCCCCTTTTCTTTTATTTTTGACTCTCAACCCTGATATTTCTTCCTCTCAATGTTTCGGCCTAAAGCCGCCATCCTGATTGAGGTTCTGGGTTTACTCAATCACTTAAGGCATATGCCGGGATGGTCCCTAGTATTGCATCCCAGACGTAAATGTAAAATAAACCCCCCTTTTTATGCTTATTGTTCACAGTTGAGGCATGTCGGGTAATGACAACTGACATTTCGGGCGAATTTTGAATTATTGATTCTAAGTGGAATAAGTGGGAGCTCTTTTTTATCTAATTTTTTAAGAATGTTCCTTACATCATGTCTTTCCATTTTGCAAAATTTCAAGAATAAACAAAAAATGACAAATTCATTTGGCTCATACAGATAAATTAATGTAGATAGCAGTTACAAATTGATTTCTTTTCTTCTGCGACATGAAAAGTCAGTTAATATTAATTACATCCGAACGCCTCAACTGTAATTTTTAAAATTGTAAATTAATTAAAGTGGTGCCGACCTGGATGGCCGAGGTGGCTAAGAGCGAGTACCGACTCAGCGCTTCGGTCCGAAGGGTTGCGAGTTCGACTCCCGCCTTGGGCATGGCTGTTTGTCCCTTGACTTTGTATGTGTTGTCGCGGAGGGCCTCGCGTTCTGCTGACCCCAGATCAGAGGAGCCCGCAAGTGTTTGTCTAGTGTATGGTCGAATATGCGTCTCTTCGGGACGTAAAGGGCAACCGGCTGTCGGCTGAATAAAAGCCCCAGGAAAAAAAAATTAAAGTGGTTAGGCGGAAGAGCAGACCTTAATGGTCTGAGCCTCGCCACAAAGAAAGACAATTATTATTATTATTATTATTATTATTATTATTATTATTATTATTATTATTATTATTATTATTATTATTATTATTATTATTATTATTATTATTATCATCATAACGGTGACCGAGAGTTCCGACGAGTGACTGTCGCTTGCAGGGGAAGCTACGGCGCACAGCAAGACGCGCCCGGGGCCACGCGGGAAGGGGGGGAGGGGGCGATGGGAAGGGGCTGGGAGGAGGGTGCACAATCGCACATTCACATCACACAGATCTTGTGCTCTCATTTCTAAATTAGCAATTATCTATACTTTCCCGTCTTTCGAAGTAAGAGCGGGAAAGAAAATACACGAGAACCACTGTTCAGAGCAGTCGACTTCCTACTTGATTCCGACAGTTGTTCCAACTAGTCAATAAAGGCAAGCATTCGTGCATCAAAAGAATTCTTGGCATCTGGTGGAGATGGAACTGGTCACGTCCTAGACATCTCCATAATCGATTGTGAGACGTTTGCTTTAGCTCACTGCTATTCTTGCCGATACTTGTTAACTTACAAAACACTGTTTGATTTGAAATATTATTTCTTCGAAAACTCTTCTTGTTTGAAAGCTCCAGACCCGTAAGTTATGTAGTACATCATTATCAGAAAATAACAGACGCGGTAGAAGTTTGAACTCCAAGGCGTCAGTCCAAGTCTATTAGCAAGCGCCATATTCTTATTAAAAAAAACGTAAAAATAAGTATTTTTTGTAAAAGAGTTCTTATCCGACATCTTTATCCACAATTGAGATGTTTCGATTGTTAAAATCCATAATGAAGCCCGATCGTAAAGAATGGCTTTCGTTCCTCTGGAACATTAATGAAAATACGAATACAGAACAATATTACGAAAAATCATTTAAATACAAGGACAAGGCGTTCGCACTTTACAGCCCGAGAATCTACACACAAATATTATTGAAATACTTATTTATGTATCAAGGGCGTTAAGTAGATATTTTCGCCCCAAGGGCCTCTAGCCCGAGGGAATGGAAGTCGCCTAAGGGGCAAAAACATCTAGCAAGGTCCGTGGTGCATACAAAACATTATGGTTTACTAGTTCGTTGTTGAATCAAACGAGAATTAGAAACATTTTATATTTTTTCTTGTGTCTAAAGTGACAAGATGCATTGTAATCGTCATTTGTCAAAATGACGTCAGATAAACAAAACAGAGTTTGTATCTGTTTACCATTGCATAATTGTTATTGGACTGATTTGTTCGTACAAAATGAAAGAATAATGTGAAGTCCCTGTGGAAATTCTCGCAAAAGCTAACAAAACTACGGACAGTTGTTTTCACACTGGTGGCAATTGTATATTCACATGAGCATTCCAAAATTGCAAATTTCATATCAATTAACCAAAATAAGGTTTATAACGAGTTATTTTACTTATTTGAGTATTATTCCATTTATTTATTGTATTTGCTTGCTTCGTAACTTTAATAAATGGAATTCATAAAAATGTTGTGTGTGTTGTGTTAGTATTAGAGCGGGTCATTAAGTATTCAAAAGGCCCGGGGGCATAAAGAGTCAGAAAGGCCCGCAAGTGTATTAACAATACTGTTACGTGTTTTGTTTGATGTCCGTAAACACACAACCATGAATTAGTAAACCATTAAGTATATTATTATTGATCGGCGTGAAAAATGTTAGTAAATATTTAAAATGTGAAATTGTGATGTAAAATGTGAAATGGGGCTCTTGAGTGGACCGACTATGCCGACTGCATTCATCACAGCCCCTCCCTACCCCAGTCGCGCTTCGTCTGTCTGCGCTCGCAACGGGGCCGCCGCACCGGCACACGGTCTCAGTGCGTAAACTTGTCACCACGCCCGCCGCCCGCGCCCCACACAGGCGTCGAAATACGGCCACTGCCCCTGCGGGCGCGCGTCGCCCGAGTCTCCTCCAGAAACAAGAGAAGCCCTCACCCGCACCGCGCGGCTCTTGACCAGCAGCAGCCCCTCCACCCGCTCAGCCCCACCCCTCCACTCCGGCTTCCCGGCCCACCTCCACCAACTCCAGCTACCCGTCCGGTCCTCCCATCCACCAGCACCCCCGCACACTCAACCCCACCCCTCCACTCCGATTGGTTGGATGGTTAGTGATACCGGGCGCGTCAACAGCTTTGGTCATTAGTCCCGTAAGTGTCGTGTATGTTTTTTCGTCGGGAGATGGCGGTGATCTTCCCCCGCCGGATGGTGAGATTCGGCGCCGACCTGCCGTCGGCTAGTGGGATTTCCCCCTAACCAGGACTCTCCCATCAGCGGGGCACCGCCCCAGCCGGGACAAGCTCTAAGCTCCCGACCGGTCTCCCGGAATATGTGGTAATGTAGTGCATGTTAGTGTAAGTGTGTGTGTAAGGGGAGAGGATAGGACAAGGAAGAGGAAGGACAGATCGCGCGCGGTCCGTGGCCCGTTTGTTAGGGTACTGCTCCGGCATTCGCCTGGTGCCATCCACTCCGGCTTCCCGTCCCACCTCCTCCCCCTCCAGCTACCCC
Organism: Teleogryllus occipitalis; assembly: GCA_011170035.1. Taxonomy (NCBI): domain Eukaryota; kingdom Metazoa; phylum Arthropoda; class Insecta; order Orthoptera; family Gryllidae; genus Teleogryllus; species Teleogryllus occipitalis. The sequence goes on from BLKR01000142.1 coordinate 755,338, forward strand.
TCCGGTCCTCACATTCACCAGCACCCTCGCACACTCGGACCCACCGTCCAGGCCACAGTTCACTGCCTCAGGGTCCCTTCTCCACCCTTCCTCCCCTACTGCATCCAACCCTGTCTTCTACACCATTTGAAATTTCCCTAAAAGAAAAATATATCCGCCTTTCCGCCGGCTGCCTTGGTCCTTGGCTTCATGTGGCCCTCCCTCGCCGGCTGCCCTTCTGCCCTCGCAGCGCACGACGCGGTCGCCGGAAAATTGAGCGGCGGCTAAATAAGAGCGGGGACCGGGGCGGGGCGGGGAGAGCGAGGTCCGGGGCGGGGCGGGGCGGGGAGAGGGAGGCGGGGAGAGGGCTTTGGAAATAAATCCGGCGCTCGATCACGGGGGCGCTGCAGGGCGGAGCGGCCGGGGCGCCGACCCGATGCCTCAGCGCAGCACAATGCCACCGGAGAGCGCTCCCTCATTCTCGCGCAAATAACTTTCTAGTTAGCACGTCATGCCTGGTTACTGAAAAGCGAGTGTACTGCATTTAACATAATATACTGCTCATTATCTGTAAATGTAAGTGCCATACATTCAGTAGATCAATATTTAATTATGTATACGCATATATGTATATATGTATATTATGGTATATCAAAATCACGAACAATTTTTGTGTATGAAAATGTCATTAATATGTAGTAGAATATAGGGATGTCAAAAGACGATTGCAAGGCCGTCGCTATGTGACAAGTAAACAAACCGGCGTTAAAGGTCATTTTTGCTAGGTGAAGAGGATGTGAAAATGACCGGACGGAGGCGGAAATACTATTGTTTTGTAAGACAAAAGTGGATGATATAGAGTTCTGATGCTTTGGGTTTGAGGAAGAACAGTGTCACTCTCTCTTGCATCGCGGTAATGAGCGCATCGGCTCATGACATTTTACAAAGTCAAGGAAAGGCTGATGATGGACAACCAAATCCGATGCAATAAATAGTATAATTAAGTCTATCGTTTCTAAGGGATGTAACGGGTAATAACAGTATCGCTGGGAGAATTTGAAAATGATCGCGAACATCAGGCGGAGGACTTTATGAAGAAGAAAGATTCTGCTGCGACGACGGAAAAGATTCTACAGGGCGCCCCATCGAAATGGAGAAATGAAGAGCGCGCGAAGATCCGCGAATATAACAAGGTTGATTTATAATTATTACAAGATAGAGAGAGTTGGTCATGACCAAAGATAATTTCATTTGGGATTAACGATGTAAAAATTCATGTTTAACTTTTATTAGAACCACATTTCACATTATAATAAATTCCAATTTGTTACTTTAAAAGAAAGCTCATTATTATTATTCGTTAGTGCAACCCAGTAGTAGATATTTTGAGAAGATTTTCAGATTCCTCACCACTCCGTATGGATGGCAGATTGAATAATTGGTTGCAGAATAAGTAGCAACAATTACGGATTTCGAACCCAATTAACTGAGCTAACACGGCATAATTTTGGATGAGAAATATTAAAATTACGTAGGAAAAATCTGGGTTGCAGTCGTAATTATTTCCTGACGCTCAAATCAATAACTAAATTATTCGGAAAATAATTACGAGTGTCATTCAAACGAAACGAGTTATGAATCTAACTTAATTAATAATCCGTAAAATTACGAATTTTGCTGGTAGAGAAGAAGGGCTTGTTTCTATATATATATATATATATATATATATATATATATATATATATATATATATATTGCAAAAATATACAATAAAATTAAAAATCTCACTTATTTACATTCATTTGACAATCATATGCACTCATGCATACACAATTTACACTCATTTACAATGCTTTTTTCATTCTAAGATGTCTCGTCACATCCACTGTCTCTTCAGAATTACATTCCTTTCACAGATCAATTAGATTTAAAAAAGTAATTTCAGATGAATTTATTATAAAAGGGGCATGTTTTATGGATCTAAAATGAAATGGCATGGAAGGAGTTTGTCAGGGTATTCTTGAAGTTTTTGAATATGTGCAACATTTATTTTCAAACTGAAGGTATGTGAATACTTGTATTTTCTATTTACACACAGAAAAAAAATATTAGCACATCATATTACCAATTTTTGCGATTTTTATTTCTTTTTGTGTTAATTTAAATACAATTTTTTTCATTTAGGAATTATTTGTCCTGTCCCAGTGGATTTTGCCTTCATTAATCGCTAGAGACAATAAAAACTGCACCCACTTCATGGTCTTCAATTAACAGCCTCAAGAAGAAACCTGTTTTCGGCTCGAGTTACATAACTAGTAGGTAGAATTCAAGCACTGTGTTGTACCGGGCGGATCCTTTGGTAGGCCTCCTCTTCCGAGTTCCTTAAAGAGTTCTAAAAATTGACTGCGCGTTTCCTCTCCTATCCCTCCTCTCCTCGTAAAAGTACACACATACGCACATTTCCATGTACTGAACTAACACAGATGATGGAAGATCTACGGGGAACTTGAAACTCATATCTGCTGGAACGCTGTCCCCTCGGAGGAGATACCTGGAGGGAGAAGCGCTCAAGTTTAAGTGCAGATAGGAGCCGAATCTCACGTTCCAGAGGCGGAGGAACCTCCATCATCTCCGGCTCTCTCCACATCCACGGGAACAACGCCCACTGTAGTTGAGGCGCCTGCTTCACTAAATAAGCAATCAATCATCAACAGCTGCAACTCCCACGAAGGGCAGAATGCAGTGGGAGCGGAGGGCCGGCGCCCCGCCCCAAACCACGCCTCCGCCCATGCTGCCCACGCCGCCCGCCCCGCCCTCGCTGCCCGCGCCACCCGCACCGCCCACGCCGCCCTCACCGCCCACGCCGCCCTCACCGCCCACGCCGCCCTCACCGCCCACGCCACCCTCACCGCCCACGCCGCCCTCACCGCCCACGCCGCCCTCACCGCCCACGCCGCCCTCACCGCCCACGCCGCCCTCACCACCCACGCCGCCCTCACCGCCCACGCCGCCCACGCCGCCCACGTCGCCCTCACCGCCCATGCCGCCCTCACCGCCCACGCCACACGCACCGCCCACGCCGCCTTCACCACCCACGCCACACGCACCGCCCACGCCGACCGCACCGCCCGCGCTGTCCGTCGATAGCAGCGCCATCTGAGTTACGGGCGCCGCCTTCGGGAAATGACGGCCTTGTGTGCTTTGGTGTGGGGGGGGGGGACCCGAGCGTCGAAGCGCTCGCCGGTGTATTTGAGGGCGGCTGTGGAGCGCAGAGAATTGTACGAGTTTTTTATAATATTTATGAGTTAATAGTTTCTTACTAATTATGTGTTAAAAATAACAGTTAATTGTTATTGATAATGACAGCGTTAATGCATTATTTGCGTTTCGTATAATGCATTATTATACGAAAAGTATCCATTAATGTGCAATGCATCTTTGAATTGTTTTATTGAAGGCTCTCGTTCAAACATTTGTGGCCGTTTTTTTTTTTTACAAATATCCAACTCTTGTCAAAACCGTTAAAATATTCTTCTTATTTTGTCATTTTTCCTCTTCCCGTTCTTCAATCACTTCCTCTTCAGTATTTGCATCGTGTTCACTCTCAAACACGAAATCGCTCTCCACATCACTATCAATACCACTAGCGTCTTCCTTCCGATTAACTGTACCATAAAAAATAGTAACCTTGAGAAATACATTCCCAGATCGTCTAACACGTTCACACATATACATTTTTTTAAAAAATTAATGTATTTATTGAGTGTATGGAAGTTACAGAGTTCTTACATTTAACTATTTCATGTGCTTTTGTGGACTTATATTGTAACTTATACTAAACTTAACACTAAACTATATTACTACTGGTGTAAGAAACTACAAGAGCCCCTACTATGAACAATTAATTGAAAAAATGTTCAAAACGCTTCGCAACGGAGTCTGTTGTTGATCCTAGTAGGGACGAGAGAATTTAAAGAGGCCAGGTTGTAGTGTTTATTAATGTGTAATGGTGGTGGGTGGGAAAATGGTCTTAGTGAGAATATTTTGGCAGTTGATTTAGTTGGGTTGAGTTTGATTCTCCACAATGTTACCACTGGTCTATTTCATTTAGGTGATTTTGTATCCTGTCGGTAATGGTCTTAAGTGAGTGGCTGGATTTGTAGATTGTGGTATGTCGGCGAATTGTGCTAATTGGGTGTGTATTGTGGTGGGTATTGTGACCGTCCGTTTTCTTAGACTTCGAAAACGTGTCACATGCGACCTAAGAGAGCGAGGGAAAGGAGTATTTTGAACGCGCGCCAACGCGGATGAATATTAGGAATGCTAACTGGAAATTAGATCAAGAGAGACCGCCACAATAGACCGAGGGCGAGACCGGTAGTCAGATGAAAGAAAAAGTTCTTTCTGAGGTTAGCAGCTGAACTGGGCAGACGTATTGAAAACGGCACGCCAGGAATTGATATTGCAGCGGACTTCAGATTTGCAACTTTTAGAAAAACTCTTCAGGAAGATAAGAAGAGGTAAATATTCTATTATAAAGTGATTTAAACGTAATCTTAGAAGAAAGATAATAAGAGACGTTATGAATTTATAATAGGAGAATTAGGGAGAGGAGTTTTGAATAGATGGCAGTAATTAATAGTTGCATTCATTTCTCTTTCCAGTTTTTTTCTTTTATATATATGCTCTCTTAAAGTTTGTGCTCGTATAAAAGAGGGTGATCTCTGGATCCATTTCAACTCTGAATATCCAGTTGGTCATTAATCATAATTGGAAATTAAGTAAAATTCATATGAGAGTACGCAAGAATATAAACCTTGAACGAGAAGAAGAACGCGTTTCTGGTGGGCAACTGCGTTCTCAACCCGAGGCTCCGACACTTCAAGGCCGAAACAGCTCCGAGGAAAGGGGTAGAAGAAAGCACAGCTGACTGCCCGACGCGGCCGAGAAGAGAATACAGTAAGGTCGTACTAAATGAACTGTTTTTGTAGGGATAGGAGTAATTCATTTTAATCAGAAAGCTTATTCTGTATCCGTTACGTAGAAAGAAAGGGAGGGTAACATATTTACCATGCTTAAAAGATAAAGAAAGTAAAAGTACATTTGTTTCCGACTTCTAATACGTGAGAACAGAATCAATCTTTTCTTTTAAAAGGATTCGAAGATCTGATATTGTAATTTAGTGATTAAGAGTCTGTGTAAGAGACGAATTATAATAGTAATCATTCTCTGGATTTTAGAGAGAGAGAGAGAGAGTTTCATTTTTGTGAAAGTAATGTTAAGTCAGAAGTACTAGTTTTGATTTTCAATGTGTTTTTCTTTCATTTTTGTATAAAGTAATATTTTAACGATTCTCCGAATTTCTGAAAGTGTGTGTGTGTTAAAAAATTGGGTTGTAAAGAAGAGTAAGAAATTGTGTATCGAGTTATTAGTGTGTGTGTGTGGGTTTTTCTTACAGACAGTCAAGAGTATTCTGTATTTGATTTTTCTGTGTGCCATTTTATGTATCTGTCATAGCAGCAAATATTTCTAGAATATATTCTGAATTAAGTGAAAAGTGATTCTCACTCGAGTTGTGTGTAATTTTGCATCCAATCCAAAACGATCTTCACGACCCTGCCCCCCTATTCTTTTTTTTATTTATTGTGTCCACACTGGGACGTCTTACTGAGCTAGCTGACCATCTGGCGAATTGTGTTCGCCACCCCCCAAGACGTCTCAGGTCGGGTGCTGGCCTTACGGCTTGTAACCGGACGGAAGTGTGGCTCGCAGTATGTCAGCTGTGAATATGTTGAATAGTGCGGGTGAGAGTGGTGAACCTTGTGGAAGACCTGCTGATATTTTGCGGGGGTTGGAGATGTGATTTTCTACGAAAACTGTAAAGGATCTATCAGTTAGAAAACGTTTGATGATGTTTACTAAGTAGGTTGGTGTTCCCATAGTTCAGAGTTTGTATAATAGTCCTTCGTGCCGTACTCGGTCGAACACCTGTGAACATATTCACTGTGGCAAGAAAGTCCCACACTGGTGATGTGCGGTCAGCGAGACCGCTCCGAAACATGAACTCGTTCTTCAAGACGAAGGGTTGTCACTGGACCCGCTGCTCCACGAGTGAGTGTAGTTTGGAAAGAGATGAGAAGGTACTGTAAAGAAAAACTTGTTGCGACGTGCCAGAAAGGAGCGGTCTCAGAGACCGCTCGTCGCCGGTGAAGGGCTGGCGTGGGCGGGCGGCGCTCTCCGGGTGGCCGCGTCGAGCGAGCGCCGAGCGCCGAGAGCAGCGGACGGGCAACTTGAGAACACAAGCGGATTGTATTAGACGCGGCGCGAGGCGAGGCAAGCGCTGTGCCAGCTTGCATTAGACACCCCGCCGCCTCCCTTCCCTTCCCCGCTCCCCGGCCGATGGTTGCGTTATTGCCACTCGCGGCGCTTTACACACACACGCGATTCGCAGGCGAGGAGCGCCTCTTCCCTTCCGGAGAGGGAAATGGGAAAGCCTTCAGTGTGGATTCAGCAGTTACCTTGGTAACGAACGAGGTACCAAAACGAACGGTTTGAACCGTGAAAGACGTTATTCTTTAATCATTTATTCATAGTACGTATTCGTTGGACTATGTTGAATTAGCAAATCAAGTATCTTTGATGGAACATCTGATATAAAAATGCTGTTTTAAGTAAGTTTTCTTTTAAAAAAATGTAAAAATTTGATTGTAAAATTTGTTTCATTTTTTAATGCAACAACTTAGTTGTTCCACTTCTTGGATTGGCCATTAAACGAGGAAAACTATACATGCATAAGTACTGAAGCCAGACTGTTTTCGTTACAACTCAGCGTATTTGTTAACAGTAAATGATGAGACATATTTACATATTTATTTATACATTCATGTAGCATGTCCAAGCCTTCCTGTAATTAAATGAGTGAGGACTGCCAGATAGCGCCTCTGGGCTGCAGTAGTCGGTAGTAAGACAGAGTATAATCGGTTGTATTTCTGTTTTAGATATTATACACAATGTTTCACCATAAATTATATAGATTTTACGAGATTAGAAAGAGTTGTCAGTAACAATCACTTTTTGCAAATTATACAGTACTTGCTGAGAACGTGTAATTCACCAGCAATCAGAGACAAATGACACTTGTGTAGCTTAATTATCTGAAATTTCTAACAAGTTTATTGGCAACAAGTGATCAGCTTCGATTCCTCTACATCTCGAAGTTTGTAGCATTTATTATACAATAATAAATTAGTCCTTAAATATACAAAACGGACCACCTAAGTTGCCCACAGCAAATATCTTGACAACAGTTTGGGATGCTATTTGCGCCATGTAGTTGCAGACGTCTTTCGCTTTCTTGTTTGTACTGTATGTAATTTTAGAGATATGGACACAACTTTGGTTTTTGCATCTGTGCTGGTATATCCTCATGTGCGTTCTCGTTCTATTAGTAGAGAGTCAGGATTAAGTAAGAGCAGTGTGCTTCGGATACTCCGTCGCCACAAATACCACGATTTCATTGTTAGCCTTCTCCAAAAATTAGATGACTGATTTTGAACGGCGAGTTGAATTTTGTAGATTTGCTTTGATGTCTCTTCGAGACGACAGAACATTCCTTATGAAATTTCTATTCACTGACGTGGCAACATTTACAAATTGCGAACGAGTGAACTTAAGAAATGCGCACTATTGAGCGACGGAGAATCCTCACAGGATCCGGGAAAAGGTTCCGGGAAAGTCAGTTTTTAGGTCACCGGAGACGAGACTACAAATGTACATCGCTGTCGACGGGAAACACACAGAGCATATGATCAGAAAAAAGGGAATTTCTTGCGCGCTGACATTTTTCGAAACGTTTAATGTAAGCATGTTATTGTGAATATTGTTATACTATTTGTTTCTCAATTTCTCTTGTTTTATTTTCTTTGTTAGGAATACGTTCATTAATATTTACTTCTCTTTTGAATTATTTAAACTTGTTACAGAATTGTCACAAAATGATTAAATAAAAGGAAATAAATGTACTGTGATTTTTTCTCAGCGCACACGTGTTTTTCTCTGGAATACGATAGGCTCCCAAATTAAAATTTAATAATGATATTTAGATAGACATCTCCGCCGAAATCAATGTGATTTCGAACACCCCTCCTTCCGTATGTAAACTCGCAAAAGTCCAAAACCGAGGTCATTAGCATTTTTTCCAGTAAGAGTAAAGGAAGTCCCGTCATCAGCGAACTTTCGCTTTTTCCGATAAGGTGCGTCAACTCGCGTATACGAAGTCAGCGAGGTCAGCTATCCTTACAGCATGGCGTTTACCCAGTTTTAATTTCACTGTTTATTGTCAAAAAATACTTTTCGAATAATTATTATACGTACAACAACTGTTCATATAATAATTTGCATATGTACACAATTGTATAAATTTAGTTTTTAAGAGTTTCACGCAGTGTACGAGTTATGAAACCTAAGAGGTATCTTTGTCTCATTCATTCTAAAGAATGAAAAAGCGATAATGATACTTTGTAAAAACTTCGGATCAATCAAAATCATTGCTTCCATTACTTGTATATTTCTGTAATTCGTCCCTTTTCATCAAATCCGTTACCCTATTCTATCAATCTTTAGTTGTGACAAATAACCGCTCAATTTTAAACAAAAGAATTCATTTAAATGATGGCCTGCAACTGTTTTTATTACGATTAGTTATAACTCGTTATATAAGAAAAACTCAACGAATACACCCCTCAAAAAACAAATAAATTTGCCCCTTAAAACATCCACTAAAGACCAAAAATCTCCCTAAATTGAGGGGGAAACCCCTAATTTGGCAACACGGCCTTTGTGGCAAGCAAAGTGTAAGTGCAGAGTGAAGTAGTTACTTCGACAGTAAGGAGACACCGTTCGCCGAGCCGAATCGAGACGAGACTGGGCCCTTCACAGGGCAGCACGCTCCGGGTCCACACTCCGGACCACACGCCGGACCACACGCTGGACCACACGCTGCACCACGCGCCCGACAACACGCCCGACCACACGCCGGACCACGCGCCGGACCACGCGGCGGACCACACCCCGGACCACACGGCGGACCACACCCAGGACCACATGCCGGACCACACGCTGGACCACACGCCCGACCACACGTCGGACTACACGCCGGACCACGCGGCGGACCACACCCCGGACCACACCCAGGACCACAAGCCAGACCACACGCTGGACCACACGCCCGACCACACGTCGGACTACACGCCGAACCACACCCTGGGCCACACGGCGGACCACAGGCCGGGCCACTCGCCGGACCACAGATCGATCCACACGCTGGACCGCAGGCCGGACTACAGGCCGGACCACATGTCGGTCCACACTCCGGGCCACACGCCGCACCACACTCCGGGCCACACGCTTAACCACACGCCGGGCCACTCGCTGGACTACACGCCGGGCAACATGCCGGACTATACGCCGGACTTTATGCCGGACCACACTCCGGACCGCACGCTGGAACGAGGTTGGGCAACCCTGCAACAGCTGTAGGCCTCTGTCGACCTCCCCTTTCTTAGTCAACCTACCCATCATTTACATCGACAGTGAAGTACTGAACGTGGGGGTGCGCCAGTCAGTCTTTCGCAAGAGAAAACATTTGCAAAATTTGTCCACGGGATTAGGTCGCTCAGGACATCAATTGATGTCACTCCAATGCATCTCACCGGGTGGTCCTCGGGTCCAAATCCTGACGGTGGCAGGATTCTCGGCACGACGTACATAGCCCGATCGATTTGAGACGCGGTCTGGAGGATAATTCTAGCGGCCGGTTGCTCTTGTCAGTAGTTTTCTGTGGTTGCTCAACCAGCTTACAATACCAGGCAAATGGCGGAGATGATCCCTACCAAACCGACCACGGACCGCACACGATCTCCTCTTCCTGGTCCTATCCGCACCCTCTACAAGCACTTACACTGACATGCACGACACTACCACACATGTCTGAAGTCCGGTAACGAGCTTAGAGCTGGTCCCGGCTGAGACGGTCACGTTGGTGGGAGATAGCGGTTGGGAAAAACCCACAAGCCAACGGTTAGGTCGGTCTGAGTAGAACACCATGATTAAGAAGTTATCAAGTAGAGCAAATGTTCTTCCTCTCCTTCTCTTCTTCCCTCTCCCTCTCTCCCTCCCTCCCCTTCTTTGCGTCTCTTCTTCTCTTTCCCTTTCTCTTCCTCCTTCATTTGAGTTATCGTGGAGCGGAGCAGGGGCTGCCATTCACAGTGGTTCGGGCGCCACCACCGCCACAGGGCCACACCCCCTCTCAAGGCATTCGTCCGGGGGCAGGGGCGGTCCAACGCCGGTGCCGTCGCGTGGCACTGAAGTCCTCTGCCGTTGCCTGCTGGCCTCGCCCAGGGACTCGGCAAAAACTTGAGGCAACTCTAATCCTCACGGCCGGATCCCGTCCAGTCCGCCCACCCCGATGAGTGATACGGAAAGGCTACTTCAATGGCCATTAGCTCTGCTGAAGTTTTTCGCTGCAACAGATACTCATTTTTGACAATGTTTTTAAATTTCGTAATCTGCGTAAAAACATAAGTACATGTAAAGGAATATTTTGTAACAATTTCATATCATTCTCTATTTATAACTATCATCCTCATCAAAGTTTTAAATACATTATTTTATATGTAATTTCACTTGTTTTGTTCATACAATTCCACACCCATCTCGCTTCCAGCAGGAACGGAAATCGACTGAACAAGCAACGTCGTATAGACAGTTTATAATACTTACGGAGTGACTCAGAATAAATGATTTACTTTTTATACATGAGATACCTATTCAAATACCAGAAATATATTAATTTAGATAAATCAGATACCTAGAATATTAATGCTCATCAATTATTGTTTTTATTTTTCAGGTAAGTTCTGGTGAATTCAAACTGCAAAATGATTGGAGGATGAAATATTTGGTGAGTCCATTCTTACTTGATCCTTACACGTAGAAGTATTGTAGGGTTTATATGAGAATTACTGGATTTCTAATATTTATTTAAAAGCTCTCATGATTTTATTTATTCTTTCATTCGTCTCATTTTCTCGAAATCAGTTATAAGAGAAAAATAGTAATAAGGGTTTCTCATTTATGTAGATTTATATAGTAGAATTCGACATTTGGTATCAAGTGTTGAAAGTTGATTTATGAACAGGTACAGTTTTGATATTTTGGAATAGGGTTTGGTTGATTTCGGCGTGAACATGACGTTTCCATGAAAATTTATCGTCTAACAAAATTCCGAGGTACTTTCTTGTTTCACTTTTCCAAGGTATTTCATTGTCATCTATTTTCAGGTAGAGCGGAATTTGCGGACTCCTGAGAGTAAATATTTTAGTCTGGCATTTTTCCGGATTTATTGCAATTCTCCATTTTTTGTACATTGCGTTAGAATGTTAAGATTGTTGTAGACTCTATTGTATGCCACTTTAATATCGGTTCTTGCTGTAAACAGTGTCGTAACGTAAGAAAAAAGAGTAGTTTCCACGTTGGAAAAATTGGGTATGTCACCCACGAAGTTATTAAATAAAATAGGTGAGAGAACAGAGCCCTGAGGAACTCCGTCTGTGATATCACGAGGAGTAGAAAATTAGTGATTAATTTTGACTTTAAATTTTCTCAGTGATAAAACCTTTAATAATGTTCTTAATATACTCGGGGACTCCGAATGGTCTTATTTTAAACAACAGACCGGTATGCCATGCCCTATCGTATGCTTGTGCAATATCCAAAAATGCGGCTAGAGTAAGTTTTTCTCTCTTGGAAGCTCTAAACATATATTCAGTAGGTTATTAGAGCTGGTGTGTACAGGAGTGATTTGGTATTGCTTCCGTGTCTATGAGATATTTAAGTGTCTTTAGAAGAAGCCTCTCAAAGATTTTAGAACTAGTGGGTCGGAGACTTACTGGTCTGTAATGTTCAGGCCGTCGAGGATCTTTTCTTCACTTGCAAAAAGGAAGAACGATTGCAGTCCTCCAAGCAGTAGCGAAATAGTTAAACGTTAGATGGCGTTAAATATTACAGTTATTCTTGCTACAGAATGATATGAAGATTTTTAAATCTCTTATTGATGATTACATATATACATTTGTTTTAAACGTTTTATTATATTGGCTGTTTCAGATGTTGAAATGAACTGTATCTTGATTCCGGCTTGAATTTGTGGGTTTCATAAAATTTTCAATTTATTAGTTATGTTGTATTATTGTAGGAGGGCGTGGTCTAAAGACGTTTTGAAAATTATCTGCAAATGCTTTGACTTCATCAACATCTGAATACAGTAGCTTATTGTTCATTTTAATTGGAAATTTCGTTTTTTTATCTCTAGTGAGTATTTTTGTTGTCGTCCAGAGATGTGCTAAACTCGGATCAATTTGATTTATAAGCTGCCGAAATGAAGCATAGCGGTGATGTTCCAATCTATTTTTGAAGTTTTGGTACACTCAAACTAGTGGTGATGACCGGTATGTTTGAGGTCATCACCACACCTAGGTTGAAGGTCAGAATTTGCTTGAGAATTCCCAAATCTCTTACGTTTACATTGGATTACATGAGACTTGATTCTTTTCTAATTCTTGCAACACTACAAAAAACGGTCAATTTGAAAATAACTTTTCTTTGATTAGTATTTTCTAAATTAATTGCAAATACTGGTATATGGCATTTTTCTTTATCATAAAGTCTCGCTATATTAATTATAAGGAGTCAAGGACCTTTATTAATTATAAGGTCTTGTCATTTCCAGAAATATTTCGCTCTCAGTGTACGTGATTGGATGTCCTTCATTACAATGGCTAACGATTTTACTGAAGGATCTTCAAAAGAGTGGAATTCAATATTCTCAGTTTCAAAAAATATTCTAAAACTCCTATAATCACTTGTGGAAGTAAATGTAATTTTTTACAGACTCTTTCTCGTGATTGGTTCTGAAATCGTCCTTTACGTTATCTTTAATAACATCTAACAAAAGTAGGAAGTTGGATGTAATATGCACTATAATTGGAGGTATTTTTAAAAATTGGATCGTTCACAAGTTCATCAGCTTCTATTGTATCTAGTAATTTATATCTATTTGAAATAGGAATATTGTACTTGGGAATTTCCTCTTCTAAAGAAAGTGACCTCTTACAGTGACCTGGATATTACCATGTTCCAGCGTACTTTGAAGCTGGAGGCACATAATATTGAGAAAGAAGTTGAGAGAGTTGCATTTCAAGCATTTTCTGCTGATGAAGGAGATGTAGTTGCTGTGGATGATGTTCATGCTGTTGGGCTGTTGGTTGATCTGGGATGGTTTGCAGTAGGTCACCGTTGAACGACTTTTCACTACCATTTTCGTTAAAAGTGGCGCCCGTTGCGCTTCAAATTATTTTCCCCGTGATCGAGCCTGTGGACATTAACTAGTGTAATTTGATTATTTGACTTTCCTGTAACTAAAATATTACACTTTTCAAAACATGGCACCGTTTACACCGCTCACACGAACGGCACTAGCATTGTGCGTTATTGCACTGATCGCTGAGCGTTGACCACTCCGACATTTGTTAGAAATTATTACTAGTACCAGTTAATGGACATAAATCGACATAATAAATTAGTTAATAATTAATTAAATTATAAAATTACACAATTAATGTACATAAGGCAACATATTTAAAATTTACCATCTCAACAAACACATCCTTAAAATAATTGCCTTCTACGGCAAGTGATTTAGATTCATCTCTGATCGGAGACATTTTCAGAGGAACTATACAATCCTACGAAGGTGTTCTACTCGTGTGTATGATCCAAAAGTGTTCTTCACGAATACTTCTCGTCCATAACTGTCTGTAGGCGGCGTTGGCAAGACAGGAGACAGGAGGCGAGGCGAGCTCTGTTTTGGGGACACCTGCTCGCACAGTTTGCCCGAGATATGGTACTATCGACTCAGGGACAAAAACGCCCTGTTTAATAAAAAGTAATTGAGATATTTTTTGTTTAAATTATTTCTTATTTAAATGAATGACTGTCGTTCGATTAAATGTGGGTGGAACCAGGCAAAACGGAAACTGTTATCGACCGTTCTCGCTTGCAGTCTCTGAGGACGAGCGAGCTCCTCCTCTGTCCTCGGGACGTGCTCTGGACGCAGTCGCTGGTAGTTTCAATGTAGTTTCGCTGGTGTTTTTCTTGTGAGAGGCAACATCAACTTTGTTTCAACAGTGTTCCTAAAAAAATAATTTATTAAACGCGATGTTGCGACAGCGATTTCAGAGGTAAATAATCGTAATGTTTCCGAAACAATTGAACCTTTACAACATGACACGACTTTTAGGTTCGCGCAGCCTCATTTGCACAATAATTCAGAGGCTTGCTACAAGACCTGTGGAATTCTGATACCCTTCTCCGTTGAATATGAAACAAATCATACGTTGAAGGTGTTTAGTAAAATCGTAGCTCTACACTTGAGAAACGTGTGTAAATAGAGGAGTAAATTTGACTGCCGAAGGATACATGGAATACTAAGAATTAATGTTTTTATAAGTGATCAGTGTCCTAAACCACAACTGGTCAGAACTTCGCTCGAGGTACCAGACCGTTGGGGAAGGGGCGTCAGGATAGCCTAACGTAGGTAGGCAATCGGAACCGACAGGCGCGCTGGAATCGCTGCCGGGAACGTGGGGGAATGGCAGCCTTTGTGACTGGCTCTAATGCTGGGAGCGGGGAAATACGGAATTTTTTCCGCACTCGCACAAGCATCGTGATCTGACTTCTGTATTTCAAATTGCAATTCTAATGGTAAGTCCGCATGACCTTGCTTCTAATGGTTGCATTCAATTACATGTGCAAGACGAAAAAATATCTTATTATCGTTGAATTTATGGTTATCAAGCCCAGAGCGATCCAAGTTTATTATCTATATGTTTGTAATAATATTTACTCGTATGTAAGGGCTTCTGAATCCAGAACAATGCTAACGACAAGACGTATTTTAAGAACGGTGCATACATTCAAAAGCTACGAAAGGGTGAATTCGATTGCGCTATCAGCTCGGGCCTGCACAATTTTTATTACACTCTAGTCGTATAGTTGCGACGCCATAGCTTCCTCAAAAAGTTTCTCGTTTCGGGTAAAATCTGGCTCTTTAGGAGAGGTGTAAATGGCCCAGAGATGTAACTGTAATCTCTCCACACTGCTCTGCAGAACTTCTCTTAATTAAACTCATTCTCATACGTCATCGGTCGTGGTCTCTTTCTCTTGGGCCTCGCTCATCCTCACGATGCTAAGGGTCGCCCACAGGAATTACACTCCCCCTACATTGTAAAAGTTTACTGAATTTTTGTACGAGAATTATTTTGTATTTCATTGCAAACTTATAACGAACTGTTGAAGCCAATGTCGCAACAACAGTTCGTACTTTCTAGCATTATTTATATCGGTTACGTACTATTTTTAAAACCAATTAAAAACCTTGCAAAACCAACCTTCAAAAATTGAACTACACAAGGATTTCAACACAGTTTCTTAGGTTTAGTAAGTAATGAGGATAACCACTACCGCAATTACTTACGCCGGTATAACAAACTCCTCGACGCTTTGAAAAATAAGTTGAACCAATGTAATTTACGAAAATTTAGAGGTTTTAATTTTTAAATATGACAAACTTTCAAAGGATGTAAAGGGCTCGAGTCTAAACATATTTTGCCAATCAATATGTTGTGGGAAATTTCTTATAGCAGTTATTCTTGTAATATTTGCTCCTGTTGGTCACGTTCTGATGCATTCAGATAGTTTTTGTAGTGCACGGTAAGTTTCGTATCAATCAGTCATCTTCGTCACTTCTACATATCATAAACGTTCGTAACAGATATTCCAAGACACCTGTGATTACGGCATGACGCATTGAGCCGCGCTATTGGCCACGCGGGCGGCCCCCTCTGTTTTCCTTCCCCCTCCCCCTCTTCCTCCCCCTCCCGCTCAATCCTCGACTCCCGAGCCTTCCGATGCCGCCAGTGCTGCAGTGGGGCCAAGCAAGTTGCCAACAGCCGGACCCTGACCGTCTCGCCAAAAGGACAATATACTTGTTTTTTCTAACGTGGCGGCTGAGGGTAGTATCTCCAAGATGGAATTCGGCACGACTTTTTGCGTTTTTTTATCCTGCCGCAAAATGTCCCATGATCGCGACCGCACATAGCAGTGCTGCAGATTAAGCGACTCTAGCGGCAGGACTGAGAATGACTCAGAAAGTCGTGCCGAGTTCCACCTTGGAGATACTACCCTCAGCCGCCACGTTAGAAAAACCCAAGTATAGTGAATGTGGCTGGAATCTTCACCGTTAAATACGAATAGGCGAGGGCTAAAAGAGTGAATTACAGCACTACGTCGTTACGTTTATTAATATTTTTGCTTTCGCGCATACTACACACGTATACAGACAGTATTACAATGATGCGGATTTTTCTTTAAAATCTTTGTAGAGCCATGATATCGAAAAAGTGCATTTTTCTTGTTTCAATAAGTAGTAAATGACGCACTCTTATCACGTTGTGTAGTCAGAATTCCCATTTTGGGGTCCGTGATACCGAAAATCTGGTTTACAGGAAAACGTTCGTCTGTCCGCCTGCATCCAACGCTAGCGCGAAGACAAGAGTAGATAATTTCCTCCGATTGATACCCCTAAATCGTTAGGGCCGAAAACCAAGCCCCGCCAATTTGACACTGATATTTTGGGTTTGGAGGGTTCTTTACTTGAAGACTTACCAAATATAATTTTCAAAGTTGTTTGAAAAATGGATTGTTATCTGTGGTTATTTTTTTCTTTACATAGAGCAAAAGGCGCTTAAAAGTGGCGCATGTCTCAATTTCGTTGAACTCTGAATTTTTGAAAATAGGAAAAGTTTTATTTTTTACAAATATAGATTTTTTAAAATAAAAACTGTTATTCAAAAATAGATTTTTAAATAAGGTCATATTCAATTTTTCAAACATTTGAGTTTTTACCAAATTTGGGGTGAAATAAACGCAAATTTTAACAATTATTTTCTCTTTTTGTTTATCTCTCTCCGATTGAGTAAATTACGTTTAAAAGTAGCGCAAGTCACATTTTTATTGAACCCAATGAATTTTGGAACATTGCAAAAGGTACGATTAATAAAGTATTACTAGCCGATCTGGTGGCTGAGATCGCTACAGTACTGTCGTAGTGATCTCGCACCAAAGGGTCGCGAGTTCGAGTCCCGCCTTGGGTACGGTTGTGTTTGTGTTCGTCCTTCACCCCTTATCATCACCACATCGTTTCATCTTCATAGTTACCATAACGTTCACTCCACTAGTAGTCGCTAATGACCTAGATGTTGATGCAACCTTAAATAACGAAGAAAAGAGTATTGCTGTTTTAGTTTCAATAGTCCGTTTTATATTTCTGTGCACGTTCCCCTTGGATAATGTATGAAGTGTATATCCGTTGAGGAGCATGCTGCTACAGATTTTGACATCACTACCACATACAGTCTGGTTGGTAGAGCTGGTTCGCTCGTAACATGCCACGAGGCGCATGGGGTGCTACTCCACCAAAGATCATGACGTCACAGCCGCTAACCGAGACAGGCCTGAACGCTTTTCTGTGACGTCAGCAAAGTTCAGTGCTGGCTGGCCATGCAGGTCGTTCCGGCCACGGCCCCCGAGTGCAAGCGGCACGTAACACGAACGTTGAGGGCTGTATATTCATTAGTCTGACGTGCTAGAATTGTCATGTTACGCGAAATTATTTCTTCCTGCATCTCTGATGTAGTTCGAATATTCGGATTAACTTAATTTGCAAACTTTTGAACAGGGCGGTATATGTCTGTGATTGAAATTTATGACATACCCGGCCCACACTGTAATTAATTTTAATTTTTTTACTACTACTATAATACTCTGCTTCTGTAACTGAAACATGGATTTGCTTAGCGGTGTATTATATTAATTTTTATTTCTAATTTTATTCTAACGTACGTATTGTATTAAACACAAGTTTCACGGTTTCTGACATGCCCAACATGGCTAGTTCTACTATACACAACAACAACAACAACAACAACAATAATAATAATAATAATAATAATAATAATAATAATAATAATAATAATAATAATAATAATAATAAAAACCACAAGTTTTATTCAAATGCATTATCATATTAAGGCAAATTTCGGAAAAGATTTAAATTCTGAATTACAATCAAAATTTTTAAGAATGTTTTTCAAATAAATACAAGTATGAAAAGGAGTTTCTGAAATTAAAATTTGAAAACAATCGTAGTAAACCTAAGGTTGTGCACTATTTTTCTTTTTTTTAATAAAAATAAAAAAATTGAGGGGGAAAATAAAATGTATGGTTTATAATTCTTATAATATGTATTGTGAGTTTGAATGTTAATCTTACTTAAAAGAATGAATAAATAGGTTCAGAGTCTTGAACTAAAAATCATTTATTGACATAAAACATTCAACTAAACGAACTACAATTTCTTAAATCTATGAACATTTTGTTCTTCAGGTGATAAGAAAACTTTAATTAAACAACGAATGTAACAAAATTCACAAAACAATGAAGAAACTCATAAAAATATTGATTATTATTTTTTATTAACTTCTGGTTGTATGCGTACAATAAGTATTTACAATATAGTTCAAGAAACATATTTACAAACATTATATTCATGTCCTTACTTCTTCAAGAAGAAATAGTTATGAAAAATAATCATGTCCATGTTTTAAAAGTAGCACATTACTTTCAATATTCAATATTCTTAGAATATGTAATTAGATACAGAAACAACTGGTTAAAGTACAAAAATCATTCCTTTATCCTTTTGACTTCAACAGTCTACTAGATTTCTTTTGGACATTGTCATCATTTCTTTTCTTAATTAGGTTGCTAATGAATACTTTGCAGACACGAATACAAATTTTTTTCTAGAAGTGTAATGGCATTTCGCCTACAAGACATTTCACCTCAATTATTTTTTTCAAAATTGTACGTCTCTTACATTCTACACGATAATTTATTTATATAATTTCATTTTAAAGAAACCGTACAATGCCTGTTACAGCAACAGCAACATTTGTGAGCATTGTTAATTTGCCTCTATCAAACTCACTTAAGTAATCGCTTGGAATACAAATGTCTACTTCCATATCTCCTTGCACCCATTCCTTTCAAATATCACATTACTTTATAAATACCTCTTTACTTACAGAATAATCCGAAATATAAACAATGATGGGAATTATTTCCTCATGAATATTACAGAAATTAAACTGACAATCCAGGATATTACTGTTTAATGTTATCATTGTTTAATATCATGTTATAATCAATGTTTATGTTATCATGCAATGGATCTGAACAGAGCAAAACGTCTCTTCAAAGGAATGCCTTTATTTGCACAAAGCAATACTGTGCTTTTAAATCTTAATTTCCTTTCTCCTTCCAGTAGCTGAATAAAACTTTTGTAATAATTAGTTCCACTCAGTTGGCAATAAGAGGAAAAACGTGCCTCTAAATTCTCACTGTACCACTTGCTTAGAAGAATGTAATCTACTGATACGTTTCCCAAGAGTCTTTCTCTTTCTCATACAACATTTCTAAGAACTTAAATTCTGCCCTTCAATTTCATCACAGTTTTCAAAACTGGAGTTCTTCAAAACTCGCTTTTTTTATCTATCCATTTATTCTGTGTACTTTTCTATAAATGGACAGTATCAAACATAAGAAATAATTTTCTACTAGCATCAGCTGGATGTTGAATTGAAGGGTGAAAAAGTCTGTCAGGAGCCCAAAATTCAAAAGCTTTTTTATTAACTACATTGTTGTCCGACACCAGAGACAGAACAACTAAATCAATACCCCAACACTTTTACTACTTTAAGTATCATGGCTTTTAAATACTCCTGTGTCAAATTCCTCTTTGGAATTATGCTTACAACATCTTTGTACTGAAAGATTGCACTGGATATCACTGCACTGTGCTGTCTTAGCAACTTCTAAATTTCCTCTTGGATTACCTTCACTGCTCATTTCATACACCGGTCCACCTTTAAAATGTAACGGGGGATCAATATAAACTTCAACTAACCAATTAATATATATACAAGTATGGGTGTACACTTATGTATACGTATTTAGCGCACAATGCACTTAACAGTATTCAAATATATGTACATATTGAAGTTTGTAAACTGTTCAATATAATATGTATTATATCTTGGAGATTCAATACATTATCTGCTGAGTGAACAAGTATATTTACCAAATAAGTATGCTAAGAGTCCAAATAAGAGTATGTGTATTAAAAGTATTAAATGCACCATATCCCAAGGAATTCCAACCCAGGAAAAGCCTATTACGGGAAGTACAATGAAACAAAAAGAAATCAATAACATAACAGAGAATGAAAACCCTTTTTCACTGCACCGTCTGTAATTACCATTGTAATCATGTATTAATCATGTAATTACTATTGTAATCAATTATGTATTTTGTATTACATTTTTTTGTTTTCATAGTATATTTTCTATTGTATAATTTTGTGTTGTATCCTCATTGAATTTTCTGGAATCTAAACTGTATCTACAACGGACTGTGTATCCTTGTAATACAATGTAAACAATTGTAACTTAATACCTGTCGCTAATGACCATGTAGTTGATGCGACAATAAATAAATCAATTTTAAAAAAACTTCATCCAAAACAAGATTTACAATGAGTTCACTTACATTTTAAAATTTCTTCTTACTATCTAAATACAATAAACTACCATCTATATCAAGACTATTGACATCAAATTTACAAATTAATTTTCTCAAATTTCTTGAATAGGGCAAGTATATTAATCCAGCTTTGTAGTACATATTATGTGGAGATGTTTAGGCAGTTTGCCTCGAGGCCCATACACTTTATCAATGGACAATACGTATACACTTTCAAATCATTCCCAACGGTGACAAAACCAGACACATAAGGAATGTGTTGTGTAATTTCAATAACACAGAACACTAACTTTTGTTCACTTTTCACACAAGTACACTGAAAGTTAAAATCATTTTTATAAATATTAAATTGTTCTAATATATCAGAAATATCTTTAATTGTATTTCTTCCTTCATATTTTTTGGCCCACTCAAGCTCTCTGATACAGCTTGTTCGGAACATTTTTCCTCTACACCACATAACCTCCTGATAGATGAAGGTTTATTAGAAAAGCGGTCAGGAAGGTCAGGGTATATTAAAGGAACAGCATCACTAGTTAGTTTTGGATATGTTCGTTCATAGATTTTCACTTCTCCTTTTACCACGAATTTGTCTGTCCTAATTATACAGTTCTCAGCGAAATGTTTAATGCACACCCATGGTTCTTTTAATTTTGTTAAATCTGTGAGAATTTTCCTTAACCATTTTACTCTTAACTCCTTCCTCTTAATTGGATGATGCAACGAGAAAGCAGACACCTTCTATTTCTGAGACCCAGTAGACCTCTTGCAGCCAAACATTCTGCAACATCTTCCCATTTTTGCAACCTGTAGCAAAAGTAAACATTCAAGCGATAAAAAGTCTCGCCACAACATACCACATATGAGAAACATCATTTACTGCGAGAGAAGCATAACCAGTCACAAAAATACGTTAACATACATGCAGTGGGTATATAAAATATAATACTTACATAGCTCCTTCTCTAATTGAAGTTAATGCTTTATGCAGCAAAACGGCGTAACCACGTTGAAACGGTCGATATTATACAATAATAAAATATAACCAATACAACTGTACGAAATCACGTCATCCATGCAAACACACTAAAAGATAAAAGAAATTTACGAACGACGTTGCGAAAAAATCAAACACTGAGTACTTCACATCCAAACACAGCAGCGTGAGCAGACGCCGTGGCGTGGCATGGAACCATGGAACGAAGCAGCTAGGCGGCGGCGTGGGCTCGTCCGCTGAACAGCACAACATTGCTGATGTCATGATTTGAACAGCAACCCGCGCCCTGTTCGTTAGGCAAGCCAAAGTTACATTTTACAAGGCAAAGTTATATTATTAGTGAAGATACATTCTAAAGGTTTCTAAAAATCTAATTCTAAAACTTCTAAAAATTATAGTTGATATAATATTTAGTAACATCTATGAGCGTACAAAGGTATTAGATAAAAATACGATACATAGTTACTACATTTTAGTACGTACCTTCCCTCAGCAAGTGAAGAAAATGAGGTTATGTTAATACTGTTTACTGTTCGTGATGAATCTCACTGCTCGAAACCCCACTCGTGATATCGCGAACGTAATTCACTCGAGACGAGTCGAGCTGTTAAGAATACGGAAACTCTCATTTCGTTCGTGATGACGTCAATCACGAACGTCCAAGATGATCACGAGCGGTTAAGAATAGGAGCCCTGGCCAGTGATTTTTATAATCCCAAAATCGCGCGAGTTACCCGGTTTTACCCGTCTCGGTAGCGCGTATATCCGTTTCGGTGGCTTAGTGAGTGCTTCTCAGCGCTCCTCACTCCCCCCCCCAACGCTGCGCCAGTCGCTCGCATTTTCAAGGATACATCTCTGTCTGGTCTTGGGGTGTTTACTGAATGAAATCGACTCAGGTGTACTGTCACAGATGTCCCAATAATCTTCGAATCCGTCTTGTGAATAGAAGTAGAAACCGATAGGATTCATTGTCAGTTTTACTAAGAGGTTGTGATGACAGTTCAACCCAACTTGTGAATTGAAACGAACAAAACTTCTATTCTATGCCTCTCGAACATTGTGAGTCACCTCGTTACTGCTGGTTCAGTTCAACCGATTTGTTTCGTAAGGCTGTCTTGAGAAACTTAAAATCTTATAGCAAAACATTATTCGCCCGTTCACTTATCTCTCCGACTTCCCTTTTCTCTTGTTGCCCCGTGTCCTACAATTCAGTTGGACAAGAGCGTAAATGCGACTTCGCAAAGACTCCTATTTTGCCAAACCGTTCATGAATTTTCTCTCAATCTTCCATTTATCTCAATTTTTTGAACGGGAAGAATGATAAATTTATTTTGCCGTCTTCAGTCACATTTTATTTTATTTTTTATTAAATTTTATTGTACATTAATAGATACTATAATGTTGAGCCGAAAGGCTCTTCCGTTGTTTGACCGAGTAACTTCGTACAAGCAAAGTGTGAAAGGGGTAACTTGTTGTCACCTCCCTGAGAGTTATTTCATTAGATTATGCCTTCAACCAAGATTATTTCCAAGGAGGAAATTTTGTTGGAGAGCGATGACAGGGTTAAGAAGAAATACGATTGGAGAGCCAGGTAAATACAAGAAAAGTTCTGAACTCATCTAATGTCGGAGAGTTCTTGAAAGAAAGTGTGAAATGGGAGTCTGTTTCTTAGGCGGGAGAGTGGGGATTGATCAGTTTATATTTTGTAAGTCACTGCTTCTTGCACAAGATTTAAAGTATTGAAGAAATGATGTGCCAGTTTCATGATAAAGGAAGTAATAGGTTATATTGTAAGATCGTTGTGCGGTGTCTTAATGCTGACTAAACAGGGGGCATTTACTTTTATTCTTAAGATTTTATTTTGAAAGATTTGTAACTTATTTAATGTGATTGGGGCAGTTGAAATCCATACAGGGCATGCATAAGTTAATATAGGACGAAGAATGGATTTGTAAATGGTTAAAGCGGAATGAATTTTTAAAGAAGAGTTGCAATTGAGAATCGGACGTAAAGAGCTAAACTTCTATTGACTTAAATTACTTTGGACAAGATGTGACTGGACCAATTTAATCTTGTGTCCATGAGAACGCCGAGATAACGAATAGATGAATTTAGAGTAAATCAAGAAATAATAGTCGATCCAATCGCCGGGGTCCCTAGGCAGGAGTGTCGTAACGATGTCGGACTGAAGGGTCACGGGTTCGAGTGCCGCCTCGGCCATGGTTGTATTTGTATTCGTCCTTTCACCCCTTAGCATCACCATATCGTTTCATCTTCATAGTTGCCATACCGTTAACTCCAAAAGTGGTCGCTAATGACCTAGATTCGATGCAAACTTACATAACAAAAAAACAAAGGAATTAAGTGAAGTCCAGCTACGACTGACCGACTGTTTCAGCCAATCGTAGTTGGTCCCCACCCAAATATAACCCCGAGCGCAGACCAGCCCTGAAGAATCTCGATCGAAGAATCTCATCTCGAAAAAGAATCAAAACGTCGGCAATACAGACTTTAAAGCGGCGTCACCCGGACAGCCAAGATAATTTAAAAAAAGGAACAATAGAAGGTCATGTTTTATAAAGCCCTGAGTAGATATGACAACGTCGCACTGCTCTCAAATTCCGATTTTTCTGCGCAATTCCGCTTTCTACATACCGCGTGCATTGATATGTTGGCGCCTTTCGCCTTGTTTCCTCTTCCCTCCGCTTGTTGTGCACTCCGCCGGCGCCCAGCGAATCTCCCGGCCTCGCGCAGGCCCAATAAATCGCCGCCGGTCAGAGCACCGCCCCGCGCCCGCGTCCAACGCGCGATCCGTTCGGTCAGCGGAGGCGATAAATCCGGAGTCTTGACGGAGCCCGAAGCGCGAAGAATGTATCTGTTGCGCCGCGCGCGCGTCATTTGCTTCGGAGGGGGGGGGCGACAGTGGCAGCTAAGCCGCCCCTTCGCGGACGCCTCGACGGTGCTGCCCCGGTGGGAGAGGATGGAATTAGAGCGCAGAACCCGGATTTCCGGCGTGGCCGGTGTAATAACGCGTGCGATTCCATTGCTTGCTTGCTGATTGATTTTTTCGTGTTTTCGGGCGCGTCAACTGCTTTGGTCATTAGTGCCGTAAGTGTTTTTTCTCGGGAGATTTTTTCCCATTTTTTTCTCGGGAGATGGCGGTGATCTTCCCCCGCTAGATGACGAGATCCGGCGCCAACCTACCGTCGGTTAGTGGGGTCTTCCCCTTAACGAGGACTCCCCCATCACCGGGGCACCACCCCAGCCGGGACAAGCTCTAAGCTCCCGACCGGTCCCGAAATATGTGGTAGTGTAGTGCATGTTAGTGTAAGTATGTGTAAGGTGAGAGGATAGGACAAGGAAGAGGAAGGAAAGATCGCGCGCGGTCCGTGGCCCGTTTGGTAAGGTCCGGCATTCACCTGGTGTCGATCGGTTAAATCACGGAAAACTACCGATCAGAGCAGCCGGCCGCTAGAATTCTCCTCCAGACAGCAACTGAATTCGAACTAGCTGAAAGTTCCAGTATCAGAACTGGAACCTAGGACCTTCTGGTGAGAGGCTCTGCAGTGACATCAGTTGATGCACTGACCTACCGCACCCGGTACCGTTCGGTCAGCGGCGATAAATCCGGTCTTGTCGGAGCCTGCGGGAAGAATGTATCTGTTCCGCCGCGCGCGCGTCATTTGCCTTCGTGGGGGGTGGGGGGAGGAACATTGGCAGCTGAGCCGCCCCTTCGCGCGCGCCTCGACGGTGCTGCCCCGGCGGCGGAGGGCGGAATTAGAGCGCAGAGCCCGGATTTCGGGCGCGCCCGGTACAATAACGCGTGCGATTTCGTCGCATCGCTCCTGCGAAATCCTTCAATATGTCAGAAGAGGAGGCGGAGATATTGGAAACAAAAAGTCGACGTGTGTTATGTGCTGCATGGAAACAATGCGGCGGAAGGTTCGCTTGATGGCGCTCGAGTCGCACAGTCGGCGCATCGACCTGCGCCTGGTCGATCCTCCGCTGTTGGCGCGAGCGGGGGTGGGCGATGGACCGAGCGCCCGCAACGGAGCATGCAGGACTTTTCCTCAGCAGCAACACGCGAGCAAATTCACATTTATTGCACTTCTGTACACTGTAGGCGTGAGATATCGAACTGGTATTTGGAAAAAGTATATTATCTCGTTCAAATTTAAAATTTAATTCATGAATAAGAGTTTATTTCGAATATCTGTACTAAATATTTATCCAGGATTAGTATTAGGAGTTTTGAAGCCATACTGACGTACAATTAAAATGAAGTGTACAGATAATCTCTGAGGCGAAGACTAAACCTTTATTGAATTGCAAGTGTAGTTAATATGCATTGTTATTATTAAAAAAAATATTTTTATTAATAAACAATTAAGATTACGCATTTCAGAATTTCTATTAAAATATTTTGGCAACAACTGTGACTGTTAACTTTATCAAAATACAAAGTAACACTTCACAATACCCCGTATTTCGCATGTAGTGTTCTGCCGCCAGGATGTATATACCTACCTGCAGAATAATATCTGTGTATCTATCTATCTATCTATCTATCTATCTATCTATCTATCTATCTATCTATCTATCTATCTATCTATCTATCTATCTATCTATCTATCTATCTATCTATCTATCTATCTATCTATCTATCTATCTATCTGTATGAAATGTGGGTAACCAAAGAAGCTGTCTTTAAAGATGAGAAGCAGTCTTAATTCGATTTTCAAATAGTTTCAATTATTCAGTAGAGACGTCGGTAGTCTGTGCCATTTCTTGCGTAGTCGTAGTTTTTCCAATGAAGCCGAGAGAAATCGTGCGTCATCTTGGTGGCCGCCAACCACTACATCCGTGACCCGAGAGATTCGCCACAATGAAGGAGGGAGCCCGACGAATGTGGAAGCAGTACCCCAGCAAACACCTCGAACCACGCGCATTCGTTCCTTCCTCTTCCTTTCCATTTATTTCCCCTTCCACCTGCACACACTACCCCATACAAGAAGAGAGCGGTCGCGAGTTCAGAGATTGTGGTGTGAGGGAGAGGGGATGCCCCGCTGGCAAAACTACGTAAAAGGAGGCCCCTCGCTGGTAGGTTGGCGCCGGATCTGAAAATACAGCGAGGGACGAACACCGTCATTTCCTGAATTAACAATCAAACGAGTCAGTCCGACGGGAGGGAAGGCGCTCGGGCGCAATCGGCTCTAGTCCGGTGAAAGGCCCGCGTTCTCGCATGAGAGCCACCTGGTTGATGGCATCGCTCGTGGGCGCTGTTGCGCCGCGGGGGCTGTTGTGTGTTGGCGTTGCGTGACACGTGCGCTCCGACGCTGGCCTCGGGCGCCCCTGCCGGTGGGAGTTGGAAATAATCCAACAGTTTGGCCGGGGTGGGACTGGGGATGTGAACAAAGCCTGGGAAGGCATTGTGATCTCTCTAGTGATGTAGTACATCACTGCTACTTCACAGGAGACTACAGTCCACAGCAGAGCCCAATGGGCGTGACTTTGCGAGCCACCGAGACGGCGCGCTGCGTGCACAGAGAGCCAGTACTCAGCGGGTGGGAAGCGCCACTGGATCCCTGAATGAATATACTCTGAGCCGTTGCAATTGAAGATATTCTGAGCCGTTGCAGCTGAAGATACTCTGAGCCCTCGCAGCTGAAGATCCTCTGAGTCATTGCAGCTGAAGATACTCTGAGTCATTGCAGCTGAAGATACTCTGAGTCATTGCAACTGAAGATACTCTGAGTCATTGCAACTGAAGATACTCTGAGTCATTGCAGCTGAAGATACTCTGAGCCCTCGCAGCTGAAGATACTCTGAATCATTGCAGCTGAAGATACTCTGAGACGTTACAGCTGAAGGTACTCTGAAACGTTGCAGCTGAAGGTACACTGAGATGTTGCAGCTGAAGGTACTCTGAGACGTTGCTGTTGACTCTCCTTTCTTCAGTAGAGTAAACGTATGTCTACGAAGCAATCATTGCACCCACTCTGAATGTCTAGACAAATAATCTAACTCCATTTCAAATTAATAAACTTGTTATTTCTTCCAAATTCAGTAATGTTCTCCATTTATAAAATTCCATTTCACGAAAAAATGTGCTGAAAGCTGCATATGTTGCAATGGCCACCGAGAGCTGATGGGCGCCAATCGCTGATGGAGGATGCACGATCCGCCTCGTGCAGAGAAGACGAGCTCCTCGCGGCCGCTGCGTCGGGTAGATGAGTCGATTGACTGATTGAATAGAGCAATGCTTGCCAACTTAATACCTGTGACGTCACAAAAATTCGCTCTCCTGCTCAGAACCGATCCGCGGAGCAATGGAAGAGCCCAACGCGGCGGTGTGCGCACAGTGTTTCATTGGTAGTACAGTAGTAGGGGAAAATGTGGAATCGATCATTACGTTTTTAAATGCTAATTATTATTTATAATGTTTATGATTCAATAACAATATGAAGAATTATATAATTATGTAATAGAACACTCATTATTACAGAACTCAAAGGAATATATGACTCTGTTTCTCGTAACCAATACTGTATTTCCACTTCATTTCTTCTAATACATATCATTTTTGGAGAAGACAGTTTTGATATTTTAGTTCAATAATATTTTATACAATGTTACATAATATAATAAATTTAGTTCATCCAGAAACAATAATTAAAGTTAACAAATACAGGATCCATTATGAAAGTAATACTCATTTCCTGAGAAAAATAGATTTTTGTTATTTACGTTAGTAAACACGCACTTAGCCCCTTAGCAACCAACCATCTAAATACTGCTTTAAGAGCGCGTCCATAGCAACGGCCGCTAAAATATTTTTAATGGACTCTCGATCATTTTAGCGGCCGTTGCTATGAACATTAGTTGCTTGCATTAGCAGAAAAAACATTCAACTGTCTGATCACAAACAAAGCATCCACTACCACCAACCCTTTCTACAGAAAATCAAGAGTAATGACAATTCTGAACTCGCGAAAGTGATAAAAGTTTATTTTTAATAAGCGATAAACTAAAATAAACTAAAACTCGGCTTCGCTATCGCTCCGCCTCGCAGTTAACCTTCCGGCTGCGTCCTTAAAGACTCGTTTAGAGGACTCGTGACATAAATATCTCTTATTGATCGGACGTGTATAAATGCTTCAAATTCTTCAAAATACTCTCCTCCTGTATCAGTACACTTGCGAAGACGTGTCTCCCACGTCTGAAAAGAACCCTGAAGGTCCTCGACGGGAATGTCTCTCAGGAAAGTTGTAACATGGATGCTTTCCACGGACTCCCAATGCTTTCCTTTCAGCTCTTTCTTTAGACGGGGAAACAAAAACAAAAGCGCGCGGAGATGAGTCGGAACTGTAAGGAATCCCTCTTATAAGGGAGACCGCCTGGGTGTTGCTCCTGTGTTAAGAACATTCGGCTCATTTTGAATCAAATCCAACAATTCTTGAGGCTCGAAGTTCTTTCCGATCTTCCGTGAACACTTTCGGCACAAGCTTCGCGCAGACGTTGCGCATTTGAAGATTCTCGGTCACTATCCCATGCACCGCGAATGTGGACATATACAGAGGAGTCAGAAATTTGTTGAGTGCTCAACCGACGGTCAGAACGCAAAACTTTGCGTACACAATCCACATTTTCGTCGTTTTTTATATAATTATTTATTTTCCATTCGGATGTACATTGTTCAGTAACATGTTTACTTTTTCATATGCATTGCTGGCTTACAGCTATTCTTATTTCCTAAACTTGAAAACTAACTAACTACGGGAAGGGGTAGGAAGCTACACTCTGCACCTACTGTTCACAATTGTCGGAAAATAAGTTTAGGAAGGCGTCAAAAGTATAACGGTTTTTTATGCGTGTTGGAGTATGGTCTGTTGAGGCCAGGTTGTAGTGGATGACGTGTGGTATTGAGTTGATATTTGAATAGAATGTATTGGATAGATGGGCTATGTGTTTGGAGACGGAAGTTATATTCAATTCTTTGTGTATTTGTTTGTTGGATATAATTTTCATCGGTTCTGGTCGTTGTTGGGAGTTCAGAATGGGGTTCGTCAGTGACCTCCTTGAATGCCTTGTGCCACCTCCCGGTCTGCGACTTTGAAATACAATTCTCCTTGAACCATCTGGAATGTTTCGGTTGCATTCTTTTCAAACTTGACGGAAAACCTGCTGGCGTATCGCTGATTGAGACAACGTTCCCTCCCGCCGTGTTACATTTTCGGAAAAAAACTTCACGCTGAGGCACATATTTCCACTCACACTGCTCGGAGCAAACTGGCGACCGACTGCGTTGGAAGGGCAGACCACCCACCATATTTCCCGACCGATTTTACCACGCTGCCGTGGATAGTCCGTCACAATCATGCACATTACTTTCATAATGTACCCTGTGGATACAATTAGATTCCCGGGAAGGGTCACAAGGGAAAATGTGGTCTCCAGGCTTGATTATTTCATGTAGTTTTGTTTGAGAATGTTGTAAATCCTCGTGATTATCAGTACCTTTTCCATAATAATCTATCTTCAAAATTCTTTACTCATCTCATAATTGCAGGCTATCTCTCAACTCTCAGAAATTATTTTCACCTTGCAGGTTTCTCTAGGTTGCAAGCTGCGCATTCCCTCTGTAGATTGAACTTTTTAACATATTGCAGTTCTTTGAAACACACTAAGCACTTCACCATTGTTTCGATATATTCAAAGAGAAACATTTCTTCCCAAATCGAAAGAAAATTAAGCAAAATTAAGATTCTTCCCAAATCTAAAGAAAATTAAGGCGTAGATGGTCTCCACTCTTGCTCCCTGTAACACAGGCCAGGGACCAATAGGGCAATTTGGCGAAGCTGTTCGTAACTCAAATGAGAAAAGATTGGTATTTCTGTGTGAACAACTTAACATGATAATCAGAAATGACTTCTACCTACACTGAGATGAGCATAGATGAATATAGCTTGACAGAGAGATAGAAGATGAGTGATAGAATAAGTGATTACTCCACAGAACTTTTAAGGAAGAGTGTTGGATGTTCGGGCACACCGAGGAATGGAATGTGTCTTTACTGAAAACCTGGGGAAATCAAAAATAATACTCCCTCCTAGTATCGTAAAGAGAACCCTAATGCTTAAGGAAAGAAATAAAACGAACAAGAAATAAAGTACAACTTGGAAGGACTGGCACGTACCCGTTATCATTATCAAAATGGGTTAGATAACTTATTAAATGAAAGTACAGAACAAACAAATATTGACATGTACGAACACTTAAAAAAACTGCCTGCACCAGGCTGCAAAAGAAGTCTTAGGAGAAGCGGTCATAAGAAGAAAAAAAAGACTAAATATTGGATTAATGAAGAATTGATAAATGAGATTAAAGTGAAGAAACTTTTATCTGAAATATGGTTAAGTGCCTATGAAGACAAAGACAAATACAATTCAAAACTACACCAATACTAGATTAAGACTAATTCAAACATTCAACAATACAAAATCGTCGAGCTTTGACTCAGGTGAGATGTACAGGAGATTCTTCAATTTGAAAAACAAATCCTACGCGTGGGTTAGACGCTAGTGTTGTTCATATACACCGGGCAGACAGACTGACGGACAGATGGACAGGCGTTTTTTAAAAAAACCCTTTTTTTGGCATCAGAGCACACGAAAACGTGTATTTCCGTTGAAATCTCGAAATCGATTTTCCGCAGCATTGCACAACTTTCTCTGTACTACGTATATTCCTCGGTATATACGAACGTATACTGTGACAAAATCTGTGATTTCCACAAATATGAGACTTGCGTCACTCGCTTAAGGTTTCTTTACGCTTTTCGACAACCAAATTTAATAAAAAAAATTGCTTCTATTTTTTAAAAATTTTGAAAGTGTTCCAGGGGCTTCATGTAAAGTGCCCCTAAAATTAAAATATGGGTTTCACGTTCACGGCGCAAATCAGTCAGATCAATTAGGAAATGTCAATTTTAGTAAAATCTGCTTACGGTTTAGCCGATAGCATTGTTCAGACGCACAGACAGACTTTTTTTGTCAACATCCTTGATCCGTATTTCGGTATCAAGGACCCACAAAACATTAATTCTAATTACATAACGTGTTAAAGGATGTAATTTACTAAATATAGGGACGAAATTTATCATTTTTTCATTACCACTGCCATTAAAGAAGAGTTTATCAGTCGAAAATTTATGTTTTATTTCCGCAGCGTTACAATACTCTCTCTAGTAAAAAGTAAAACGCGAATAAAAATTGAAAATATACGATACCTCCTAATCATACCTCGTGTGTAAGTTCTAAGGTCACTTTTCCGGTTTCACTAAGTTGTCGTTAGCACGGAGCGAGATTGCATTGTTCCACTCGTGGCGTTCGAATGCAGATAGTGGCAGGATTTTCGACACTAGTTGAAAAGCTAGGTAAAATTTAGCGGTTATCTGGAGGATAATTCTATCTGCCGGTTGCTCTGATGGGTAGTTTTCGATGGTTTTCCCGATCAACACCAGGCGAATGCCGGAGCACAACCATAACAATCGGACCGAATGTTTCTTGTGTTATCCTCACCACTACCTCCTCCTTTTACCTCCACATGCACACTGCACATACACTGTCACACTTGTCGTGAATGTAGAGCTTCTTCCGGAAGCTAGTGGGAGATTCCTGGGTGGGGAAGCCTCGCAGGTCGACCGGTAGATCGTCGCCGAATCTCGCCACGCTGCGGGAGAAGATGATCGCAATAAAAACAAGCACTGCTCTTACGGAAGTAACGACCTTAGCAGTTGACGCGCTAGGCATTACTAATCAATCAACCCTTCCACCTGTGGGAAAAATCTCTCTTGTGTCAAACATCTGTGCATATTAGTTACTTAAAGTCTTCATAGATTGATTGATTGATTTTTCTCGTGTTTCCGGGCGCGTCAACGACTTTGGACATTTTCCCGTAAGTGTAGTACATGTTTTCTCTCGGGAAACGGGTGTGATCTTCCCCCGCTGGATGGCGAGATCCGGCGCCGACCTACCGTCGGCTAGTGGGGTTTCCCCCTAACCAGGACTCTCCCACCAGCGGGGCACCGCGCCAGCCGGGGCAAAGCTCTAACCTCCCGACCGGTCTCCCGGAATATGTGGTAGTGTAGTGCATGCTAGTGTAAGAGTGTGTGTGTGTGTGTGTGTGTGTGTGCATAAGGAGAGAGGATAGGACAAGGAAGAGGAAGGAAAGATCGCGCGCGGTCCGTGGCCCGTTTCGTAGGGTACAGCTCCAACATTTGCCTGGTGTTGATCGGAGAAACCATGGAAAACTACCGACCAGAACAGCTGGCCGCTGTAATTCTCCTTCAGACAGCGACTGAATTCGACCTAGCTGAATAGCTAGAGTCAAAAATCCTGCCGCCGTGGGGAGTAGGAACCTAGGACCTCCCGGACAGAGGCGCTGCAGTGACATCAGTTGATACACTGAGCTACCGCTCCGGGTCTGAAGTCTTGATAAAGAAAGTTGACACTAAATGAGTGGGGCCGCCTAGCGATGTTTTTCTTAAGCGTTCGGCGTCGCGCGCCTGACAGGCGGCTGCCAGCGACAGTGCCATTGGCGAGGCGCGGGGCGAGCGCGCGGCAGATGGTCCTTTTAGCGGAGGGGTGGGGGAACTGCGCCCGGCGGCGCCTCAAATTGGCCCTTCGATCGCCCCGCCCCCCTCCCCTCCGCCGGCGGCGGCGGCGGCGAGCATTTCACACGCCATGAAGTCGAGCCGGGGCAGGCGACGCCCCCTCGCGGAAGCGAAAGAGCCACACACACAAACTTAGAACGACAACAGAAAAAAGTCTCTTTGCATTGTGTTACGGCTGTGCGACGAAGTTGAAGAGCGCGCCTAAAGCGGCGCGAGGCGGCAGCGGCGGCGGGTGACGGCTGGGCATCAGACCGGCAAAGACGCCCGGCCAATGAGAAATAATCAGCTAGCCGGTGACGGTGAAGCGAGGCTACGGCGCCGACTGCTTGATAAGCGAGCGCCGCCAGAGACGGAGCAGACTGAGCGGGAGATGTAAATTGGAGAAACTGTGGTTTTGTTAGAGTGTGCATTAGGCAAAAGGATTCTCTGACTGCTATTGTAAATATTTCTGTTTCTATGTAAATATTTCCGTTACTGTGTAAATAAACTTGTTGTTTGGAAAGTGAGTGTTTTTTCTGAACATAACACATTGTAAGAAAGCATGGCAAGAGTGGAAGGAGGTGTCATGCAAGCACGTAAATTACTGATCTATAAGTAGAACTACGCTAATATGAGCCCCCAAAAAATGTTACAAAAAATGTTACTTAGGAGATGCCAACGGAAAATGGAACGCAAGACTCTGAATATCACACATAGAGGCAAAGTAAAAAATCTATATCATAAGGAATATAACAAAAATAAAAGATGTCGTTCTACAAGCAGAACTTCAAAAATGGCGCTAAGGAGAACACGTAGCCAAGAAAGTTGGGCACGCGCCGTAATAATGTGGTATCCAAGAACGAGATGGAGGAATCAAGGCAAACAAAGACTGAGATGATCAGACGAATTCAAGAAAGAAGTAGGCAACACCTGGGCACGTGCAGATCGCGACAGACCTACGAGGAAGCACATCGACTGGAAGAGGGCCAATGTCACTGCTGCAAACGACACCTAGGTTTGAAGACATTCAGAAAGGTAACAACCAAGAAGCCAACCACCCACCCTGCATGCGTGCGGCCTTTGACCTTAATGGGATTAAACCAGGCTAATAATAATAATAATAATAATAATAATAATAATAATAATAATATGAGCCCGGTTGCCTTTTTCAGTATCTACGCTAGAGTGGGTGATATTTTAAATAATTACTGACGTTTGAGGATCAACATTGCAAAGCACGATGTTGCATGAAATTAACGCATATATTCCTATCGGGTGGATATATTTAATTACAAAGAATGCTCTTCTGATTCGAATTTTGTAAACAATATTTGCAGCAAAGCTACACACAAAACTTCTTGCATTATAGAGTGAAATTAAAAGCTGCTAAATAATAGTATTACGCCGCAGTTACAAAGAATACAAGAAAGCATGTACTGTTGTATTCACTCTAGTTCTTCAACAAATGTGTCATTTTCTACATTACCTGAATTACACGTATGCATAAATGAAACATCAGTTTTAAATAACTCGAAGAGTTTCATCATAGAGTGCTTATAAAACAAGTGCTACTACAACAGTGCATATGTTCTCGTATTATTTGTAAGGGTTATTGAATATTATAATATTAGTGGAGCAAGCCAAACTGTTTCTAACCCGAAAAATTATTCCCCGCATGGAATTCGAACAAAGGAGCATCGATTCTGCGAGCAGCCAGCTCATCCACCAAGACAGCCGACGCCCGAGCGACGATCCCAACGCATCGAAATAAAAATTAAATGGTATCACTTAACCCTTCAATGGTCGCGTGATTACTATTGTAATCCAGACTTATTAATTCCCTATTTACAGCCACACAAACACAAACCTTTGTAAAGGACTTTTCAGTACCTTTCGTAGAGGATCCCAGTTATTGAATAATAGCGAAATATGACTCAAGTGATAACTGCTGCACTAGCGATAAGCGCCGGAAACAGCTTGGATTACAATAGTAATCCGCGCGATCACTCGCGGTTCAGTTTGTGACCTAATCTGACATCATAAATATAGTTGCAGTCGATGCTCTGAATGTTTAATCAAAGAACAACAGTGGAGAAATGTTGACTAGAAGAGGATTTCTGAAGGTTCTCGCTTTGTTCCTTACGAAACTAGAAATGGAAAGGAAGTTTCAGAGAAAAACTTGTGCTGACAGCAATAAGAACACACAAGAGCTTCTAGAAGAGACCAAGGGTTCAGCGGAGTCACCAAAGGGCAAAGTGTGGAACGTTGTTATCTCTGGGACATCAACGAAATATAGCATTCGATACAACTGCGTTAATTGTGTATCGTGGATGTGGCACATTAAGAAAATCTATGTGAGATGTTTTTCCGACGCAGACATTGAAACACATTCAGAATAGAGGTTCCAGATGTTTAAAAAATTGTGTCAAACTTCTTTATTTAATAATCGTAATGCAAAGTATTTCAGGTGCACAAAATATAGAGTACAAGACTTTCCAAAAACAAACATTTACTCGCATGTATTTCATAATATTTGTTTAAAGGCTTAATACAGGATTTTTTGTGTTGCATTTCATAGACTTTGTAATACATCGTTCTAATAAATTTAATGGTACTTTGTATCTTGTCAGTGTTTTGGATACCATTATTCGTCCATATTTGAACTAAGAGACGATTTGTTTGTACAATATTGTTAATAAGAACTTAAAAAAAATGGATTACAATTGTAATCCACGCGACCACTCACGTCCCAATTTTGAGCGCGACCACTGAAGAGTAAACGGAATTTCTGAGGTTAGCATGAAAATCGTACTTATGATATATTCTTTGACAAACATTGCTACAGTTGAGTAACAATTTGGAGCAAGTTTCAAAAAATGTTGAAAATTGCTGAGGCTATTGTAAACTATTTTCAAAAATAAAAACATCAAATTCAAGAGGATGTGACATACATTAGTCGGGAAATATCAATTTTGGTCAGACCCGGATCACAAGTAAGGTGCTTGTGTTGTTAACAGATAGACCGACGAACGGATGAACAGTGTGTGTATGTGTGTGTGTGTGTGTGTGTGTGTGAGAGAGAGAGAGAGAGAGAGAGAGAGAGAGAGATTAGGGGAAAATAACGGTATTAAGGAGCCACAAAATATAAATAATGACTAAATTAATAATTTCAGAAAATAATTTACTTCCAATAGGAGCAGGAAAAATTCGTATTTTAAGTGTCAGAGGTAAACAGATATTTTGTATCCACAAATTGAAGTTTTTCCCAGCTGCATTACGAAACTTTCTGCATCTAAGAATTAAATAGATACCATAAAGTAGAATTTAGAATACAGAATTTAGTAAATATATAGTACCTACATAAGGGAAAGCAAATACATCTTCTCATCTAAACTCAAGGATGTGGTCATGTGTCATGTATAAGCTCAAGAAACCATGTAAATATAAGTTCATTGTCTGTTATGAGGATTTTTTGCCAGTGGAAATACACGAGTTGCTGCAATGTCTCTGGCAGATTTTTGTCCTGTATATTTGCAGTCGGATGATTTCAGAGCAACAATAGCATCTCCAGCGCTGATGTCGTTTGTTTTCGAAATCTCGAATCCTTCATGACAAATTACCTTTACGGTCACCCGTCGTTAATATTTCAGTCTTCTTCAATCAAAAATCCACGGCTACTGTTTTCGTACTGCTGTGGCTTTGCTAACGCTCCTCTCGGCGTCGCTCCCTCTGTCGCGGATTTTCTCTCGGGCAATCGCGGATCGACTCTGCACTGCGGAATTTCGGTGCACCGCGCGTGCCCGGTGATGCTCGTTGCGCTATTGATAACATCAATAGCCTTTCAGCATTTTATTCGTTGTACATACGGAAATAAATGGGTGCAGATTAGGCACATGGGCCGTCCACACATATTCAGTTCCCTTTTGTTTGTCGAGAGTTTCACGCGGTAAAGTGTGACATGTGGCAAGTCGTGGAACAATGTATGGACGCGATTAAAGAACCAATGTATTACATTTAAACGAGTTTTCATAATCATGTTTATTAGCTACATTCACCTTGAATGGTTTTGAAATGACGTTAAATTTATTTTAAAAGCTACCGTGTGTCAATAAAAGTTACAACAAAGTTAATTCGTAATTATGTTTTCATTTATCTCATTATTTTATTTTCCAAACCTTCAAAAACATGCATTTATAAAATCTGCCTCTTGATGAGCAGCAAAAAACGTATTTACAGTGTAATAATAAAATTATGCTTAACAGAATGCTGTTTTCCCAATGTTCGTGGTGAATTTCATTGTCAGGTTGACAAAAAGTTGGTAATTTCATAAAGGGATATTTTGTTCCACAGATAATTTGAATTAAATTAAAGATATGAGAACAGCCAGAAAAAAGCGTCCATGTTTTGGTAAGTTTCACGTTTGTCTTTTTGAATTGACTTCTGTGCATAAGTCGATTGTCTGGTGTGTCAAATTATATTCTGCACGGTATTCTTTGGTTTGTCTAGAGTTATTGTTCTCTACAGTTATTTGAGTTAAAGCTTACTACTCTGTTTACACAACCATCTCTTTTAAGTAGATTGGTAGGTAGAATGCGTTCCGGACACTGGCAATATATGACTCCGTAGTCTGCATCGCTCTCTCACGACTAATTTTATATTCTCCAGCGTGACAATGACATCTCATTTATACTTGTCACAATGAACTACATGACGTCTGCGAGCTAGAAAGTTTCAGAATGGGGGATGGAGCTATGTAAAAGCTTCCTTGTCAGAATTATGAGCCTTTCATGAAGACGGGAGCTCGAAGAAAGGCTTCGTTTTTGTCATTTCCAAAGTCATTTGAGGAAATCTTTCCATTCACCAAACAGATCATTAGACACAAGTCTGTTAGAACAATCGATGGAATGAAAAATGTCGTTAGATCTGAGTGTCAAAATGTGTTTGAATCAGAAAATTCACGTTTAACCCGGGAGTGCATGCAAGAGGTAGAATCACGCCAGTGCCTGTAATGTATCTCTCAGATACAGCTGCAACTTTTTGTGAATGCGAATGATCTGAAGTTCTATTTACTGAAATATGTATTTTATGTAGTTTATACATGTTCTCAATGCAATTGTTAATGAATCCTACACAGCAGAAACCTTATCTGAATATTTTTGATGAGAAAGATTAAAAAAAACTACACGCAGAAAAAAATTAAACATCTTATTACCTTCTTAAATAATATTAAATACAATTTCCACAAATGATTTTTGTATGTACTAAACAAACATATACTTTACATTTTTTCACCTAAATATTTAGAAAGTCTTTGCCTTTTTTCTACTTTGCAAGATTTGCATTATCATTTCCCTACAGACGTCTCCTGCACATCTTTCTCTTTGGGATGAAATTGTGACAGTCGATGCAACATACGAAAAATGATTACATTTTCTAAAATAAGCACTTATCATAAAAATAAAATGAAAATAATTCAATGATACCCACCGCTTAGACCACGAGCTCAAAATGCACTGGGGCCAGTGCACGCGACGTATCAGCCTGATAACGCGCAGCATAAGTTTGGACATACTCATGAGAAATGATTCAGCGAAAGGATAAAAATAGGCCTAGCGTTCTTAGAAAAATACAATGTAGAAGTACATGAAATTATAGATGACTAATGCATTGCAATAATCCAGGAATACAAAATTGTCGTGGCTTAGATCTCACAGATCTATTGTTGGCACTGTCCGTCTACTGTCCGTCTGTATGTGAACTGTAAGTATGTGAACAAACATAGCGCTTGAACCACACGTACGATCTTTTCCAAATTGAAGAAAATCCTGTCCATCTGACTCTAGTTGAAGCTTTGGAATTTTGAAAAACATTCTTTAAAATTTGGAGGTACAAGCTCCTCAGACATTTTCAAAATTTTCTCACTAACGGCTCCAAATTGTTTCTTGAAATTTCTTGTAAGAATACAGTAAAATACACTTTCAACGGTGGCATAGGCCCAGAGAGACAGAGAGAGCGAGAGAGCAAAAGAGAGAGAGCGAGAGAGAGCGAGAGAGAGCGAGAGAGAGCGAGATAGAGCGAGAGAGAGCGAGAGAGAGCGAGAGAGAGCGAGAGAGAGCGAGAGAGAGCGAGAGAGAGAGCGAGAGAGAGCGAGAGAGAGCGAGAGAGAGCGAGAGAGAGCGAGAGAGAGCGAGAGAGAGAGCGAGAGAGAGAGCGAGAGAGAGAGCGAGAGAGAGAGCG
>BLKR01000143.1:617500-790000 GCA_011170035.1 Teleogryllus occipitalis
AGATTTACGCGAAGATGGGAAGAATGGACACCAGTAAAGAATCACCTTCTACAACAATACAGGCGAAGACTTTGAATGCAGAATCTGTCTGCAGGAAGACGTGTCAAGATCCCTTTCCAAAAGCTTCAGAACATTCACCAGTCATGGGCGAATGGCGTCACGACAAAAGGGGAAAAACAAATATTTTTATAGGCGCATTGACTAGATCCAGAGCAAAATGGCGTTGTGGAAACAAGAAATAGAACTCCGATGGAGACAGCAAGATGATTGCTAATTCAATCAGAACTCCCTTCGTTTCTCTACACTGACGCCGTGAACGGAGCGATGTTTATTCTTAACCGATGGTATACATGAAAACTGTGAAGGACGACGCCCTATGAACTTTGGCTCGCAAAGCTACCGGACGAATCTGATTTCAAGCGTTTTGGCAGTGAAGTCATAAGACCCGATTTACATGCTTCCTTTTGACAACTCCGGAGTTTTAGAGAACGCGCGCATGCGCAATGAGGGTTCTGGAAGCCCATAGGCGACAATGCGTATGCGCGGGCTCACTGAAACTCTGGAATCGCCAAAAGGAAGCATGTAATCGGGTCTTCATGGACAGAGCAGCGGAAGAAGTGGACTTGGGCCGCGTTCCAGAAAGGGTTTCTTCGCGGTTTATAATTTGGAAACAGTCTTTCAGAATCTGATTATCAAGTGAAAGAAATATTCAAGCACCTAGAGATGTCAAATTTGACTTCTTGAAGGAACTAGAATCTGAAGAATTCCGATCAGAAGAGCACCGTATTCAAAGGTTGCTGGCCACACTGAAAAATGATGAAATGGAAACAACGGAATCACATGGAAATCCGTTCACAGAGATGAACCTCAGTTGCGATTCTCTATCATGTCCGAACGAGAATCGCAAACAAAGACTTTGAAGAAGACTCAGACGAGGATATCTAGGAGTTCGTTTCGGAGGAGTCAACGACCTGGATGACTTTGAAGAAAAATTATAGTAATAATAAAATAATAATAAGCCTGCCCACGTTGCGGCAGCCGTCGTCTGCGCCGAGGAGGCTGCAGGTTCGAGTGTTGTCTAAGCATGGTCGTATTCGTAATTGTCCCTTCACTCCTCATAAAATCCCAATCACCTCATAATTCATAATTCAAGGCGTAACAACTTCGCCTTACAAAGGGATACAGCCGAAAAGCAAATTTCCATAACGATACACGTTAATCTCTCTGGGATAAAATACGACAGGGTTTCGGATGATAACAAATAGCGTGGTCATAAATGGCCGATACGCATGCATACAACAACAACAATAATAATAATAATAATAATAATAATAATAATAATAATAATAATAATAATAATTTATCTTTTGCACACACACAGACGAAAATCCTGGCTCACAATTAACTTATTTTAAAGCTTGAGTAAAATACACTAACATATGGTATACTTTCTAGAATAAATAGCTGATAACATTAGTGAAGCTCAGAAACTAAGTCATTTGGTTTTCTTTCAGAATTAAAATATTGTTCTTCTAATTAGGATATGCGGCAATTATTAAAGTACGGTAACTGAAGATTGAGACGCTGAGACATTTTTCTGTTAAATTTACTTATGTTAATTCACAACTTCTATTTTTAATATTAATATTTAAAAATGACTCCAATTGGCAAGTACAAGTTAATATTAAGACTTCTTTGTAATAACATTAATTTACTAAGAAAATAAAAAAGCAATGTCTAATTAGTATTAACTGGCCACCTCAAAATACAACTTCCTTACTTTTTTTTAGCAGCCACCATTTCTTTTCCAGATCTAATCCGCAATTTTTCTCTTTCTAAAGCATCTTTTTTCTCCTTTTCTTCCCGTTCTAGACGTTTCGCTTTCATTTTTTCTTCCAACTTTCTCAACTGTTCCCTTTTTTCGTCTTCAGTAAGAGGTTTTTTCTCTTCGGTTGATTCAGAGAATGAATTATGTTGCGACTTAGCTGCATGGAATTCCATTTCAGGTTGACTTTTAAACAATTTCCCGCATCTGTTAAAAAAGAAAAATAACACATTAATTTAGATTCCATCATGCATATAAGTGACTGTTGTTTATTTAGTATCAGGTTCTCAGCCAGAAGTCCACTTAATCACAAATCTACGAAAGAAAATTGACTACTAAGAAAGGAAATTATGGGGTTCGATTACTTCGTGTTTTCGGGCGTCAACTGCTACAGTCATTAGTCTGTAAGTGTAATGTGCGTTTTAGTAAAAACGCACATTACACTTACAGACTAATGACTGCGGGAGGTGGGGGCGATTTTCCTCCGCTGGATGGCGAGATCCGGTGCCGATCTACACGGCGGCTAGCAGGGTGTTCCCCAACCAAGTATCTCCCACCAGCAGGGCATCGTCCAATCCGAGACAAGCTCTAAGCATTAGACTGGTTTCCCGAAACGTGGTAGAAAAACGAGAGAGACCACTCCAGTGAACGAACTATTTTGCTGAATACAACGCACGAGCAGTTACTAGTCAAAATCACGAACACCAAATTCGTGAGAGAAAGCGCCTGAACGGGTGCAAATTCGAGAAAGATCTGGTAGACCGAGGAAGCAAGACGACCGGTTGGGGCAGAAAAACAAAGATCCGGAGCTGCGTGTGGAGAGGGCTACGCAAGAAGCGTAGAACGGCCGCGGACCTCGTCCGTTTGGCAGCCAGCGGTGCGCTTTTGGAGGCGCGACGGCGTTGCTGCGAGCGATTCAACCTTCGCTGGGAGGAGAGGGGCGTCAGCCGAACTCTCCAGAACGTTAAGTATATCAGAACGTTTTCTGTGCCTCGAGTGAAAGCCCTAGGAAAGTGTTAGTTTCGGAAGCTTATGTGGAAACAATACTGCAGAATATTGAACCCAAAATTGAACGTAACTGAACAAACCTCCATTTGTGCTTACTAGATTCGTAAACTGGAAGATAATTAACAGATGATTGATGACGACAGTGTATTGTTTAAAAGAAAAATCTGTAAATATTTGAATAATAACTTATTTTGGAGGGAAACGTATGTAAATCTAGTGTAATTGTGAAAGGGGAAGTAACGGTTTGTGCTCAAGTGTCTGCGATGCTTAATCAGGAGGCCTGTTTAATGAATACAGCGCAGTGGAGTGTTAAAATATTGCCTGTAATTTAACATATGGGATCCAATATAAAAGGTACCAATAGAATTAATAGCCAAATAGTAAAGGAATGATACCAGACTTGAAAACAGTTTTCGGTTGAGTACTAAAGCAAATAATTATTTGGCAAGAGTAATTAATTAATCGGCCGAAGAATGATTTGGTTTATGATTAACGAAGTGTGTGTGTGTGGCGTAGCGTGGTGGGGGCGGCCCGCACCGGGCGGCACTTTTAGGGGGCGGCAAAATTTCTCAATTAATAATATCTTGTAAAAATCTGAACCATTTAATTTCATATTTTTGTCGCACTACGATTCGGACCGATTGAAATGAGCACGGAATCTTTTATTACTTACTAGTGAACCCCCGTCAAAATTTGACGCTGAGATCTGAGATAAATGTAAAATACTGGGCCCATACTGTTCACAATACGTTGCATTGTTTGGATCTTCAGGGTATAACGAAGATATTCTGTGATGAGTTCCCAAAATTTTGAACACATATGGCCCATGACCAGGTGACAATGCCATATCAGCGCCAAACGACACAAAAGAAAGAGCACTATTATACTGACGGATACTATTTCTAAAGTTCTTTTATGTATCATGTTCTATAAACAATTTTGATTTCTTCTGGCATATTGCTCGAAGGTAAACTAATTTTCCCATTTAAGCAACACAGGGTAAACTCGTTTGCAGAATTTCTCTCACATCCGAAGTACAAAGCAGAACAAAACTGACATTTCATAGACAACGACCCAGCAGAAAACGAAATGACCTCTCTATCACAACACTTACGCTAACTATCTCTTTCCCTGCTTCCAGTTAATGTACGTTTGCGTGTTTTGGAGCGCGTAGGCAACGATTCAGAATTTGACATAACCTGTGAACAACTTCACTACTTTAGTACAACTGAGCAAAACCCACTGTCCGATTGTTCTCTACAAAATACATCACAAAAGCAAATACATGCAAACTGTCAACGACACAATACAATAATTACACTGAAACAAAACCTTGACGAATTGTAAACAAATCTCAACAATCAAAACAAAACATCAAGCAGCGTAGGTATAATCATAAGTGTTCTATACCTGTTATATCATTGTAAGTGGGAAACGTGTAAGAATTTTTGTACTGTGATATTATTTATATATATATATATATATATATATACTTTTATTTGTAACCTGTATAATACCCAATAATGACTGTTCTTGCCGAAAAGTTATTTAGAATTACTGTATATTTTAGACTTGAATTAAAATACCTAAATAAGGGAGCGGCGAAATTTTCTTTCACCCGGGTGGTTGCCACCCAAGCTACGCCACTGATGTGTGTGTTAATTTTTGTTTGAGGATCTAATAAATCCTAAGTTCTGTGCATATCTGAGTAACGTTTTTTTACATGGTCTTAATTACTGACGTTTGCCTCCCAAGACCCCTGTGGCCTTCAGGTTCCCAAACATTTCATTTTTTAAAAATTGTATTATTATTTTGTGGTGAAGTACCGTCACTATATACACTGTAATTACCCGTTTAGTAGCCAATACAACAGGGGGGGGGGTCGTCACACACGGAGTGCGCCGGTGGATTGTAAATAACAGAGCACACACGCTAAATTTGTTTAATGGGCGCCAAGCGTGCATCTTACCTGCCATCCAGCTCCGGCATTGAGAATCCGAGGATTTGGGCGCTCTGAGTCGAAGGAATGCATTATGTATACTAGCTATTTGAATAATACACAGAGATGCAATTTTGTCAAGTGTAATCTAAGTGGCGGGAACACATTTATTGCAAATAGAAAAGTCTCTGATACAATTTACTATTACTATCTCGATTTAACAATCTGCAGTCCAGAACTGTTGTTATTAACTTAATAGATATGGACAAATTCAGAAAGTTGATCATTTTGTTACCTCACTTCGGGATTGCACGCTGGCTGAGCTATTCATACTGAGGCCTAACCAAAGTATGAATAACTACACGGAAATGGCGATGGTTGTTTTGGTGAATTTCAGGCGAGAAATCAATGTAAATATCTATAATAAATAAGTTATGAATGAAAGAATAACGTAATCACTCATGTAATCTAAAGTGTGTCGAGGGTCATGGTTTCATTTGCATATAAAGTAGTATTAGTAATATTACG
This sequence comes from Teleogryllus occipitalis, assembly GCA_011170035.1. Lineage (NCBI taxonomy): Eukaryota > Metazoa > Arthropoda > Insecta > Orthoptera > Gryllidae > Teleogryllus > Teleogryllus occipitalis. The sequence goes on from BLKR01000143.1 coordinate 622,801, forward strand.
ATTATTTGTCATTGTCTTGTACAAGGTAAGATTTCTTAAATAAGGAAAGCTACACTTGTAGAGAATTATCTATAATGCAAGAAAGAGATCATGACCATAAAGATGGAAAATATAATACAGAACTTAAGAGAAATTCTAGGTATCAGAGCCAACATAACTTGTTAGCATGATTTATTAGTGCCAGAATCTCACGACAGGTGTTTTACTTGCTGGACGTGTTTCTCGATGTGGTTTCTCGATAAAGTGTTGTTGGCTGAATTTTTGTTTTTTTTGTTTTTGTAATTAAAAGAATTATTACAGGCGTTGTCTTGGCCAACACATTATTTATTGTAAGAGCGGCTTTCGATGGCTTATAATAACTATAACCGGATATAGTGTCGATGGCATATACGCAAGTAAACACAACACACAATGTAACTAACTGATTGATATGGGTAATTGATGATGAATCGAAAGCTGCCCTTACAATTATTAATATGTTAGCCAAGACAAATTTCTCTTCTTTCACTATCATTTCTCCTTGAAAACGGAACTTCCAATAAAGATATTATTGTGTCCGATGAAACACTTGTATTGCCACACAATGGATCCATCGCAACCACCGAGCACCCCTTCACTGCCTACGATCGCCACGCAAGGAGGAGGAGGAGGCCAGACGCGCGAGAGTCTCAGTGCCAAACCAACTCCAACGCTGGGCAACATGAAACTACCTGCTTTTTACTGGTTTAGGGACGTTGTCATGGCAACGGGAGGAGCGCCTCAGCTTGGGCCGCCACCGCGCCGATCTCCTGCGAAGGCGATGTAGGCTACCGCTGGCAAAAGCAGTGCTATTCTTGGTGGTACTATGTGTAATACATAGAACTGCTTGGCTCCATCATGTGTTGTAATGCTACTTTTGCAAGGGAAACGATATCTTTGAATGTTTATTAGCCAGCCGTTAACATTAGTGTGATTTTTTCAGACAGAGTTAATTCTAACACTTTTTAAAATTAAAACATATCTTTTAGTGTTGTTAATCAGTTTTCTGGGGGAGGCCTGGCCTCTCTTGCCTCCCCTGAAATAAACTCTCCCTATTCACAAACAATTGATCGCCACAATGTTGGTGTCATGAAAAATAGAGATGCCCTGTCGAAGATAATAGATTGCCTTAAATTCTGAGGGAGCAATGAATTAGCAATAAGAGGCCACAACGAAAAGGAAGATTCGGAAGACAGAGGGGTATTTTTAAACTTGCTTCACAACACCAGTCAAATTGATCCTACACTAAAATCTCATTTGGAGAACCCTGGAATATTTAAAGGTACATCAAAAAACATTCAAAATGAATTATTGGAATGCATGCTGGAAGTGTGCAGGGAAGTCATAAAGTCCGAGATTGAAGAGGCATATTTCTTATCGATAATGGCAGATGAAACTCGCGATATTTCTCAAACCTTTCAGCTGGTGATTGTCTTAAGATACTGCAACAACAAGGAAGGTCGAGAGATTTTGGGGCTTCTTCGAACCAACAGGTCATGATGCTAACGCGATAGCGCAGTGCATTCTGACACAATTAGAAATAATTCTGAAGAACAAGACGGACAAACTTATTGGCCAAAGCTACGACGGAGCGTGTTATGAGCGGTGCAATGAATGGTGGACAGGTGCAGATCAAGGCAGAACATCAATTCGCTTATTTTGTCATTGTTATGCCCACAAACTGAATTTAGTAATGGAACGAGCTACGAAACAAAACAAAAAAAGCTCGAATATTTTTGATAATTTAACAGTTTTTTCCACTTTCTTCTCGAGATCGCCATCTAGGGTAGCTGTGCTGAATAATATAGTGTCAAAGAAAATTCCTGGTTCTAATGCAACTAGATGAAATTTTAAATCCAGGGCAGTGGGTGTAGTTTTTGAGAAGGGAGATGCGCTCCATGAATGCTTTCATGTTCCCAAAGAGTAAGAAACATCTACGGATATGACGATCAACGAAGCCAGTGGTTTGGCTCGTTTGCTAGAAGATGAATTCATTTTCTGGCTTGAATTTTTTCATACCGTGATGCCGCATGTTGATATTCTGTACAAGCAACTGCAAAATACCCATATGGATGTGGCGAAAGTGAGGTGGTGCACAGATGCTTTTATTTGTGAAATCAATAGAATTAGAAATAACCTAGCATCTCAAAACAATGAAAAAATTAATTCTGAATCAGTCAAGGGCCCCGAAAGACTGAAGGAAGTGAAACACGGGTTGTTGCCGCAAGAGAAGTGTGTAATCTTATTACAACTCAAGCAGAAAATAGATTTCAATTTACAGGACATTTTGTTATAGCATCACTTGTATGCCGAGAGAAATTTGAAAGGTACAAAAATGAGTTTCCCGAAAATGATTTTCTGACCTGTATGCGCTTATACCCAATTTTTGATAAGGACAAGTTAAAAACGGAGTTGACTGTTTTGTACCAGAGAGAATAATTTAGGAACGTAGGAGGAACTGGAAAAATTGTTAAATTTTCTTTTGAAAGAGAACCTAGCTACTCCGTTTTCTGAAGTCATTAAACTGTTGCGCGTTGCTATTACAATTCCAATGACATTGGAGTCTGAACGATGCTTCTCAACTCTCAAAAGAATTAAAAGCTATTAGAGAAACACCATGGGGGAAGAGGCTACTAATCGCGCACTTTTTCTAGATACTCCACAGCAGGGGGTGCGGGGAGAGGCGGGTTCTGTCTACGTCACGGCAGTGCAGGGCTGTCAACTTTATTGACAGAAAACTCGGCGTAATAATTCGTCTTGGACGAGATAGCTATGAGAAACAACGGAAGATTTTTTTTTAAATTCTGAAGAAATAATTAATAGTTATATAAATAATTGAGTAACAAGAAGGAACATGGTACGTACAGGTCGATAGAAGGAGAGACCGAAAACAAGTCCGCATTGGAAAGGAAGAAGGTAGGCAGCACTGCAAACTGAGTCATGACGTTCCGAGTGGAGCTCATATTTTCTACCGGGCTGAACGAGGACTAGGAAGCTCGAGGATCAAGAAAAAGTGCGAGTATAGTATCATCAGTGGCGATGCTGTCCATAGAGAAGAAAATGGTGGCCGGCGCTTCAGAACTCAACAAGGTTATTGACAAATTTGCCACATATAAAACAAGACGAGTGGAGCTTATTTATAAGTGAGCTAAAAAACGCATTCATGCTTTATTGCCTTCTCTGTATACCTCTCTTGTGGGTGACTCTCTATACTCGAGTTTTCGTAACGTGGCAGCTGAGGCTCCTTCAAACTGGAATATGGCACGGCTTTTAGCGTCTTTCTCGGTCGTGCCGCTAGAGTCGCTTGATTTGCAGCACTACTTGATACGGTCGTGATCATGCGATATCTTGCGCCAGGACAGGGAAAGACGCAAAGAGTCGTGCCGTATTCCATCTTGAAGATAACACCTTCAGCTGCCACGTTACGAAAACCCAAGTATAACGCGCAGTTGCCCATTTAAATGAGTTCTTACAAACAGTGCTAATCAAATGCCGGCGGCGCTAGCCGAATGCGTTTACTACGCTCCGTGAAGTCACGAAGGTTAAGCGCATTCGAGACTCGCGGGTTCGTGGTTGGGTCACCGGCCAGGAACCCCGGGACCTAACGTCGTCGAGCCCCTGGCCGAAGGGATAAAAGGCAATGACTGACTGCGACGTGACGAGACTTGACAAATAGTAAAAAGTAGCACTTTAATGGAGGATTACTCCCCTGTGCTAAAGCGCTCAACGCCCCTTTTAAGGGGGCTTGGAGACGCGTTGCGTCAAGGTGGAGACGCAACAAATTTAAAAAAAAAAAAAAAAAAAAAAAAAATCAGATATAACTAGGGAGATACAACTCTGCTCCTACACGATCGTACCTACCATTTCAAACCATTAGAACTTGTCACTTGTAAATCTTTTTGTGGGTGACATATGTTATAAAATGGCGTTTGTAAAGGACGGAGAGAAGAGGGGCGGGCGCGGTTCTTGATTCTTGCTCTCGATGACACGTCTGGCGTCGCCGTTGATGTTTGTTATATGCAGCACCCCCTACAACATGGGTCACAAACCGCCACTGCTTTTCTCTTATTATAAACGCGAATCTTGTTGTTTAATCATAATGTCGGATCCATTATTATAACAAAAAAACTTAAATCTTTTGGACAACAGAAGAATTTTCAAAGTGTATTTAAAGTCAATGTGATTTAAAGTCAGGGAAATGAGAAAATTTGTCATATTTTATATTTTAAACTACAGTTCAGCAATTGAAACTAGTTGTGCTACGGAATGGGACAGACTTTCTCGGACTAGTTAGTTTTCTAATTTCGTTGGTCTGGGTGAACTTTACAGTCTTGCTCTATCCTTTTGGCAGCTGCCAACTTTCGCCACCCAAAGTTATTTAGAGGCTAGTAAAAGTGCAAATATCTTGCCTGATGGATATACACAGGATAAAATTGATAAATGTTAAATTTTAATCCTATTCAATTTGTGGGTAACTACCATTAACAATTCGGACTGTACCTTTGAAATTGAGTGTGGACACACAACGTATTAGATTTTCTATAAATATGTCACAAATACAATAAACCACGTATGACAAGTCAGGATATGAACATAATCATACAATATGAAGAACTCAGGAATAGCTCTTTCAGAGAATATGACAAACTTAAATACTCAGAAGGTGGGACATCTGAAATCTTGTTCTACTAAGTCTTTAGTTCTAAGTTAATATTTTCCCACATTTTCTCAATTTTTCTGTTTCCTAATGGTAGAACCAAAATATTACTTCAAGAAGGGTCCTCGGTGGGTGACGGGTTAGCTTACTGCCCTCTGAACCCCCAGTGCGCGGGTTCGATCCCGGCCGAGGAACCCGGATTTTCGAAGGGCGGAAAATCCACAGTAGCCATGCCACTCTTGTGGCATGTAAAAGAACCCTGGCAGAATGCCCGGCAAAATTAAATCCCTCCGACAACATCCCGCTCTAACGAGATCCCACTTTCTCCCAACCAGACATCTCGGATATAGTTAACTGGGCCCGACATCTGGCGGAGAAAGTGAGTCAAATCCCAGGCGTAGACGGGACTGCCCACGGGGTGCGCCTGCTTAGATTAAAGTCCCCAGACCCGCGTCGGGGGTAGGCTTCGAAGGAAGCCTGGGTCGAAACTCGGGTGGGGAACACTGCCTACGGGCAGTCTCCTCGCAAAAATAACCCGTACGAATATATATACTTCAAGAATATTGAAGAAGAGTATAATCTCGTCCTACAAGTAAATTTTTGTTGAAAATTTTGGAGCAGTTTTTAAGAATTAGATGTTTAAGCGCTACTGTAAATGCAACATTTGTAACTTTATCACAGAAATATTTTGAGTTTTCGAAAAACTTCATTGGATGTCATTTGCCGCTCACAAATTTAATAATGTATTCACATCGATGGAAATATTCATATCAAAGGTGCGAGCGATATTAAAAAATTACATTACTGAAATTTTTTAAAAACAAAATATAGCAAAATGAACTTTACGTCATATTAACCAATGATATTAGCACTATCCGTACGAAACGTTTGAAGAAAAAATTAGGAGCCGTTTTTAAGAAAACGCCATTTTCGAAAGCGAAATTTTTAGCTTGTTTTCACAGAAAAGTTTTGAGTTTGCGATAAACTTTATCTGACAACATTTAAAGCACATTTACTCGTAAAAGCAATCATGTGAACAAATCGACACTAATGTAAATATTATCGACGTGAGAGACAAGTCAAAGAACATTTTGTAATTATTTAAAATTTGAAAATGAACGGTGTACCATTGACTGATGTTATAGCAACAAAATTTTTAGGTCTCTCAATTCAGTCAAACCTTAAATGGAACGTCCATTTAAATGAATTGAACACAAAATTAAGTTCATTATGCTACGCGTTCAGAATTCTTGCAAATTTAGTCAACCTTCATACTGCTCGTATATATTTCGCGAATGTTCATTGCCGCCTAAGATATGGCATAATATTCTGGGGAAACACATCTTATAGCTCCCAGACTTTTAGATTACAAAAACGAATTGTACGAATAATAACCAAATCCCACCCACGTGATTCATGTAAGCCTCTCTTCATTAATCTAGGAATTTTACCATTACCGTGTCTTTTTATTTACGAATCAGTGTTTTTTGTCAAAAATGATTTGCTTAAGGGCGGGAATATATTTTCAGAAAATGCCGATGTCTATTATTAAAACACTCGACGTAGAAATCATATTCATCAGGTGACAGTATCAACAGCTCATTACAAAAAATTCACATACAATACATGTACATTATTTTACAACACTTTGCCGGATGACATTAAACGATGAAATTCAATAGAAAAGTTTAAATCCCTAGTGAAATCGTTTCTGCTGCATAACTGTTTCTATACAATTAGAGACTATACTGAGCATCACAAGAAAAGTAACATTAATTTTAACAATGATACATAATGCATTATTTAGCATTTGGACTGTATAAATGAGTATAAACAACCTGTAACAACTATTGTACTACAGCCTCCGGGTCAATGACCCCCATCTCGATCAGGTTTTTCGTCCAGTTTCCCTGATCCATTGAGCAAATGCTGAGATGGCCCCTTGTTTTGCTTCTGGACATAAATGTAACTTCATTTTCTGTGCACGTCTTCTAGAATTCAGTGGGAAATACAATTATTCAAATTATCGTTTCCATGTTGTCGCGGCAGGAAGTATTATTCCGAAGGACAACATGGATAAGAGCCAAAATTTATTGCTTATTTATCCTTGGAAATAGATTTTATTACACGGGAGGGTTTTTTTTTCTTTCTTCCAAAATTTAAGTAGTATATGACTTAGTGTAGGGATCACAGAATTTAGAAAATGTGCACACAATTCACTTTTCCCTATAGCACGCCATGCGCAGTTTTAACTGTTTTTTGACGTAACATAAAATAAAATAAAAAATAACGAAAGAATAGAACAACACGGCATATATTTCATCTCATAGAGTACATGTAACACTATCCTCAACAAAAATTTAAAGAAAATATTTGGAGTCTTTTTAAGAAAAACTCGTTTTTGTTATTTTTTAAATTGCACATATTGCACGCAATATTACGCGAAAACGACTAGTATTCGAAAATTCAGTGAAAATCGGACAGTGAAAATCGGACATATGCCACCTTTATAATCGTATTTCACTCAATTCTTACCAGAAATTTAAAGAAAAAATTGGAGCCATTTTTTAGATCATTTTGAAAACGTCCTTGGGGCTTCATGTAAAGTACCCCCAAAATTAATGAATATTTTTCAAAATCGTAGAGCTTCGACTCAGGCCAGTTCGTCAGGAATTTCTTCATTTTAGGAAAACTCCTACACATGATTTAGACGCTAGTGTTGTTCACATACACCAGACGGAAGGACGTTTTGCCGTCAATCAATTTTTCAGTATCAAAGATCCACAAATCATGGATTCTGGTACGTGTCAGATGATTTTTTTCTAAATTCAGCACCCGGAGGTATCTACTTTTTCGTTATCAGGGTTTGGCAATAAAAGTTTTGCTGCCGAAAATTCTTCGTTTTTTCGTGCAGCATTTTCTCTTTACTGCGTAAGCGATCATAACGTAAAAATCTGAAAAAATAACGATTTATGTTTTGAGAGAAACTTTTTGAGATTTTTTGAAGCCTGTTCCAGGGTTCACGGAGGGTAAAAATTATTGTTTTGTTATTTGTTGTTTTTTTTTCTCAAAGAAAAATTGTGTTTGAATTTGGCGCTGAGAAAATATCAAACTTGTTGTGCTACAGAATGGCACAGACGTTCTCGTAGTGAAGGTTTCTTGCTGTGGACTGGTTTTACGGTCTTGCCTCATTCTCTCAATGATTTGTGTTTTGAAAGGAACTTTTGAGATATTTTTCAAACCTGTTCCAGGGATCATGGAAAGTGAAAATTATAGTTTTTTTTTTCAAAAAAAGTTTTGCATTTGAATTTGGCACTGAGAAAATATTAAACTAGTTGTTCTACAGAATGGCACAGACATTCTTGTAGTGAATTCCCTTGGTGTGGACTGGTTTTCCGGTCTTGCCCCATTCTCTTGCCAAAAGTACGTTTTTTGACATTTTCTCAATTTTTCGGTTTCCTAATAGAACCAAAATATTACTCGAAGAATATTAAGTAAGAGTAAAACCTCGTCATAAATGACAATTTTTATTGAAACATTTAGAGCTGTTTTTAGGAAAATGGTGTTTATGCGTTACTGTAGATGCGAAATTTCGAATTTTTTTTCACAGAGAGCTTTTGAGTTTTCGAAAAACTTCGTTTCAAGACATTTGAGGCACATTATCTAACAAATGCAATAGTGTTTACAAATCGCAGGAAATGTGCATATTAACGGCAATATATATTTTAAAAAAATCCGTTTGTGTAAGTTTTGAAAAAGAAATGAATTCCCCAAAACAAAATTTGTCGTTTTAAACAGTGTCTATTGGAAAAGTTTGAAAAAAATTGAAGTCATTTTTGAGAAAATGACGTTTGTGCGTTTCTGAAAATTTTGAATGCGGAATTTGGAAATAATTTTTAACAGAAAACTTGAGTTTTCGAGAAACTTGATATGACTATTTAAAGTACATACACTCATAAATACAATAATTTGACCACAAACAGTGAACAAATTGCCGTTAATGTAAATATTAAGGACGTGACACTTGTCAAAAAAAAATACATTTTGGTAATTAAAAAAAAGGGCAATATGGTTTTGGTCATCTTTTAGAGTACATTTAACACTATCCTTACCAAAACTTTAAAGAAAATATATCGAGCTTTTTTGAAAAAATCTTGTTTTCGTAATTTTTTTAAATTGCAAATATTTCACACAATATTGCCCGAAAACGACTAAAATTTTCAAAAAATGTACATGACCGTAACGAAAGAACTAATTATGGAGAACAAATTTCATTTGAAGGAAAAAACGCTATCTTTAATTTGTAGTTGTAAGAAAACGCCGAAAAAATTCAATTTTGCAATTTTCTAAAATTCAGATTTAAAGTAAAATTCAGAGTCCGTTAACATCGGTCCTATACGACCTTTATTTTTACTCTATAGTGTAGATACTCTTTTTTTTACTCAATTTTTACAATAAATACTATTTTACTGTATTTTTACAAGAAATTCAAAGAAAACATTTGGAGCCATTTTTGAGAAAATTTAGAAAATGTCCGGGGGGTTCTTGTAAAGTCCCCCGAATTTTGAAGAAAGTTTTTCAAATTTGCAGGGACTCAAGTTGAGCCAGCTCGACCGGGGAATATCTATTTTGAAAAATAATCCTACTAGGCGCTATCGGTGTTCACAGACGGACAGACGGACTTAAAACACACTCTTTTGGTATCAGGGGACCCCAAAACGTGTATTTTCGTTGAATTCTGAAAAGTGATTTTCCGCAGAATTACGTAAATTTGTCTATACGGTATACATTACTCAGTATATACGTTCGTATACGAGAAAGTAAAAATATTTTTCTGAGAGTAGTATAAATTATTTTCTTATTTTTTTCAATAAGATCAAATAGTGTTATGTTTCGAAAAAGAATAGAAAAAAAACACGTTTCTGGGTGTAGAGGGGTGTCGATGGTGGTACGGGAGTCAAAAAACCTTTATGTTAATTTATAGTGTAACTACCTGATGTCATTTGGTTTAGGGGAACTTTTTACAATGTAATGCGGGGGGATCCTTTGTCGTCCCCCCCCCCCAAAATAAAAGATTCGAAATTCCGCCTGTGATTATTATCAATAAAGTCTATTGAGATAATAAATCATGATAAATTTTCAAAATTGTACGTATTTCAACATTATTATTATTATTATTATTATTATTATTATTATTATTATTATTATTCTGAAACCAATATATTTTCTAACTTTCCTAATTTTTCATTAAATGGAAACCCATTTCCTTTCCATCAGTAATTGTGCCAGGTGCATTATGACAGGTAACAATTTCTTGTCTCAGCATATAAAATAAAATTATATTAATTTAGGTTAATGTATAATTTTTAACATTAAAATTAATAGTATTACAGTTAATTTAATAGCATTCTTATGTTTTTCATTGTACGTTATAAGAAGCTACAGAAGATGTATTACTAAAATGTTAATATTTAATTATTAATTGTTTAATGAGTAGATACCTACATTTAACAGTTAACATTTCTTCATTTTTATTGATTCCTACTAAATTTTAGGTATTTACTTATGATTTTCAAATTAATTATTTATAAGTATTCCACAACTGCTAAAGTAGAATTTTTGAAGGAAAAATTTGTTTATTGACATCTTTTATTTGCATAAGTCAATTATATACTTTTTAAACGGTTTATTTTGCTAGGCAGAAGAAAAGTGATTTTTTGTGAACTCAAGTTTCTTGCACTGGACTGAAAAATAAGCACCAATGGTGTTTGGGAATATGTACATGGTCCGTTCAACTCACTGTTTCATTCTTAGATTAACTCCAAGAGTTGATTGATACTCCAGATGTTTGCAATCTGAAACGCCTGATTGCTCGTCACAACGTGGGAGAAATTCCTACGAATACAGTGGGCCTAAAACCTACACAAACGCGCGGTTTGATTCTGAGAATGCTGTGTGCCTAAACTGCCAAAACAAGTTTCAGAAAAACTAAATTGAATTTCTCTACGGGATGAGGCAAACAGTAACAACAATCATAAATAGTCAAAAGTTTAATGAATTGTCCTTTCATGGTTCCTTGGAGAATGCGGACATCAGTTTTACAACAATTATAACTGGAACTTAATGTTCACGTCTTCACCAATACTATGTGTTGCAAGGTTTTGTTTTGAAGCTGTATCAATACGTCTGTAAACAAATTTAAATACAATACAAACAAACTGAAAACCCTACGCACCTTAATAAAAGTTTCTCTTCTTTTTGTGTAACACTGCAGACAGTGTTAAGTTTTATTTTTACAATGTAGCTGGACATCCAGCATGTTTAGAAACCCATCTATTTTTCTCCTCAACTACTTTTCTATAGTACTATAATAACTAGACATCGGATGTTTAGGCACTAAAAAATCGTCTTTTAGGCGCCTAAAATGGCACTGAAAAAGTCAAGAATAAGGAGAGAAAAAGCACAGTCATACGTTACATACACAATAAAATGGAAAATTGTAATTTTTGTATATATTATTTTGTTAACTTAAATGCACAAAAACAGTTCGTATATTTTAATGTAAAACTAGATGTACATATTTACAACTCTTCTACATTTTATTCTTAATAGTTTTCATTAACCAGTAATATTTGCATATTACCAGTAACTTTTCAAGGATCACAATTTCAAATTTGCGACAACTGGGAGACAAAATCAGTTTTAATGCGGAGAAGGATATATGAACGATGTGACTGGCATATATTTTAGCAGTCCAACACAAGCAACACTGAAACCTTCTGGAAATTTATATTTATTTCCACTTAAAATTTTAGTTCCCTCGGTGTATTGTCAATCGTCCATGTTCTCAGATCATGGCTAGTATTTGTGAAATAGGGAAATGGAGAAAAATCAGTTGGTATACTTTCAGGAATTCTCTCGTAATTTTAAATTTCAAGACGTGAATTGAAGGTTTCGTAATGAATGGTCTCGTTGGCCATCCCCGATTTTCCGATATCTTAGCATTGTGTAAAAATATAATAAATAAAAGGCAAAAAAGGTCCTAAAAAAGGTATTTATGCAAAAAATAGGCATTTATGCTAAAATAAGCAAAAATAAACATTATAAAATTCCGTCATATGTCATCATTTATCATGATTCGTGGACATATATTATCAGCCTTTAAATAAGTTCTCTAGAAAAAAATAGGCATTTCCCTAAACATCCGATGTCTAATAATAACATATACTTTCCTGAAAGTGAAAGGACAATGCCTACTATATCTATAATACAATTAAAAAAAACAAGGTATTTCTGCCAACGTACGAACAAACAGATCGTCTACCTGAAGATTTTTATGATCTGACATTCTATTTCGTTTTGGTTATCTTCGCGTATTTCTCTACTCAATTGTTAATGTATTCAATTAAACTTTTGCACTCCTTATGACAGCTTCTTCTTTATTCTTTACAACTTCATTGCTGTGATTAGCTTGGAAAGAAATATAATTTACTAGCTGACCCGGCGAACTCTGTTCCGCCTTAACAGCCGGTTCCATCTTTTTCTCGCGTCGCACTCCCTGTGAGAAACTGTACTATCCTTGTTGCACTCGTGATAATAAAGCAATTGCAGATTTGTGTTTTTCTGATATTAAATAGATAATTAACCGTTCTGATATTAAATAGATAATTAAAAAATCTAGTAAACGTAGCAGAGCGTTTTTTAATTGATTTTTGTTTAAGAGAGAAATACAAAGCTGTAATCATAGGGACCGGCTGTTAAAGGCAATAAATAAGCAGATTTTGGAATTTATTAAGTTAAATTGTTTATTAGAAAATACAAATAAAAAAATTAAGTAGAATAATCATTCATTATTGTTCCTGTATTTTGGTGCATAGGTTGCACTCTTCAGTTAAGTACCTTCACGCGAAAACATGCAAAATCACGCGAAAACGTGCGTTCTCACACAGGAACGCTGTCGAACGGGATAAACAGTATCCTATGTCCGTCTCCTGGCTCTAAGCTTCCTGCTCACCAATTTTCAGCCAAATCGGTACAGCCGTTCTTGAGTTATAAATAGTGTAACTAACACGACTTTCTTTATATATATATATATATATATATATATATATATATATATATATATATATATATATATATATTTCCTAGTTCGCAATTATTCATATAAAACCAAACTATAATTTAGTTATTGATAAAAGTTGTTGGATTGTTAGTTCCCATAATTATAAAGATCAATATCACAGCTGTTGTCAGAGAAAAACGTAGAGTCGAATGCTTTGCCTACGACCACAGTAGCAGAGCCTATGTGCACTGACGCTCGCTGAGGGTCTGCACTCTGCAGGTCTCCGTAGAAAGAGAACATACGGATTTAGCGCGGTTTCGCGCTCCGCGTCCGCTAGCCAATCAGGGAAGCCCGGTGCCGAAAACATGTGCAGTTTGCTTATATGCGACCCGGAAGCTGAAGTACATTACTTGTTACAGGCATATTAAACCTTTTTTAAATTATACAATCTAATATAACTAACATAAACTAACCCTTTATATATCATTGTTTTGTTAAAATAAGTATTATTTTTCTTTTTGATGATCAGTATGGTCTCTAATTGTATAGAAACAGCTACACAGCAGAAAAGATTTCACTTCAACTTAAATTTGTGTCCTGACTTTACTTGTTTAATGTCATCTGACAATGCGTTGTAAAGTAATGTACATGTATGCGGATAAGGTCTGGGTACTACAGAATATTATGCCATATCTCAGGCGGGAATGTACATTTGCAAAGTACACGCAACGAGCTGCATGAAGGCTGACAGAATTAGAAAGAATTCTGAATTCGTAACATAATGAACTTAATTAAGTGTTTAATTCTGATATATGTACATTCCATTTGAGGTTTGACTGAATTGGGAGACCTACACATTTTGTTATTTTAACATTAGGTTATACGTAAACGATATGCCCTCCATTTATTAAAAATGGAAGAACAGTACTGTTTGCCGATGACACGAATGTTCTTTGGCAAAAAGAAGTAATTAATAATACAATTTGAAAAGTTTGCATATTGTTCATTTTCAATGGAGCATGCGATTGCCGATTTGAAATGCAAAATTGCATTGAAACAGATTTTCCTTCGTTAAATATTAATTTTTTATCACGAAACCAGTTTGAAACTTTTGAAATTGTATTATTGCTTCTTTTTTGCAAAGAACATTCGTGTCATAGGCAAACAGTACTGTTCTTTCATTTTTAATAAATGGAGGGCATATCGTTTACGTATAACAGAAAGAGGATAGGACCTAGGATCGAACCTTGCGGGACCCCAATCTCAATTGGCAAGGAATCGAAAAGATAAGTAAATAATGTCCTTTCGTGCCAGTACGGTATTTGTACTCTTTGAGTTCGATGTTGAAGGTACGAGGTTATCCGATCTAGGGCAATACCACGAATCCCATATGAAGATAATTTTGAGAGCAAGATGATATGGTTAATAACGTAAAAAGCTTTCGAAAGATCTAAAAAGATTCCAATGGGTGCTTCATTTTGGTCCATGGATGAAGCAACATCTTTTAAGAAGAGAACAAAATGGCAGTTTCGGTAGATTTTGATTTTCTAAAACCGTGTAGTGAGTCTGAAAACGCTTCGTTTTTCTTGAGAAAAGTTTCCGTTCGAGTGTAGAAAAGCCTCTTTAATGTTTTTAAGAAAACTGACAAAAGAGAAACTGGCCGATAATTTTGATTTTCATTTTTGTTCCCTTTTTAAAAAGTGGCTTAATTTTTGCTGTTGTGAAAATATCTGGAAATATTCCTGTTCGGAAAGAAGCATTGAAAATGTGATTTGACGGGTGTATAAAGGCAGGTACACGAGTTTTTAATAAACAGTCCGGAAATTCATCTAAACCAGATGAATATTTATTTTTTAGTTTACTGATTATTCTGAGGATTTCATTGGAAGAAGTTTCGGAAATAAACATCGTGTCGGAAAGTTTTTGGGGAAGTGTATCATAGTGAATTTTTTGGTTTTAGTCCCGTCGTGAGGTCAGCCGCAATTGTAGAAAAGTGTTGGTTGAAGAGATTTGCAACTTTTTTCGGATTACTTGCTTCTCCTTCACTGTCCTTTAAAACAACATTCTCTACAAGGTATCGAGATGATGTGGTTGTATTTTTTATGATATTCCACATTACTTTAGTTTTGTTAGTAGCGTTCAAAATACCCTGATTATTTTTCATTATCTTTGCCAGAACTGTAAAGACTTATACCTCTTTAGTCTATGCCTGAACTATTACTCTCCTTAAAATTCTTTTTTATTCTCGGAAGTAGACATGGAAACCGGGTGACACGTCGTGATGTTTAGAAATAAAGTGAAGCGTACGTTTGTTTTTACGCGGTGTTCTAATTCCTTGTATTACTCCAAGTATTACTTTTCCGTGAAATGTTTAATTTTCTTTTTAAGAGGACGCGTAAATGAAAGCTTTGAGAAAAATAAATTATATTTTTCATTTGTGTCAACCGCGTTATAAACTGCGTGTCATGAATCTTTCCAACAAGTAGCCCGTAAATAATTGTATGTGAACTGAAGTGAATGCTCTACACATGCGTGTATTACTTATTGTATCACTGTTCATGTTATTAATGATTGTAAGAATTTGTGCATCGTGGTCACTGTAACCTACATTATTCGTTATTTCGTATCTAGTTGTGGTTGTGTGGACTATAATTTGATATAATGCTTTTTGTGATTCAAATGTATTCCGTGTAGGTACATGTAATATCTAAATTAAAAGAATGAAGTAAATTGAGAAACTTCTTTTTTGTGGAATTCGCTCAGAAAATCAATATTGAAATCTCCACATACAACAATGGATTTAAAAGAGAGATTGCTAATTTTGTTCAGAATTATCTCTAGATTATCTAAGAAAATGAAATAATCTAATACTCACTTTGTGGGAAGTCTGTAGACGCAAAGTAAGATAATTTTGAGCGTAGTAAGATGTACGACTGTTTCAAAAACTTTTTCAACTGCATATTTATTGAATTCTGACAAGGTAGAATCAATACCATTTATTAGGGAAATACACGAACCTCCTTACGGGGGGCGCTTATTTGATTCCGTCGCTCTACAATAAGATCCTGCAAGGTAAAAGCTAGGAATTTGGTGTGTATTTAGATCATTTTTGGAAAACCAATGTTCTGTAAAGCAAAAACTATCTATTTGACTTAGACACACTGCAATGCTGTCTCGATAAATTCAATTTTATTTGAAAGAGATTGCACATTATGATGCATTATTCCAATCTTTTGCATGTTTTTCTGCTGCATTTGGCTGTAGTTGCTATTTATTTATCTCATTTTTACCTCGAGTGCGTGGTCGAAGAAAGTAATCCCCGCAGTGACAGGTGGTGAGACAGCTGTAGAGGAATGAATAGTGGGAGAGGTAGTAGAAGTGTAGTAGTAGAGGCAGAAGAATGAATAGTGGGAGATAGATTGGGTTCTGAGGATAAGGTAAAATTTGTAATATAAGGTAAAATTGGGTCCAAAGGGGTCCTGGAGGATGGAAGAGAACTAGGAGATGTGGGTGAGGATGAGTCTTGGGCGGGACACTGCCGAGGATGTGAAATGATGTTCTTTGCAAGCTCGCTACCGAGTGCATGTTTTCCGACAAGCTTCAGATGAAGACCATGTCGGGTGAAGTGTTTTTCTGAGAGAGAGTTTAGCTCAAATAATTTAACATGTGCGCCTCTCAGATGCAATTTCAATTGGTTGTTTGCGTGTCTAATTTCTTTGCACAGTGTTGTTTTGTTGTACCAGAAGGGCAGAGTCAAGAAAATAATGTTCGTGTTTTGGGCGGCACGTTGTAGTTTGTCAGCATGTCGCTAAGGTGTAAAGTGACCACCCAAATTAATGTCATTCTGCCCTCCTATGATGATGACTGTATCCCGTTTGGTGAGAGTTTTTGTGTGGCTGTCCAATTCACTGGTGACATCGGAAAACCTCCAGTTATGTATAAACCCATCCTTGACAGAGAAATTGGATGGGAATCTTATTTCATTAATGTTTTCTGGTTCAAATCAAATGCTTGAAAGGAACGAAATAAAAGGGCTCTGTCGTACGTACATAATAATATTATGGAGAAAAACCGAAAGTAAAATGTATATACTCGTACTTTATAATTCACGAAACTGTTATCTTCACTTTGAAATCTGATTTTCCTACAATTATAATAATTGTGAAACTTCAACTTTGTATCTGGTGCCGAAAATCCTAATTTATTCTGCGCGCCTGATTCAATCTGCCCATTGTCAAACCATGGTGTAGGTTGTTGTTCCATGGTAGCTATATGCGACGGGCAGTCGCCCCTTCACCGCCACCCACCGCAAAGAGCTGGAGGCAAAAAGGGCGTGGGGAGGAGGTGCGAAACTTCCAAATACGATTCGGCACTGGGATTGTGGTTCGCAAATAGACAACTTTGTGAAAGCCCTTACCAAGTACACCAATAATGATTGGCTCGCTCGCTGCCGTTTTTCGGTTTATACTTCCCACTCCACCTGTGCTTTCGCTACTACTGTTCATTCTTGAGCCACCAAGTCACCTCAGTTTACGGGGCTTGTTCGAAAAATGACTGAGGTAAAATCGGACACACAGTTATTAAAGATAAATTCATTACATTTCGGTTACAGATGATACGAGAACGTCTGCGCCAGTTATAACAACAGTAGTGTGATTTGTGAAAAAAAGGGATGCTACACGACGGCCCAGGGGCCCGTTTCACAGAAGTTACAAGTCCACAAGTTACAAGTGAATTCACTGTTAACTTGCGAGAACTGCGGCAACTGCATTTCACAATCGTATTAGTAATCACTAGTAGTTCAAGTGAATGCCTAGTAGTTCACAAGTGAAATTCTACAAGAAACAAGTGTTTCTGTTTCTCAGAATCTACTAGTAGTCAAATACAATTGTAAATGAGTAGTATTATGTGACAAGCCGTACAGATACGAGTAAGAAAGTGTTGCGGCGATATGTGAGAAGTTATATCGCGCGCCAATTCGGCAGCGCGGGACGCCGGCTACGGAAGGCAGCAGGGCCACGAACCGGCGCGAAGACCGCCCAATGAGGAGTGAGCGGCCGGCGAGCGGATCTACAGGCCCGAGGCGAATCTGCGACGCGGAGCGCTTCTTAACGGGCCGCACCGGCCGGAGGGGCACTCAGTAGTGAAGTGCGATCCTGAAGCGAAGTAGTGACTGTGACCCTAGTGCGAACTCTGCGACGTAATTGGTATTCTCTCTCCGGCGATTTTTGGACGATAGTGCGCGATTTTGGAACACCACTGCTTTGTACTACGGACTACGCTTTTGGATACTTGTAAACTAGATCACGCCTGTAAAAGTTGAACCAATAAATTGTTATTGTTGACTTGTGTCTTTTCACGTACATAACAACTGGCGACGAGGAAGAAGGAAGATGGCAAAACAAACGGCGCAATCCGAGTTGGTGCAGGCACTGCAGTTAATGCAGCAGCAACAGCAACAATTCATGCAGACCTTGGTGGAGTTACAAGCCAAGCAGCATAGAGACCAGTTGGAGGCAATAAAAGCGGTGAGTCGAAGTAGAGGCGAGCTTGCGTCGGTACCATTCGCACCATTTAAACAGCAAGTAGAAAGTTGGTTTGACTATGTGGAAAGGTTGGAGCAACATTGGGTTTTCTGTGGTGTGACGGAAGAACGAAAACGGGCAGCTTTTTTGAGTAGTGTAGGCTGCGAAGTCAATAGTTTGTTAAAAAAATTGTGCACGGGACAAGTAGGGGCGGAATTGTCGTGGGCAGAAATAAAGGAGTTATTAGATAAGCATTACGAAAGGAAACCGCATGTAGTGGCAGCGAGGTACGCATTTTTTCAATGCAGGAAAAAAGAGTCGGACACACATGCCGAGTGGATCACTGAACTGAACGGGTTAGCAAAGAATTGTGAGTTCAAGTGTCAGGCAAAGAACTGTAAGATGTCGTATGCAGAAACTCTGATAAGGGATGTGGTAATTTTGCACACACCCGAAGATAAAATCAGGATGCAAGCACTGAATAGTAGCGACCCGTCGCTAACGGAAATTCAAAAACTGGCCACGACATTTGAAGTAGCATCACAGACTGCGAAGCAAATAGCCGCCGGCAGCTAGGTGTACGAGGCGGTGGCGCGGCGGCGCGAAGGCCAAGGCAGCGCTGATAAGAGGCTCGAGCGCAAGATAAGGGCTCGGCCGCAGCGAAGCCGTTCGCCGCCGTTATCGAGTTCATCAGCGGACTCGGAGGACGCGACACGTAATCACAGGCACAAAGATAAGCAGTGCAGGTACAGCAGTGGTAGTGACTCAAGCGTCAAGAGAACAGCAGATAAAAACATCAGGAAGTCTTGCAGGAATTGCGGCAAGTTCCACGAAAGATGGCAGTGCAGGTTTAGACAGGCACAGTGTTTCCGGTGCGGGAAGTTGGGGCATATTAGAGAGGTATGTGTGTTAGCTAATCAGGAGAGGCGTGAAAGGAGAAAATGGAGAGAGGAAGAAGAAATGGAAGTGGAGGTAGTAAACCAATTACTGAGTGGTAAAGGGCAAGAGAGACTAATGTTGAAGCTTCAGTTAGGAAAAAGTGAAGTGAGGTTTTTAGTAGACTCAGGTTCTACGGTAACACTGATTAATCTGGATACGTATACGAAACTTGGAAATCCGCAGTTGGAGAAAGTGGGCAAGCTGGTGTTTGGTTTTGGTAGAGACCCAATTAAGGTGTTAGGTAAAGTGAAAGTGCCAGTGGTGTATAGAAGCAAAAAAGCAGAGTTAGAAGTGATTGTTGTAGACAGATACGACGTGGTGAACATACTAGGGTTGAATAGTTTTGAGAAAATCGGACTAGGTGTGTGTGACAACGTATGTATGTTAGAGCAACAAAAAGTGTCCACACTAGTAAATGAGCTAAAGGAAAACTTCGGCGAGGTTTTTGAACCAGGTTTGGGAGAATGTAGAAATTTTAAAGCAGAGTTGGTATTAAAAGAAAATTGCAAACCGAGATTCTATAAGGCTCGTCCAGTACCATGGGCAATGAGAGAGAAGGTAGAGAACGAAGTTAGGAGGCTGGAACAGGAAAATATTATCACAAAGGTTACAACAAGTAAGTGGGCTACGCCTTTGGTGGTAGTATCGAAGAATAATGGCGGCATTCGCCTGTGCGGGGACTTTAAAAGTACCGTGAATGACCAGATGCAAATCAAGCAGTATCCAATCCCGAAGCCAGAAGATTTGTTTCACAAGCTAGCGGGTGGACAACAATTTACAAAAATTGACCTAAAAGATGCATATTTACAGATACCCCTGGATGATAAGGCAAAGGAGGTATTAGTAGTGAACACGCAGTTGGGGCTGTTTAGGTACAACAGGTTGCCATTTGGGGTCGCCTCAGCAGCGGCGATTTTCCAGCGCGCGTTAGAGCAGATTACGTCACAAGTCGACGGATGTATTAACTATCTAGATGACATAATCGTGACAGGCAAGACGACGGAAGAACACGTCGCTCATTTGAAAGACTTATTAGCATTATTAAGAGAATGGGGATTTAAAGTAAACTTGGAGAAGTGCGAGTTTTTTAAGAGTGAGGTGATTTTTCTCGGACACGAGTTGACTGCGTCAGGGATTAGGCCAACACAGCAGCACATTGAGGCGATTAAAAATTTCCCAGCGCCCAAAAACGTGAATGAGCTGCAAGCTCTGGTGGGAAAAGTCAACTACTATAACAAATTTATAAAGAATTTTTCTTCGGTGGCGGCGCCTTTAAATGCACTGAGGAAAAAGGGCGTGAAGTTTGTATGGTCTCCGGAGTGCGAGGAAGCCATGAAGAAACTGAAGAAGGCGATAGTAGAAGCAACGCAGCTGAACCACTATGTTCCAGGCAGAGTGACGACGATAGCGACAGACGCCTCAGATTATGGTGTGGGGGCGGTCCTATCACAGAAGGACGAAGAGGGAGTGGAACGCCCCATCGCCTTTGCTTCGAAGTCGTTGAACAAGCATCAAAAAAACTACTCGCAGGTGGAAAAGGAGGCGTTGGCAGTCCTTTTTGGGGTAAAAAAGTTCAACGAGTACGTGTACGGATCAAAATTCCACATCATCATGGATCACAAGCCGCTGGTCCAGCTGTTTCACATGGGCAGGAAGTTGCCGGGAGGCATGGCGAAGAAGCTCCAGCGGTGGGCCCTCTTTCTAACAGATTACAACTATCAAATACACTACAGGCCGACGTCACAACATGCAAACGCGGACGCACTCTCCAGGCTGCCAGCGGGGCCAGACGTCGAGTTCGACGAAGCGGAAGAGGTGTGCCAACAGGTCGATGTGGAAGACTGGCAAGTCCTGCAGGAGTTCCCGATAACAGCAGCAACAATCGCGGCAGCGACAGATCAGGACAGCGAACTCGGGCAAGTCAGGGACTTTGTCAGGAAAGGGTGGCCGACTAGGATGCTAAGAAGTAATGCTAGCTGGTACGGGAAGAAAGACATTTTATCGGTTAAGTCAGGAGTGCTATTATTGGGAAGTGAGCAGGGTACTAGGGTGGTGATACCCAAAGCACTAAGACGTCAAGTGTTGGAACTATTACATCAGGGACATTGGGGAATTGTAAACCCAAAGCAGCTAGCCAGGAGACACTGTTTCTGGAAGGAAATGAATCAGGACATAGAGGAAATGATCAAGAGGTGCAACGCGTGCCAGATGCACCAATCGGCACCACGCCAGGATTGGCATGCCTGGCCCAAGCCCGAGACGCCATGGGAAAGGGTCCATGTCGACTTCGCGGGCCCATTCTGGGGAAAAATGTGGTTGTTAGTCGTTGACGCGCTATCTAACTTCCCCTACATTGTGGAGATGGGAACAACCACAGCGGGAGCCACAATAGACGTGTTGGAGAGGATCTTCGTCACGGAGGGTCTACCGCAGACGTTAGTATCGGACAACGGGCCCCAATTCATTTCTGATGAGTTTTTCCAGTTTTGCAGGACTAATGGAATCAAGCACGTATGCGCACCACTTTTCCACCCTCAATCTAACGGGGAAGTCGAGAGGTGTGTGCGGACTTTTAAGACCGCAATGAGGAAAGCGAAAGAGGCGGGAACCACGAGGAGCAGAGCGCTCCTGAGGGTCCTGGCTACGTACAGGACGCTGCCTGGACCAGAGGGGAAGAGCCCGGCGGAGATTCTCCATGGCAGACAACATAGAACGTTGCTGTCGCTACTTAAACCAGGTAGCCACGGGAAGGAAGGTACGGTGGAACACAAATTTCAGGTAGGAGCCAGAGTCTATTGTTCTACCTTTAAGAAAGAGCCGGCCTGGTGGCCAGGGATAATTATTGGATTTAGAGGGAACAAGGTGTACGAGGTGCAGCTGTTGAGCAAGGTGGTAGTGAGGCACCAGGGGCAGATACGCCCAAGATATTCTTTGGAGCCAGTAGATAGGATGGGCAGGAGGTCAGAGGAAGAAAAGAGGGAGAGAGCTTTACGTGACCTGATAGAATTGGAACGTTTGCAGGAACCAACAGTGGAGCCGCCGACACCACCAGAAGAGACACCAGAGGCGCCGAGGCGGAGGTCAAGGCGTCGCGTGCGGTTCACACCGTACACGACGCATTCAAGAGGGGAGGGTGTTGCGGCGATATGTGAGAAGTTATATCGCGCGCCAATTCGGCAGCGCGGGACGCCGGCTGCGGAAGGCAGCAGGGCCACGAACCGGCGCGAAGACCGCCCAATGAGGAGTGAGCGGTCGGCGAGCGGATCTACAGGCCCGAGGCGAATCTGCGACGCGGAGCGCTTCTTAACGGGCCGCACCGGCCGGAGGGGCACTCAGTAGTGAAGTGCGATCCTGAAGCGAAGTAGTGACTGTGACCCTAGTGCGAACTCTGCGACGTAATTGGTATTCTCTCTCCGGCGATTTTTGGACGACAGTGCGCGACTTTTGGGACATCTACTGGATTTTGGAACACCACTGCTTTGTACTACAGACTACGCTTTTGGATACTTGTAAACTAGATCACGCCTGTAAAAGTTTGCAATGACTACTGTTCCTGGCTATCAAAATAAACGCTGGTATGCACCACAGCATTATTCCCAATACTTTACATGAAAGAAAAATTTAAAAAAATAGGGTACCACAAATTGGTACCAACATTTTAACTTCAATTTCATATTATTATCTACGCTGCCTTCGGGAACAAAGCAGCGACAGAAATAGGGTTTACTCGTCTTTCTTGGCGCACAACCCCGCACATTGGGATGGACTAATTCTTGACCAAAAGTCGAAAAATAAGTTGTAACATATCACAAATTAACATGAATATAAGTATTCTAATATAATCAAAGCATGATGATTCGCTATTATTACTCGAGTTGGTTGTCCTGGTTTTACGTACAAGGTACTGAAAGTTGGCACTTCTGTAAGCAAGTTGTAAGGCGCGAGTGCCTGATAGTACAGAATATTTTCTTTCTTGTAGCAGTATTTCGGAGTTGGAATCGTAGTCGAAGTGTGGATACTCACAATGAAAGTAAGCTTTATTACTTCTAATAAGAAACGTAGATGTAGTTATTCACAACGCGGAATATTCGTGCCTTCAACATATCCAGTAACACCATATTTTAGGTTATGTTCATGTTTACTTTGACTTATAACTAATATGCTGCTGTTTGCTGCGCTGAATCTATTTCTAAAGTGTCATTCAACTAAAGGAGATAATGTTTGACGTAATTTTAGCTGCCGCTACCTGCCGCCTTATACGGAATTTGCGTCTTTTCAGATGCGTGTCATGTCAATCGAAAAGACCTATTCATTGTGTGGTATTCATCGGAGATAAAAAGAGGCAAGAATGTGCAGTTCTGGATTATATTGTGAGTAGATATTATGGTAATAATGTCTGAAGATCTTTTAAAGTATTTGAAGATAAAAACAAAAGATTTTTGCCACAATCTTAATAGATGATGGCAGGAAGGTCACCGAACTCTAAAGACGTTATCAAAAATTTCTCAATGGTTTTCTGGGGGTTTCGTGAGCCCACAGAGCAAATCGACTGAATCACATGAATGCAAATCTTGAACAGTGCGACCTGTTCGTTCCTACGATGAGAAATCTGAGAGGTCCAAACGAAGAGTCGCTGCAAAATTGTCCTTCGAAAACGACCATCAGGCAGATTTAATGGTGAAAGCTGCAAGCATGTCAGCTCGAGCTTTGGGGAAGAGAGATATAGCCGTTGTTCTGGATCAAGTCACTGAAACTCCAATCAGACCATCTAAAATTAAAAAACTATAATGCAATTTACAAAACAAGAATCTACCAGTTGCATTATCCGAAAAGGAGGCATTATGCTACTCGCTAGATAACAATTTGAGGATGCTACAGTATATAAACACTAAGCTACTATCTAAAACCCACAATTCAAATATTTTTTCATCATACGAAAACGTGAAAAGAGCGAAAGCAACATGCACACCTGTTACTTACATGTCACATATAGTGTAGCTAGAGTCCCCTTACAGTCCCTGTTAAATCATACAGCAAGGAGAATAGTTATTTTCCACGATGATGTGATTATTCACCAATGTTAACTGATGCAACAGTATGTAATGCACAACTAATTTGCAGTTACGGCTTTGATGGGAGCTCCGGACAAAGTCTCTATAGGCAAATTTCTTCTTCACGTGTCCTTGGAGTCCTTGGAATCGACGGTATTTGCCACAACACTCATACCCTTGTGCTTGGTAAGTCCAAATAGCATTCTATGGTACAATCAGACACCTCAGTCAGTCAGGTTCTGCAGAGCAATAAAATTGGAATATACAAAGGAAACCAGCAAGCATGTTCTCCAGGAAAAATTAAACATCGAGAAAGAAATTCACGAACTCAGCGAAGTGCAAATTGTGCTTAGCAATGGACAGACTATAAAGGTTTCATTTGTTCTATATTAATTGATGGTAAAATTTTAAATATAACAACAAGAAACAAATCTAGTCAAACCTGCCCAATTTGTGGCGCAAAACCTATTCAAGTAAAGTATGCGACAGAATTTGACGCACCCAAATTTTTGTTTAAGTCTTTACTACTACTAAGTCTTACTTTACAATTTGGGGTAAGTCCCCTACATCTTTGGATTAAGCTTTTTGAATGTATTCTGCACATAGCTTATAGAACAGATTTAAAAGTATGGCAAGTCAGAGGTGATGTAAATAAATATTTGTTGCTAAGACGAAAAAAAGCAATTCAAAAATTGTTTTGGGAAAAAATGCATCATGTGGATAAGGTGAAAGAGAATGGTTGCGGTTCGTATAATGACGAAAATACTGCACGATGCGCTTTCTCGGAGTCTGCAGTTTTTTCACGAATTACTGGTGTTAATGAAGACCTAATTCAGAGATTTAGAATTATCGTGATAGCCATCTCATGTCAATAAAGCATTGACCCTGAATTATTTAGCAAATATTGTACGGAGACTTCTAAAGTATACAGAAATATCTTATGATTGGTTTCCAATGCCTGTAAGTGATAAAGTTATTGTTCACAGAAAACACATACTTCAGCATAGTATTTTGCCACTTGGATGCCTGGGAGAAGAAGCTTCAAAACCCAGAAATATACTGTATGAAAAGGAAAGAGAGAGTCGCGCTAGGAAAGAGCAGAATTCACAACATAACAGACGTGTTCAACACAGCTTTGGAAACATCGGATCCCATCATTTCGACTGTCAGCCTCCAGAAAAGAGTTCAAAATAATAAGAAAAAGGAACTTCAACTTGAAGTAATTAAAATGCTTATTTGCTCTGCACCAGAATCAAGTTCACATGAAGGAACTGAGTGAATATCTTATCTTGTTGAAGTATCGGATGAGGATGCTATGGAATAGATTCTTTCTAGTAATCAGAGTGAACATGACTTAATTTTAATAATAGGAATGATGTCTATTATTTCACAGCAATAAGAACTCTTGTTAAATGAAAATACAGATGAATAATTTCATTTTAAAAGTTTTCGTGTGAATTTTTAATTCCTTCCTTTTCCTATCTAAAGACTACGTATATATGAGCCGCCATCTTGAAATTATGCAACAGGTAATATGGAAAATGTATTATATTCTTTAGGTCTATATATGCACCAAATGTCAGGCGATTTGCTCTTCAGATAACCGAGTTAAGACTTTTGGCCAAGGACAGAGCGCTTTCATCCCATAGTGCCCCGTCAAGATCTCCCCATGTTCATTTTTTTCGTGCTCCCTGTCAATTCGGTCACTATCACTCTTAATCTCCGTATAGGCTATAAGCAAAGATAGCTTCGACTGCTCTATTCTACAAAAGAAGTTAAATCATTCCCTTTGAATATCATGGACGTGAAAACATGGTCGTATCGATCGAAAAAATAGCAAAGTGGTACCGCGGATGTCGTCAAAGAAGAGGCGCGACAGAAACTCAAACTTACACGTATTGCAGTAAATGTATGCATTGTACTAAAAAGAAACTAATCGAAACTCGTCTATTGAGTTTCCGGTGAGACGTTTGTTCCAACAAATATCCTCTCATCCATGCACGTGCAATCCACAGACAACCAAACTATGCATGTAGTGCGAAGGTGTATATGCTACGTAGTGCTAGGTACTCTACCCATGTTGCACCTATACTAGCGGCAGTGTTTGAAGTTGTGTCATGCGTGAGTCAAGAGCTTCGCAATCTTCAAGAAACTTGTGACACTTCTCCTACATACGATTTTAACACTCACCATTAATCATGTACGGAGTTGAATTCTGCACTTTACTGAATACGATGCCGTATGTGAATTTGTGCTAAATCTTGGGGAAAATCTGAAAATAACGAAAAATCCCGGTTTTCAAATCAAATTCCCGGTTTCTCCCGGTTCTTTCAGGTTTTTCCAAATTCCCATTTTTTTCGGTTTTCAAGGATTCCAGGTTCGGTGGCCACCCTGTTAAAATATGAGTTCTGCCACTCTGCCATTCACTGAGAATAGAGTGTTTGATAAAGAGCTTAATGTCTTCCATGGCGACTATAAGGATGTCTATCTTTTCCTCGTGGCGGGCATTGCTTCCTGATCAGCTACTTCGTTTCCTATTATCCCCAAGTGGCCAGGGACCAACAAAAGGCTAAGATATAACGACGACCAATAAATGATATATTTGGTGCTGGATGTTCATTATCAGAGGGACACAAAACGAGAAGGAAGAGATGGATTTCGAGAGAGCTTTTGGAATCACTGCAGAACACTTCTTTACTTAATGACATCGATTCAGCAATCGTAAGTGCCTCCAAGAGCGCATATTTCTCTTCAGTACACACGCTGCACAAAGAGTGTAATCGAAAACTTGGCGTGGCACTATGGCGGTAGAAGGCACATCCTACTTTGCATTTTGGGAGGAACCACCAGTGTACAAGAACTAATGGCAGGGATACATACATTTCAATGTCTGGAATTCCGTTAGAAACGTACTGGGGGAAGCTGATGATTTAGGGAGGTTAGACAAGTGCAGACCAATTGAAGTTGCCGGCAGAGCAGCCTCCCACATCGGCTGCGCGACAGCGGCGACTTGCTTCACCGCTTCCCGGATCGGGTGTCACGGCTTCGGCTGCGACTTCGCCTTTCCGTTGGTGGCTACTGTGGAAGTAACCGCCTCGCCCCCGCCAACCTCCATGGTTTTCCGAACCGCTGGGGAGAGCTCCCACTTCACACAGCCCACGAGGGAGTGTTGCGTCGCAACGGAGGCTCACCATCGCTTCGCGTAGTCCCCCGAAGGCAGCGCTTACGCAGGCGCGCTCCTCTGCAGTCAGTTCCCCCCGCGTCCCCTGGACCGCCTCCAGTTGCCCCATAGCCTTGTTGAGGAACTCGTCGGCTTCCCGACTGGGCCGGGTCGCTTTCTTCCCCGAATTACCCTTTTTGACGTGCTGTTTTTGGGTGGTCGCGGCCCCCTCGTCGTTTGTTGGCTCTTCTGCGGGAGCCACCGCGACTGGATGACCGCGCGGCTGTTCCTCCGCCCCCTCCCGGGGTTGGGGGCGTCAACGGACTCAGCCGGAGATCGCTTGGCCTTGCCTTTCCCCTTCTGCTGGGGTTGGTCTAGGCCCTCGTGAGGAGGCTCGACAGCGCCCGGCCGCGCGGGAGTGGAAGAGGACGCGCCGTCGGTGGCTGCGTCCGGGGCTGGTGAGGAAGGGCTTGGAGTGCGCTCCACGACCCTCTTACGGGCTCCTTCGCTCTGCTCTTCTGCCCCAGGTGAGGATGTCGCCGGCACGTGGGTTTCTGCACCCCTAGTGGAAGATGCTTCCGCCGACGCACAATGGAAAATTTTCCCCAAAACGTGGCCAAAAGTCGAAAAATCGAATTTCGGAAAATCGACGTTTGCTTCATAGGGATAGATTAAATTTATATTTAATATATAGATTAATAATAAATTAAATTCTGCATTAAATACCGTTAAAATGAATACTGTAACTCTATTAGATTCATGACACTGTTGGCACAAACCTGCCCTTATTTTGTGTCTCCCGCGCTGTGTTGAGAACCTGCCGCGTGGCTTCCGTTTCAGCACAAATAACTTCCTCGTATTGAAACGAAACGGTGTTAGACGACATGAACAGTGTTCTTGGAGGTATGTACTATACGTTGCATATAAAATTATTATAAATATGTCATTTGTGTACTTACGCTCGCAAGCTGAATATGTTGGATTTTCAGTGATACATTTTTCAAACATTAATCTTCGCATAGAGTAAAAGTTATACTTCCCACGAAATCCCGCGATGATTTTTCTTGTATATTATACTTTAATATATCAAGAAGTTAGCTGCAAAAAATTAGCTGCGGATATCTGCCGATTTAGTTTTTATGAGAGATAATGTAAAATGAGAACGGGAATTTTAACACGACGAATTTTAACTTTCAGGATATCGGAGGTATCAACCACAATAAGGCAATATAAATTTACTACGCAGAAAATTTTGCTGAACACGTGTTTCGGTATTTTTTCCCCATCATCAGTGGCTCTACAATATTAAAATTGAATTAACAAATTTTTCAGTCTCCA
This sequence comes from Teleogryllus occipitalis, assembly GCA_011170035.1. Lineage (NCBI taxonomy): Eukaryota > Metazoa > Arthropoda > Insecta > Orthoptera > Gryllidae > Teleogryllus > Teleogryllus occipitalis. Next base: position 651,551 of record BLKR01000143.1, read on the forward strand.
CGATCTGAGATGCTTTTTGAGTCTATAGGAAAACTTTCTGTTTGTCCTACATAACCTGAATTACAGTTGCATTTTAATAAATATAGTCCCCTTTTCCCCATTACGCGTACAAAGGATTTATTGTTGGGAAAAATGTTTGAAGGGTGTTGTAAGTTTTACAAGATACCTTTATGTTAAATTTGTTAAATACTCTTCCTATCTTTTTGAATATAGGTCCAATAAATGAGATACTTATAAACTGTGTTCAGAAGAGAGATTTTGTGGGAAGGCCTTTTTAATTATTAATTTAATTTCTCTTTCTTTAATAAAGTTCTTAATGATGGAAGGGTTATATCCATTTTTTTGACCTATATGTAAAATATTGTTAACTTCATTTAATTCTGATTTTGACAGATGGTCTAAGTATCCATGAATGGAAAACTTCAAACTTACGTTGATAATAATGGTTTGAATTAAAGGGAATGATCATATCTGTTGGATGGTTTTTCTAAAGATTTTTTAATTATGTTTTTTTTTGTTTTGTATAGAAATGGTTAAGCTTAGCAAGTTTAGGATATCGTTCTGTACTAACTTTGAAAGTTAAATTAGGGTCTGGGATGTGAATTTAGTTCAAATACCTCATATGTATCACAAAATATCCCCATCCTAGGACCGATCACTATTTTTACTTAACACTCCGTCCCTCGCGCTGTTGGATAGAGTCAAACAGAAGTTTCTTTTCTTGTTAAGAAAGGAATGTTAGCCTTCCACGTACAAAAACAATGCTTCTATTCCACGAATGATATCTGGGAAGGATGTCGATAAACTTATCTCTATTATGCGTAGTGTCGCCATACCCTGATGTAAAATCTTAGTGCCTGTTTGATAGAATCCAACATGCGGGTACTGACGGATAGAACTGTGTTTTTGTATAATTGATAAAAATGATATTTTTCTGTAATATGAGAATGTTTAATATTTTAAACGTTGTGTTTATGCATTTTTCTTCGTTAGTGTGCAAAAACGTAAATGTTATAACTAAATAATGCGGGCGTTGGACGTAGTCCAACGCGCGAGTGCTCGTGCTACGAATGGCCGCGCGGGTGACGAAAATATAATAAAATCTTCAAAATGGTTTGCAACTAATTATTTACGTATCTTTCCATGATATATTCAATTATAATATAAAGCACAGGTATATAAGAAAAATGTATAAATGATGTTAATGAGAAAAATAAACTCCTTAATAGTTGTTGGACGGAGTCCAACGCGCGAGTACTGATGTTACGAATAGCCGCGCGAGTGACGGAATGTTAATGGGTTATTTTATGAACCATAACCATAGATATTGAATAATTTCTTACTATATATAACTTACAAATTATCAAAAGTTTTAAATTTGGGCATTGCTAATTTTATACCCCAAGCAATATTTTTGGATTACCGTCAGTCTTAATCACATTATAATAACATACATGAAGCAAATTATTTTAGAAAATATTTTACTTTTTGAACATTTAGCTTTTCATTAAAAATTATTTAGTTCAATTTTTTTTTCATTTCAGGATCGGATAATGATGTTATATTTTACACGCGAAGGGAAATATTTCTATTGCTTCAAAATGTTGGAAATAAAGCTAATTCTTCTGAAAAATTGTTATTCATAGAGGCTGAATTATCAAAAATGAATGGCTGCAGTGTTAGAGCTACATCTGACACGGAAATAGATTTTCCTAAGTTACTTTTTAAATTTAAAGACAAATGGCAAGCAGTGAAGAGAAAATTAGATACATTCTTGACAAAAAACGAAAAGTAGCTCGAGGTAAATGTACCTTTTTATAAGAGTGTTGGTCCTCGAACGTCAACTTCTGTTACTACGGGTCGTCCAAAAGTGGATTTTACTGTTTCCAGTGAACGTACTAAACGTAGGAAAACTGAAGAAATGAGAATACTATATTCACCAGAAGAACTGTCGTATGGGACGCAAATGAGTTTACGATTTTTAGGAAAAAGGGATGCTGCGAAAGTGGTTAAAGATGTTACATTAACTTCCCCCACAAGGGCATTAAAATATAAACGGGCATTTGAAAGAGAAAAAGAAGAAACCATTTCAGGAAAACAGGCTCTTTCAATAGTGGTACAAGCCAAGCTGTCTAAAACTCAATATACTGTGATAAGACACTCAATGAAAGAAGTAAAATGCAAATTATATCCCAGTCATGTGGAAGTGCAGAAGGCTAAACAGAAATGTTATCCAACACATGAATTCATTACGATTACGGACAATAGTGCAGAAGTTCAATTACAAGCATTATTGGACCACACATCGGAACGCATTTTACAGGTTCAAAGGGAAAGTTTTGAAATCTCCTTCATTACAGAATGTGGATGAATTATATCTTGTAATTAAATGGGGATGCGATGGAAGCTCGGGCCAGAGTAAATATAAACAAACGTTTAGCAATGAAGACGATTCTGATTCCAGTGTATTAGTTATTTCACTGGTGCCATTGCAACTGAAAGGACAAAAAAAAATAATGAGAATGAGTGTGTTGTTTGTAAAAATCCTAGACCTTCGTCTCCGAGGTTTTGCCGACCAATTAAATTGAAATTTATTCGGGAGTCATCTGCATTAGTTGTAAGGGAAGTTCATCAAATTGAGAATCAGATATCCTCACTTGTACCGTACAAAACCACAATAGATGGGAGACTTTTTGTTGTACATTACAAACTTGCACTTACCATAATCGACGGAAAAATCAGTAACGTGTTAACTTCCACTGCATCATCCCAACGTTGTTATTTATGCAACAGCAATCTAAAGATTTCAATAATATTTCAATAAAGATTTCAATAATAATCACAACACCGAAGCACGGGCAGGACTTGTTATTGATAGTGGTAACAGTCGCTAAACGCGCGGTGCAGTGAGGCAGGTCACGGTTGTGTTGTGACACGAGGGAAGAACAAAACACCCAGCAATTAGGGCGCTTTGTACTAGCGGGACACAGTCACCGAGAACAGCGGACCGGGCGCGCGAAAGTGAAAGGATTTTTGGCCGCAGGTGAGGTAGAATAGTTGGCGAGCGAGCAGGGCTCAGCCAGGGAACAGTACGAAAGTAAAATATATTAAAAGTGCGCGAACGCGAAATACCACGAGTACGAGTGCGAGTACACCGGCGGGGCGAAACTTCAAGCAGAAGGACGGGAAGGAAGGACAGGAAGGAAGTACGTGTTGCAGCCAATCCATTCCTCTCATCACGACAACCGTCAGCGTCGAGCGTGCACGCACAAGCAACAGGAAGCAATCACTTACAAGCAGTGGAAGCCAAGGGTAAGTGTGCGCTTTTGCAAAGCTTGGGGCACTGTTGGGAAGCCATGGCGCACCTGAGATTTCGTAGGGAGGGGATGATCCGAATCGCCAGAGATTTAGGGATTGCATTAGATGGATCAGACTTTAAAGAATTTAATAATAGAACATGAGGATTATACCATTGAATTGACTGAGGAATTAGGGCAACAGCACAAGTTAGATATTGAAAGGGAAGAGAGAGAGAAAAGGGAAGATAAAGAAAGGGAATATCAGTTAGAACTTGCGAGAATACAAAATGCCCAGACGAGCGAAATAAATTCTGAGATTCGTTCGGAAGCGCGTCAGGAACACGCGAGGGAATATATTAAAATAGGCCAAATAATTGGTAGATTTAAGGGAGAACAGGACGACATCACTTATCTGAGCGCGTTTGAAAGCCAGTGCAGGCAATTGAGAATTGGCGAAGAAGATTGGGTCGTTAATTTGATAGGACTACTTCCGCATAATGTTAACACGTGGCTTACATTAGACGATCAAGAAGAAGCGTTAGATTATGCAGAGTTAAAATCAAAACTATTAGAATTGTATCGGTTCGATGCGGAGAAATTCCGGCAGTTGTTTGTGAAACACTGTAGAAACAACGGATCAACCTGGAGCATATTCGCGAGGGAGTTGCTTAATTATGCCAGACAGTGGGTAGCGGGACTTAATGTAAATACATTCGAGGGATTATTAAGTTTTATCGTAACCGACCAGATGAAGCGCAAAGTTCCAGGGGATATGCGGGAACACTGTGGGTAGATGGGCCGAATTTTGAAATCCGCTTGAGTTCGCGAAGAGATTTGATACGTACGAGAATGCGCGGCAAGGGTGGAAGAAGCCACAGTTACCATTTTTCCGCCCGAAGGAACATGGAAACAGCAGAGCACCTGTTGATCCTCATGTGGCACCCAAGCCAGCAGGAAGTACGAATGAGGAGGGAAAACATAGCGCAAAGAAAGAATTCGAGGCACCTTATGTGCGCAAGTGCTATGAGTGTCAGTCGACAAAGCACATGATAAAAAACTGTCCGCGAAAGCAGGGTAATGAAATAAATCACGTGTGTGAACCTGAGGCAACGGAATTCTTGAGGCAGCACATCGTAGCCGGTACCGTGAATTAAAAAAAATAGACATTCTGAAAGATTCTGGTACCACTTTTGATCTTGTGTCCGCGAATCTAGTCACGGATCAAGATTATACGGGCGAATCGGTCTGGATCAAACAGCCGCTCAATTCAGCGGCCGTTAACTTACCGATGGCGGAAATCCGCCTGAATTCAGAATTCGGCAGTGTAATCACCAGGGCCGCCGTAGTGCCGAAAGAAAACAAGCTTAATTATTATCTTTTGAGTAACAGGACGTTTCAACTTTTGCAAGATATTAAACAGGGCTTAGTAGAAGAACAAATGGTAAATATGGTTACGCCGCCATAAAGCTGCGGCGGAAAGTAGGTCAAGTGCGGAGGAGACGGGGGCCCCGCAGGTAGGATTGCCGCAGGCGGAAGGCGACCTGCCGCCCGCCACAACAAGCCCGGGCGACGGCGAGCATGAGCCGTCGGAGGAGTTCCCGGAACTCTGTCTATTAGCAGACGGGGAAGAAAAGGAATTGGCAGTGCCGATCGCTGAGATGTTGAAAGTAAATAGGGAACAATTCAGCGCAGCGCAAAAGGGAGATGCATGTGTAAATAGTTTGTTTGAAAAATATAAGGACGTAAAAGGAGATTCGGAAGGAGATGCATATTTTGTTAGGAATTCCTTATTATTTAAGAAACGGAAAAGCAAAAAGGGCGACATGTATGAAATGTTAGTTGTGCCAAGTATATTCCGTGGGGCTATATTAAAGATTTGCCATGAAGTTGTCAGTGCTCATCTGGGAATATCAAAGTCGAAGAATAATTTGTCTAAGTACTTCTTCTGGCCAAATTGTTTTAAAGAGATGGAGCAATTTGTACGTTCATGCGACAGCTGCCAGCGTGTCGGTCATAGTGGAGACCGGAAGAAGGCACCTTTAGTGTTGGTCCCCACTATACGAGAGGTCTTCTCTCGTTTGAATTTAGATACGATAGGCCCGTTTCAGAGAAGCAGTACCGGAAATGTCCACGTACTTACTGCTATTTGTGTGGCTTCAAGGTACCCCGAAGCTATACCGATTCCAGATCTTCAAACTCCTACTGTAATTGATGCGCTTTTGCAGTTGTTCAGCAGAACAGGTTTCCCACGGGAAATTCAAACGGACCAAGGCCCATCTTTAGGAACGTGCTGATGGTGGAATTTGCCAATAAATTCGGAATTAAATTGATTCATAGTTCAGTTTATCACCCGCAGACCAATCCGGTCGAGCGTACAATAAATAGGCTGTTTAAAGTTCTGTGTCTTGAAGCGGGAACGGACTGGGAAAAACAGATACCGGCAATACTATTCGCTTTAAGAACGAGTTTCCACGAAAGCTTTGGATTCTCGCCGCGGAATTAGTATTCGGGAGAAATTTAAGGACGCCTATTACGTTGCTTTACGAGAATATCTCTGGAATTGAGGCGAAAAGTAGCGAAGTAACGGAGTATATATTTCGTCTTGTAAATAGATTGAAAGTGATTAGAGACTCAGCTCATGAAAAACTATCGGCACTTCAGGTGAAAAGAAAAACCTGGTATGATAGGAAATCTATGATACGTACCTTTAATGTAGGAGACAAGGTATTAGTATTTGCTCCGAACAAGGTTCGTAAATTATCCGTACAATGAATAGGACATTGTAGAGAAGGTGACACGAATTACGTAGTTCAAATGCCGAACAAAAGTGTAGGCAAAGTATATCATGTCAATATTATCAAAGCATACGTACAAAGGACAGAGTATGTTAACTTTATTGTCAATCAAGAAATAGGTGAAGTTATGGAGGATGGAATAGATAAATATGCGCTAAAGTGAGGACCGGAGGAATTCGATGTAGAGGCAATGCTCACGGGCACGGAAATGGAACCGGAAGGAAGTGAAAGGCTGAGAGAGATTGTAATTGGGTTTAGGGACATCTTTTCTGATAGGCCAGGTCTCACTAAAACGGTTGAGATGGACATTGAGTTGCTGGACGAAAATGCAAGTCAGGAGCGCGCCATATCGCACGTCGCCTCGCCAAACTAAAATCCTCCAGGATGAAATCACGAAAATGCTAATGGATGGTATCATCGAGCCTTCAGATTCTGATTTCACATCTCCCATGATTTTGGTGGAAGCACCCGGGAAAAAACCCAGACCATGCATTGACTACCGGAAGTTGAACCAGGTTATTCGAACTGAATATTTTCCGCTTCCGAGTTTAGCCGAGCGTATTGAAACAGTAGCGAGGGCCAAAATCATAACCACAACTGACCTATGTAAAGGATTTTGGCAGATCCAAATGAGCGAGAGAGCTCAACGGTATGCCACCTTTACGACAAAATTCGGGTCTTATAAACCCCTCAGGATGCCTTTCGGCATAAAAAATGCACCATACGTTTGCAGTAAGCTTATGGAGGCATTACTGAAAGATTGCGCGGAGTTCGCCGTTCCATATATGGACGACATTGCTATCTTTAGCGACAACTGGGAGGATCACTGCAAACATCTCAGAATCGTATTCCAAAAGTTACGTGAGGCCAATTTACACGTGCAACCGTCGAAATGTAAGTTCGCCAGAAAATCAGTTACGTTTTTAGGATACGAGATTGGCAATGGTCTGATGAGACCAAATGAAGCCAAAGTACAAGCAATAAGAGGATATCCCCGGCCTACGACAAAAAAGAAAAACCGAAAATTTATGGGTCTGATATCATATTATAAACGGTTCATCAGAAATTTCTCGGAGAAATGAGCTGCGCTCACTGATTTATTGAGGGGCACAAACAGGCAAGGCAAAATCCAGTGGTCGGAAGACTGTGAGAACTCGTTTATACAGCTTCGCGACGCACTGTCAGGGGGCAGTCACACATGCGCCTGATTTTAGTAAGCCATTTTTACTACAATGCGATGCGGCACTTAGGGGAGTGGCCATTGTATTATCACAATTAGATCAGGAGGGGAATGAAAATCCGATTCTCTCAGTAAAAAATTCTCAGGCGGGGAATTGAAATGGAGCACCACGGAGGAAGAGTGTGCTGCCATAATTTGGGGTTTAGGCAAGTTGCGTTATTATTTAGATGGAAATGTTTTGTTAAAGATAGAAACGGATCACAACCCGTTAGTCTGGTTACAACAGAATGCAGGGAATAATCCCAGATTGCTTAGGTGGTCTCTGGCGATTCAGCATTTCAACATTGTCATAAGCCATAGGAAAGGGGTATTGAACGTAAATGCTGATATTCTCAGTAGAGTGTTTGAAAATGAGCGCCAGACAAGTGTCCGGAGTTGCAGAGGAGAACACTACACCCGGCAAGGCCGATACGTGTGCGCCTAGAACACCGGAACAAAGTGCAAAACAAGTAGTGCAAGAAGACTGATGTATAAGTGAATTTGATATTTGTTGTGTTGTATCAAGATGTAATTGTTTTGTTTCAAGAAACCCAAAAACGAACAGTTTCCCAGCAAATATCAGGAACTTTTGTAGTTAGTGTGTCAGTTTGGGTGTATAGAACTGTACCTGCTTTTGAATGTTTATTGATGTAATGTCTTATATATGTCTTATATTGGTGATATTGTATGTGTCATTTGGTGGTGGATGTATTATACAAAGTAATTTAATTCAAGAATTTAGTTGTAAATGAAAAAGGAACTTAGTATGATTATTTGAGGTCACCACGCCGTAATTGAAAAATCGTAAACAGGCATAAGACGTACGTAAAGATGTTTAATATTACAAGTACAATGTAGAATGTGTGTGTAAAAATATGTAAATGGGGTAGGTTAGTAGGGCCTTTTCAGTTTGCTTTATTGACTTGTATATTAGCCAGGTTAGGCGCAGTTGTATATAGTGTGAGCCGGTCGGCCTAGGATTCTCAAACTTGTGGAATTTTCCTTCTGTGTTGTTTGCAACTGCGACGAAAATTCCAGGGGGGGGGTATAGAGGAGTTTGTGGCGTCATACAGTCGCCACATACAGTAAATATTGGCTACGTGCATTTCATGCACAAGGAAGTAGGCTGCGGCAGCGGCAGCATGCAAGGGACGCCTCCCTGAACAAAGGGAGGCTATATCGGGACGGGAAACCCGGCTCTCACATAGGGCGAAGGGCAGAAAACCCCAGGGCTGCCGTGACGTTGCGTTGCCACGGGGCCAGATTTGTGAACCCCGAAGTTCGGCTGTCGGATAAACGCGGCTGGCGGAAGCGGCGAGATGACGCAGTTCCGTCAGCCGGCCCAGAGGGTATAAAAGCGCGCTCGCACACGATTCTTGCTTCTGATTCTCGAGCTCTGCGTGGGATGTCGTGTGGAAATAATACACAGATTTCACACAATATTGCAAGTGATATCAAGTGGCTATGAAATAAAAATTCCTGAATTCGATAAATACTGCTTGGAAACTGCATGCAAAATTGATCTTTATCCGTGGTACTATATGCCACCTTCCATTCACAAACTTTTGATCCACGGTTCCAAGATAATTCAATTTGCTATTCTGCCTATTGGTCAGTTATCTGAAGAGGCTCAAGAAGCAAAAAATAAAGATTTCAAAAGTTACCGGGAAAGATATTCAAGAAAATGTTCCAGCGAGAAAACAATGGAAGATGTCTTCCATTGGTTGCTGGTGTCATCAGACCCCCTGATTACAAGCCAAAGAAAACTTCCGAGAAAGAAGACAAGCGCGCTCTCACCTGATACTATTAAACTTCTGGATTGTCCTCTGCCTGAATTATCTGATGATGAAGACCTCGATTGTAATGAAGATTTTTTTGATAATATTTTAGTCCTTGCTCTAAATGTAACATGTTTGTTCACACTTTAGAGGCATCATTTTGGAATGACGCTTTGTACAATTTTTAGACAATTTTTGTACAATTTTATCACTATTGTTTTCTTTTACGTTTATTGTTATGTATTTTATTTTCTGTGAGAAAAATGATTATTAAGCAATATTCCACACATTTCAATTTTTTATTTGTATTATTTGATAAAAATTAAACACATTCCTTATCTTATATTTGTGTACAAAAAAATTAAATAACCTAATTACTGTAGTTGTCAATTCTAATTAATAAGTCTGCAAAGAAATAAAAACTTATGTGTAATAATTTCATAATTAGCCTCCATTTTGATTTTTTTGGCAAATTAGCATTAGATCCTTATTTCTAAACATTAACTAAGTATCCATACCAAATTTGGTATAAATCTATTGCCAGGTTTTCGGTCATTTTTTCCACTGTGCGACGGAGCGGCAGGAGTTGGCTCGTCGCCAGTACTGGTGATGGCTGTTTGGCCTCAGCCTCGGCAAGGGTGGGGCTGGGCAGGTCGGCGAGCTCCGGCTGAGGCCTCTCACCCAACTCGCAAATTCCAAGTCCGTCTGCGGGTGCTCCTTTCGTAGGATTCGGTTCAGCTGTCGCCGAACCTCCTGTTCTATCAGCATCGACTGCCGTTGGTTCTTCTCGACTTGGGTCCTGGCCCTCTTCCACTCTGACCTTTAGAGGGGGCGTCTTCTTCGGTGCCGTGGGCTTCTCCTTCCCCGGGGCGGGAGCGGGCCGCCCGGCACTCGCCGTCCGTTTCGGTGGGCTTACTTGGCTTTTTAGGCCTTTCAGCTTCCCGGATCTTAGCGGCCGTTGCTGGGCGCATGCGCTCCAGTCGCACCACCGAGATCCGGTCCGTTGCGCCCCTCGCGGAGCCTTCTGCCGCGCATCCGCACGACTGCCAGCCCCGGCCAGGGGCGCGGCCTGTACCGCCTATTGGCCGGGTTTTGGGAACCCGTTTACCCGACGTCCTTTCGCCCGTTCCGCCCCTCGCTCGCGGCGAGAGGGTCGGGGGACTTTTTAGGCCTGCAGCCTTACTTCTCACCTTCTTCCTCCGCCATTTCTGCTCGCCGTCGATGAGGAGGAAGTGTCTCCCCCCTTCGGCGACGTACTCCGGCTCGAAGTAAGCGGTGCTTTCTGACTCGTCGCCCAGGGTTACCGTCGCCGGGTTCGTCGAGGAGCCGCCCCTTCTCCGCCGGAGGTCGCTCTGGAGCTCATCGCCAGACTAGAGGGTTCCAAGAGGCACTCGTCAACTCTTGGGCCCTGAATCGCCTTGAATAGGTCGATTCGCAGTGCGTTCAATGGCCGCTGGTACGAGGTGCACTGACAAGTACGACGATCGCGTCATATCAGACGGCGATCGCGTCATATCAGAAATGATTAGAGATGGCATAATTGAAAGAAAACCCACTGCCTACATCAACCCATTAGTGATAGTGAGAAAGAAGGATGGAGGGTTCGGATTTGCCTTGACGCCAGAAGATTAAATGAAATTACTGTTCCCGACAATGACGCACCGATGGCAATCGATGAAATGTTATGGAAGTTTCATGGGACAAGTTTATTCTCAGCGATAGACTTTACGGTTTCATATTGGCAAATTGCGATCCACCCAAATGTTTGTGAGTTAGTCGATGAGAATGGAGTTCAGGCTGGAAAATATAATCATTATAATATGATTCCCTTTAAAGAATGAAAGTCTAACGGTGGGATCCGCACTTAGAACTCGTCGACGATTCCTATCGAATGACAGAGATATTTATGTTAGGAACTGAGCTGTGGAGAAACACTAAGTGTAAATACCCGAGACGCGTGTCGCGCCGATGGGGTCCCGTGTTAGTCACGCATGAGGGACCTGGCCGGGATTCCCCCCGGTCAAATAAACACATAATTAGGCCACATTTAAAAGGAAAAAAAGCTTTCTGACGCAACTCTGACACTCTTACGTGAAGGACGCGTGCCACCCTGTTCGAAATTTTCCATCACATGAAATTCTCAACTGCCATTGGACAGGACACCGAAACGGAGACCACCCATTGTCGCAAATTCTAACGAATCAAATCGAGGCTTCATAGAGATCCGGGAGGGGCAGTCGAATCACGTACGGGACTAACAGACGGAAAAAGATTTTGGTGGCGTGTAGACGCATTAGATGAAAAGGAGCTTTCGTGGCGTGTAGACGCATATAATAGATTGAAAAAGACTTTCGTGAAATATCAGCAATTAGTTGGAAAAGCAAGCACTGCCGTTTTGCAGTTTAATCGGCAGTAGAACATTACTGGTTGCACCCTTTTCACTTTATTGCGAGCACGGGCCGCACATTATTGCACGCGCCATACGACAACGCCAGTGCCGCCTCCGACGGTTGCGAACTGCCCACTGTGTCGGACGTGCAAGTCTGTTGGTGAGGGAGCCGAACCACTTCAGCTGATTGGGCCCGGAGGCGTCCGCCAACGCCATCGAGCCGTCACCCATCGCTGGTGCCCGTCATGAACATACGCCGAGAGCTAAGTAACTTTTATATCAGAGCTAAGTAACTTTTATTGGTTGGTCAGGTGGCAATTTGCAGGGGCGGCCTGCAGTCCACTCGGGGCGGACTCCCCGAGATCGGCGTGCCTCCAAGTCAATCCCCACCTCTTCGGGGTACCAGCTAGATAACGCTAACGGGGACCCTGGCGACAACCGAGTAACCCCCGGTATAAGGGGTGCTCTTCGGAGCTCAGGAGGCCGCTACCAGCCCCTGGGGGCACTAAAAACGCCCCAAAGCTCGCGTCTCCGTCAGGCGCGGGCAGGAGATTCGCGGGTGGTGCGCCCGCGTCTTAGAATGCCCAAGTTGGGCAACCACTAGAAACCATGGCAGGCACACCTGACAAAATAAAGTCCGGCGTTACTCGCCCGCTCGGATCGCCGGGGGCGAAGTCTCGTGTGAGTGCGATGGGGGCTAGGGAAACACGGCCACCCATTATAGAGCTGCCCTTCACGGCGGGCACTTGCGAATACTGCGCGGAAATAGGGAAAGGAGATTATCTACTCGCTGACCCCAAAAACGCTTCGCTCCACTATAGGGAGCTTCATTTTTTAGATCCACTATTTGCATGTGCTCAGTGCAGCAAATCATACAAGAGCTACCATGCAGCATATTGTCATGTGCCAAAGTGTAGGGGCAGGAAAGTCCCTGTTGAAGGGCCAAGGTGCGAGAAGTCTCTCCTTTCGGTCCAAGGCGGGCGTCTCTCAGCACAAGAGAACGGCACACCCCCTTCTCCGTAACGAAGAGAGAATGGCAGAGTTCGGCAGTCCAGGTGCTGGAAGCCTGAAGCCCCTCCGGGGGGGGAGGCCTTTAGTGCTGAAGAACTACAAAGAATATTAGAGTTAGAGCTGGCCAACCCGGACTTCAGCTCTGAAGAACTTGCCAAAGAGATGGGGAAAACGAGAAAGCAAATAGCAGACAAACGCCGTGAAAAAGCGTATGTGAGACGTCTAGCCTTGCTCCGAGGGGAGGGAAACCACCCCACCTCCGGCAGCAGCGCACCCGAGGCCCCAGAGGTCGGGGACGAAGGCCAAAGTTTGGCCGCCGCGAGCAATCCTGCTCGCGACCCCAATTCTTATTCTAGTCATGGAACACCGGCTAGTCAACCGGTTGGCGAACCCCCTCCTTTACAGGGGACGCCGAACTCTAATGAAATGAGTATAAACACGGGTCCCCCCCTTACAGGGCCCTCTAAATTCTAGTCAGCCTAGCCCCCCTTTACAGGGCAGTCCTGGCCGCCACTCCCCTATACAGAGTGCTCGCCAAACGGAGACCCCCTTAGATTCTCCGCTAAACTTTTCTAACGGATTGCCAAGCACTAATCCTGCCATGGATCCCCCCCCCACAACATGAGTGGGAGGATAAATTAAGGGAAGTTCTTAGCCTAACACCTGACTCCCCCGAAGCCTCGGCAGTGAGTGTTGCCATCTCCGCTGCCGTGGCCGAACCACAAACCTCGCAGAGTGAAATAGACCGAATTTGAGCTCTTCTTGAAGGAGTACAATCTAGAAGCGGTCGAGCCCCTCAGGCCAGGCCGCAAAACTAAAAGAACTCGCAACGGGGGTCGCAGAAAGGCGAGAAAACGGTTCCGCTACGCCCGGACGCAGGAGCTCTATGAGCACGATCCTAGCCTACTGGCGAAAAACCTGCGGACGGGCGTAGTCGGCGAACCCAACAGGGCAACCATGGTGGAGAGGAGTGAAGTGTTTGATCTTTATCAAGCACTCTGGGGGACTTGCCCCCCTACAGATGTTGCGGGCCTTAGAGCCCAGGACTCGACTCCGGCGCAACCCATGAACGCTGGTAAGTTATTCGCGCCAGTTGTTCCTCAAGACGTGAATGTGGGAGGGATCTTTATTTCTTCAAACTTACATGCTGACTAAGCAGCTGATTTGCTTCCACTGAGGGCACCTTGGGCTTTAGCCTCTATCCTCTCAGCTTCCGCTTACAATACCAATATTTAATTTAGTCACTGGACGCGTAAGGCGTCTTACTTATATAACACATTCATACTAAAATTATTGCTTAAATCTAGAGCCTTATGCTAGTTTTGGTGTCGTCAAGAACGGTCATGAGGTCCCCATCTTATGGTCGTCTGGCTACCGACCAGCCCACCATTCGACCACCCGAGGATTGCGCCTCGGGTGTAGGCTCTCTTTCTGAACCTGATTCCACCTACTCAGCCGGTGCGCCGTTCCTCGCACCGTTGTCCGTCCCTAGGCCCGTGGAGCCGGGTGGCTACCGCCCAGCGGACCAACTGCCAAGTTCGTCGTTTCCTTGGTTTAGTCAATTCCGGGTAGCCGACTTTGAGGACTCTGACACTGCTTGATGGTGGGAAAGCATTCGGTCAGGGCCCCCTTTGCGGCGAACGGCTTTGGCCCGCCCCGTGCTAGAGGCGAGCGCGCCGAGACACAATTTGTGAGACAGTGCGGCTCCGCACAATTGCTTGCGCGAGAGCCTCAAGCAAAACCCTCGACGAGGGGCCGTCTATTGCAGCGTGAAGCCGCTCACCGGTTAAGGTCAACCCTAAGCTGGTTTCCAGACGGAGTCGGAGGGAACTCCACTGAGGACAGTCTACGAGTAGATGCAGCGCCGTTTCCGGTTCGCCACACACACGCAGGGGAGTCCACCAGCCCGAGCGAATGGAGTTTCGCATTAAAGGGGCCGTGCCCCGTCATCAAAAGGACCATTTCCCTTGAAAACTTGTGCTTGCCGGGTCTGCAGGCGTACGTCGCATCCGGCAGAAACAAAAACGTGGTTCGGCCAGTGGCCTCCCCCCGCCATCGCTCCCGCCAGATCTCGCGCAACTCCGCCTTCACCGTAAGCACCGTATCGTTCTGTCTCAGAGGTCTTACCGCTCCATCGATGTGACACGAGGTATGGCCCTTTCTAAGGGCGTACCTCGCTGCCCAGAAGTTGGCAAGCAGGTCGAGGGGCATGAAGCCGGCGACAACCTGAAGCCCACTGCTAGCCGCGGTGCGATAGGCGCCCGTCACTGTGATAAGCGCAACGCGCTGGGCCTTACCTAATTCCCGCCGCACGTGCGTAGAGTGGGCAGCGTGAACCCACGCCGACGCACAATACAGCATAATGGGAAGAAACGCACCGCTGTAAATAGTCCGCAAAGCGGATTTGTCCACAATCCCTCGCTCCCCACCAAGACGGCGAAGTTTGAAGAAAAGGGACTTTGCTTTCTCGCTAACAGCTTTTACATGGGCCACGAACGATAGATTGGCATCTAGGGTTACACCCAGATAGACTTGAGTCTTAACGCATTTTATGCTTACTCCATTCAGTCGTACCAGGGGAGGCCTTCCCTCATCTAAGAAGCTGCGCCCGGGCGCGCTCCGGAAATTGTTCTTCATGAGCAGCATGGTGGTCTTTTCCGGCGAAAGCCGAAGTTTCACACCAGCGCACCAGTCAGAGACAACCTCCAGAGCGCGGCTTGCTTGTCGTTCAAGTTCCGCCCTCGAGTCCGCGCGTACTACGAGTGCCAAGTCGTCAGCGTACGCAATAGGCACCCATTCACTCCGTTCCAAAAGAACGAGTAGTCCGTCGAAGAGTACATTCCAGAGTACGGGGCCGGAGTTCGACCCCTGCGGGCAGCCTTTCGAGAGGTGGATAGAGACCTCTCGCCCGCCTTGCCGTATACAGGCTTCTCGCTCCCGAAAGAAGCTCTTGTACAGGCTTAACAAGTTATTGGGAATGCACCATCTCCTCCGGAGTTCCGAGAGTATCATGGGCCACCACGCATTGTCAAAAGCGCCTGCTATATCCAGGAACAAAACCACTGTGTACTTTTCCCGAGCGGGCGCCCGAAGAGTAGCAAGTAAATGATTTACTGCGTCCTCCGTGGACCGCCCCGCCCGGAAACCGTATTGACAAGTGGCCAGTCCGCCTCGTTCGTTAATGTGCCCGCTGACACGTTGAATTGCCAGTTTATCGAGCACTTTCCCGAGGACCGAAAGTAAACATATTGGCCTGTAGGCCTTTGGATCGTCGCCAGCTCTGTCGTTCTTCTCACGAAGCAAGACCACTCGCGACCTCTTCCAGGGGTCCGGGAAGACCCCGGCCTCTAGGCACCCATTGTAGACGTTTAACAGCTCGTCCCGTAATAGGGGTAGAGCGTGTTGGAGCATCTCGGGGTGGATATTATCTTCCCCGGGTGCCTTGCGCTGGCGAAGAGATGCGACAGCCGCCTCGAGCTCTCCCAAGTGGAAAGGTCGGCCATCCGGCGTGGACGACGGCTGTGAAGCCGATGCCCGTATGCCGTACTGTTCCTCCGTCTCGTTAGAGACATCGTCGGAAGGCAGTAGCACCTGCAGCAGTTCCCGGGCAGTGTCCTCCCACGTGGAGGTATGCCCGGTGTCCGATCTTATGGCCGACAGGTACTCCGGAACTCGTCGTTTCCCTGCCGAGATCTTGTACGGAAGCCCCCATGGGTCCCGCTCCGTAGCCGAAGCCACGAAGCGCATCCAGGAGGCCCGCTTCCGCTCTCGTATACGACTCGCCAGCCTGTTGCGTAACTCGTAGTATGCGCTAAGACATAGCGAGACGTCGCCATCCCCGCGTCTTCGGTGTCGATGAAACCTGTTGCGGGCCGCCCTGGCTGTTCGGGCGAGAATGGTGAGATCGTGTGTCCACCATGATGCAGCTTTCGGTCGCGAAGGGGGCCGATACGGGATCGACTCCTTCGCGGCACTAGCTATTACGTTCGAGAGAGCGTTGACTTTCTGCTGCAGCTCTAGGTTGCCCCAGGTGGGACGTACCTTGTCCATCGCAAGTCCAACACTTCGTTTAAATTTGACCCAGTCGGCTCTCGGCAGCCTGAATTTGCAATCCGATTCAGCCTCCTGGTCGCTTGCTACCGAGTCTCGTCCGTTAGGGCCTAACTGACCCAGGTCGACGGCGAAACAGATCGCATTGTGGTCGCTCGCTACGAGGTCCGGGACTACCCTCCAGTCCCTTACCCGATGCATACATTTCTGGTTGAAGAAAGTAACATCTATATTCGATTCCAGCTCCCGTTCTCCTAGTCGTCGGAAGAAGGTGGAGTTCTCCGACTGCACGTTCGCAACGTGAAGGCCGTGACGGGCCATCACGAGCTCGATCTCCTCTCCCCGCGGGCAGGTCTCCGAAGAGTGCCATTCCACGGAGTGGGAATTAGTATCAATGCCTAGGATAATAGGAAGCCGCCTGTTGAGGACTTGAAGGATTCGATCTAGATGATCAAGCTTCCGATCCAAAGGTTCCCCAGGGGACCAATAAGCAGAGACGAAAACGCCCCGCCGCCCGTCCCCGGCCGAGATTTCAGCTACTACCACGTCGCGGTTAGACAGGTGCTCGTGGTAGAGGATGGAGCAGGAGGGATCCACGACGAGCATTGCTGCCCGGACCGTTTCACCCCCCTTTGTCGCTTCGACGCACCGTACAGTTTTAACGATTCCGGCGACGCGGCCTCCTACCGTAAAAGGTTCGGAGAGCAGCACGACGCTGGGCCCAGTAGTACGTGAAATTTCCCGCTCCAGCGTGGCCATGGCGGCCCTGGAGCGGCCACAGTTGATCTGCAAGACCTTACAGGCCATAGTCGGTCTTGGCTAGCTCCATCTCTACTGCCTCCTTAAACTTGGGGCACCCCCGAGACCTGACGCTATGGTCGGCCGGTAGGTTTGCCCTCTTACAGTTGGCACACTTCGGGTGCCTCGCTGTATCGCAGGCGTGCCCCTCGGAATGCGCTTCCGCACAGTGTCCACAGGTGGCCGTGTCCGCTTTACAGGACGCCCTAATGTGCCCGTATTTGAGACACCTGAAACACCGCGTTGGGTTCGCGTACGTCTCGACAGGGTGGGAGCGGAGGAAGGCGAAAACTCGTCCCTCACCGCTAACGGCCTTCCATACACGAGGCGAGACCCGCAAAACCCAGCTTCCGCTAGGCTTCGGGTCTACTTTTCTTCCAAGGCGGAAAAGCACCTTGAATTCCTCGGATTTGACCCGCATTTCTGCGGGGAAGGTCGTTTTGATGGCTTCAGTTACGAAGTCCTTCTCGGCGGTGGCTTTCGGTATGTCATGAATGACAATACGCGGTGCCGCCTTTTTCGGGCTGTCCCTGAGCTCAAACTCACCGCTCTCGCGAACGGTGGCTTCTATAATGGCTTTACTTTTTTCGGAGTCGGTGTCCATGTACAGCACGCCGGGTCCGGGCGCGAACCCGGTGCGGTGCACTCTGGCGCCCTTGTCCTGAAGCAGGTTCATCATGCCTGCCAGGATCTTGTCGTGGCTCATTTCCTCCTTAGCCCTGATAGCCACCGTAAAGGGTGACCTACGGGGCGCGGAGCCTGAGCCCTTATTCTTCCTCTGCAGGATCTGCTTAGCGGTGGGTGGGCCTCGCGACTTGGCCACCGCGGCAAACCCCCGAGGGTTGCTCGAGGCCTGAGCCGTGGCCTGAGCTGTGTCCCGCGCGGGTTGCGCGAGGGCGGCGACCTCCTTCACCGCCTCCCGGATCGGCTCCGACACGGCCTCAGCCACCACCGCCCGAAGGGTGGGGGGCTTCGACTGCGCCTTCGCCTTTCCTTTGGCGGCTACTGCGGTGGTAACCGCCTCGCCCCCGGCAACGCCTAAGGACTCTCTAACCGCGATGGTTACCTCCCGCTTCACACAGCCCACGAGGGAGCATTGTGTCGCAACAGAGGCCCTGAGGCCCGCCATTGCTTCACGCAGCCCCCCGAAGACCGCGCTCAAGCTGGAGCGCTCCTCCGCGGTGAGGTCCACCCGCAAATAGGGCTGGAGCGTCTTTTCGACCGCCTCCAGTGATCCCATTGCGGTTCCCAGGAACTCCGATAGAACGGAGGTGGAGTCGTCGGCTTCCCGAATGGGCCGGGTTGCCTTCTTCCCCGAATTACCCTTTGTGACCTGTCTAGGGTTAGCGGCCCCCTCTGCGCTTTTTGGCGCTTCGGCGGGGGCAACCGCTTCTGGGACCCCGGTCAGGCCCTCTGCTCCCTCCTGGGTTTGGGGGGCGTCAACGGGCCGGGCCGAGGTGCGCCGTGCCTTGCCTTTTCCCTTAGACTTCTTCTTACCCTTGCGGGCAATCGGATTCTTCGCGGATGTGGCTAGGGGCTGTTCCAACCCCCCGTGAGGAGGGCCAGCAGCGCCCGGCTGCGCAGGTAGGGAAGACGCGTTCGGTTCAGCGCCCTTTTGAGGGGACGCCTCAGCACCGATGACCGCGTTGGGTGTGGTTTGGGATGGGCTGGGGGTTTGTTCCACGGCCTCGTGAGAGGCCGTTTCCCTCTGCTCCTTCGCCTCGGTTAGGGAGGTCTCCGGTCCGCCGGGTTTCGCACCCCCGGAGGGGGGCGCGTCAGCCGGCGGCGCCTTCGACGTAGGAGTCGGCTCAGCGCCCTTCTTAGGGGGCGCGTCGGCGCCGGCCTTGGGTTGGGCTTTGGCCGCCGTTTCGCCCTTGCGGGCTACTTCTTTGGCCTCCGCCGCGGCTAGGGTGGGACTCAGCAGGTCGGCGAGCTCAGGCTGCGAGGTGATGAGTTCTCGCACCGAGCTCGCTGAGTCAAAGTCGACACGCGGGTATTGCATTCGGAGTATCCGCGTCAGTTGACGCCGGACCTCCTTCTCGATTAGGACGGCTTGGCTCTCGTCCTCAGTTTTGGCCCTGTTCCTCCTCCGCCTTTGGAGGAGGGCGTCTTCTTCGGTGCCTTCACAGCGACCGAAGACTTGACCTTCCCTTTGACAGCCTGGTGTGCAGCCTTGGCGGGAACGGACCGCTGTACTTGCTCACCGTCTGTTTGAGTGGGGGCGGGCGTGGGCTTACTCGGCTTGTTAGGCCTTTCAGCTTCACCCGACCGCGTGCCCGCGACTTGCGTCGCTTCCTGGGACCCGTCCCGCACCCCCGCGTCCGTCTCTGAAGGCAGACGCTCCAGTCGCACCACGGGGACACGGTCCGTTGCGCCTCTCGCAGTGCCTTCTGCCACGCTTGCGCGTGACTTCAGGCCCCGGTCCGAGGCGCGGCCTTTACCGCCTATAGGCCGAGCTTTGGGGGTCGGTTTACTCGACGCCCCTGCGCCCGTTTCGCCCCTTGCCCGCGGCGAGGGTGGCGGGGGACTTTTTAGGCCGGCGGCTTTTGGTGTGGCCTTCTTTTCCCGTCGCACCGTCTGCCATTCCCGACCGCTGTCAGAGGAGGAGGACGTATCCTCCTCCCCTTCGGCGACGTACTCCGGCTCCGATGGCTCGAAATCAGAGGCGCTCGACATGTCCAGCATTACCGTCTCGGGGTGCTTCGGGGCAGCGCGCCGTGGCGCAGCCGCCTCTTCTCCGCCGGAGGATTTCGCACTGGCACTAGCCATCATGGAGGAACCCAAGAGGTACTCGTCAACTCTTGGGCCCTGAATCGCCTTGACTAGGTCGATCCGCAATGCGTTCGAAAGCCACGTTACGAGGTGTACTTACTAGTACACCAAGCCCACAAGGGGGCCTCAAGACGTGAAGCGTAAAATCTGTTCTTTTAAGAGCAACACGGCGCCTGGAGTTGACAAAATCAAACCTACACATCTTAAGGGGGCAAGACTAATGGCCGATTTGGCCAGGCTTTACAACTTGGTCATCCTCAATGGCCAAACCCCCAGCGAGTGGTCCCGTAACAGGACCACCTTAATTCCAAAAGACGGTAAGGACCCGTCACACGCCGCCAACTACCGGCCAATCACAATGTCATCGGTGATTGCGCGGGCCTTCTGGGGTCTCATGGAGAGGAGACTGCGAGACCAGGTCACGCTGAACCCACGACAGAAAGGATTTATATCTGAGCCCGGCTGCTTCGAGAATGTTCAAATCCTTCACGAAGCGGTTCGGGCGATGAAGAAACACCACGGGGGAGTGTGTGTCCAACTGGATGTGGCGAAAACCTTCGACACCGTCCCCCATACAGCTGTCGCATGGGCCCTGGAAAGGCAAGGTGCGCCGCCGGCTTTTGTGCGGCTCGTGACGGACTCTTACCGGAACGTTCACACTTTAATCTCCCACCCTGACGGAGACATTGAAATTCGTCTCCGCCGGGGTGTTAAACAAGGCGATGCACTCTCTCCTCTCCTTTTTAATTTAGTAATGGACCAGTTACTACGACGCCTTGAAGATCAACCAGGGCTCGAAGTGGCGGGCCAAAACCTTGGCGTCCTGGCGTTCGCCGATGACCTAATGGTCTTCGGCGGGAGCCCGCACGACGCCCAAGGGAAACTCCACATAACTGAGGAGTACCTGAACGCCCTAGGCATGGAAGTAGCGGCCTCGAAGAGTGTCGCCTTCCACATCAGGGCGGGCCACAGAACTTGGACGATAGAAGACCCGGGCGCGCACATCTTCGGTGGGGCAATCCCAGGCCTGCGTAGCGACCAGTTACTGCGTTATCTTGGGATCAGCTACTCGCCTTGGCGGGGCTTCGACGCCCTGGACCTGCCGGCGAACTTCGAGAACGCGCTGGGTCGAGTCAAAAGTGCAGCTCTTAAGCCCTACCAAAAGCTGCACCTGTGGCAGGCCTACATCCAGCCGCACTTCCTGCATCAACTAGCACTTGCAATGCCACCTGGTAGTGCACTTGAGCGGCTGGACGTTGCTGTTCGCACAGCAATAAAGAGCATCTTCCACCTCCCACGCTGCATCACGGACGACGTGCTGTACTGCAGACCGCGTGATGACGGCCTGGGGCTCCAGAGGCTCTCGCAGCTGGTGCCTAGGGTCGCCCTTACGTTGGGCTGTAGGATGGCGCGCTCCGACGACTCCTGCGGGAGCATCATCCGGTGCCACGACACCGACTCCCGCATCTCCTGGCCCTCCACACAAGAAGTGGTGTCGATGAAGAAACGGCAGCTTAAAGCCGAGTTCGAGAGATGGACTCGCCTAAGCTGCCAGGGAAAGGCGGCGCTGGCGCATGCTGACGACCCGGTGGGCAATGCTTTTCTAGCAAAACCCACTTTGTTGAAGCCATGTCGCTTAGTGACCGCTCTGCAACTCCGCACGGACACCGCGGGGAACAGGACAGCACTCAACAGGGCCATCCCGCAGAAGGACGTCAACTGCAGAAGATGCCACGCTGCGCCCGAGACGCTGGGGCACATTTTGGGCCTCTGCGTCTGCACCAAGGCGGCGCGCATTAACCGGCACGATGAAATCAAGCATTTCATCGAGGCGCGCCTCTTGGAGCAACGGGGGACAACGGTATCGACCGAAGTCTCTCTCAGTCTCCCTGACGGGTCCAGACTCAAACCCGACCTCATCGTGCTGAATGAGGGAGGGGCCTTCGTGGTCGACGTAACTGTCCGCCATGAGGGTGGGAATGGACTTGAAAGGGGGGCTGCGGAGAAGATCAGGAAGTACCGTCCAGCTCTCCCGGTCGCGGCGCAGCTCCTGAAGACGGACAACGCCAGCGTGCTCCCTATCGTCGTGGGCGATACGGGGGCCATGCCTCCGCAGACCATCGCGGCGCTCCGGCAGCTCGGCATCACGTCAGACATGCACATGAGGACAATCTCTCTCGTGGCTCTCCGGTCCTCGATTGAGATTTACATGTTCATGGACTACGATGGTGTCGGGTAGTAACAGCAAAGGGCCAACTCTGTAAATAGCCTTCGCACACTATCCACCTTTCCTCTTTAACTTCTACTATCCACTAGTCCAACTTCCATCTTTTACATCTTGTAGCTCCCATGGTGGGTGGCAACGCACATCATGGGATGCGAGTCTTGCGGTAACGCAAGGCGGCGGGTGGCCGAGCACTCTACGTGTGAGGCCTGTGGGGCTCCTCAAGCCGCCAAGTCCCCTCCAGCGCTGCTGGCCCGCTTCCTAATTTTTCCAAGTCCGCTGCCTCGACAGTGGGTTGGCAGAGGTAGATTCCATCGGGCGAGGGAGTCTCGTTACCCATGCGTGGAATGATCGTGCTACACGCTGGGCAATTCAGATTGCACCACGGAACCCCGCCGTTACTGGGGGAAATGCGCTTCGGCGTAGATAGCCACGCTCAGTTCAATTCTCGCCAAAGCGCGGAGAGAGACTAAAAGTTCCAAGCTGAGATTATTATCGTGGCTAAATTCTCTTGTTTATCTAGTTAAATGAATTAAAGTCAACAGACAAGCCTCTGTAAAAGAAGATTTTTTTATTTTTGTTTTGTAAAAATCATTTGTAAAGGATTTCATTGCATGCTTCACTCATCCTCATCATTATTATCACGTAATTAAAATTGTTCTTTAAATGTAATTTTCTGTCTTTCATTATTTACCATACATCTGATCCATAATCACGGGCACGGTTACAGTATATTAGTAGTTTTTTGCAATAAATTTTGCAATGCAAATAGACTGATACAGAAAAATAGTGATCAATTATAAAACAATATTGATAATTTGATCGAAAACACCAACAAAGTGAGGGAAAAACATAAGCCAAGACGTACCGCGACAGCGAAAGCTGTATTCCAGCCGTCAACATTAGTCTACGCCAGAGTCCATCCACCAAGAAGAGAGGAGAAATATCTTCACAATCCCACTACCCAACAACAGCTCAACAACACAAGATGAACCACCTCCAATCATCAACGGTAAGCAGCCAGCGGAGATGCACAATAGCAGTTTCCCATAGGCTCCCCTCTTCAGATACCTCCTCAGATTCAAAAGAAAAAACCGCTAGCGCCATGGCACTAAATTCAAATATTTCCGAATCTAATAAATCACAAAATCCTTTATCTTTACCTGTAACCACAGGTAATGTTACAGATAAACCAAGTAATATCCAGGTTTCTGTATCCTAACAGGGAATTAGAAACAATACCACAAACAAACCTCCTCATGCCCTTATGCCTATCGTAACTTTAAATAATGATAAATCAGGCAAAAATTCTAAGGAAATCAACAATATTGTAAATAACGGAAATGTAAGTAATGACCAAATCAAAACTAAACAAAACAAATAGATAAAGACTAAGTCCAGGTCCGGTCTAGTCCAATCCAGCTTTCGTCCAGGTGTTTACTAATTTTTTGGTAATAGCAATTTTTCGAAACTTTTTGCGATCCGTGATAAGAGACTTATTGGTCTATAGTTTTGTGGGTCTCTGTAACTTTTTCCGGGTTTGTTGATTAGGATTACCGTGGCGTGCTTCCATAGTGTAGATCTTCACATACGACCCGGAAACAAAGGGAAAATTTCGAGATGTTTCATCCGGCTTTGGATACTTATCGCCGGGGATGAGACGTGGATCTTCAAATACGACCCGGATACAAAGGGGTTGAGCGGTGAGAGGCACACTTCGGCGTCTCCGCGACACAAGAAGGCTCGCATGAGCAAATCACGCGTGAAAGTAATGCTCATTGCTTTTTTGACACACAGGGGATAGTACACGATGAGTTCCTGTGTCTTGGACACACCGTAAATGTTCTACAAAAGGCATCTCCACGTCAGCACGCCGACTCACACCGCCTTCGTTGTTGCGAACCACCTTACCCGCATCGGTGCGGCAATGCTTCCACAACCGCTCTACAGCCACGAATTTGCTCCGGCGAACTCGTCTCTGTTCCCTCGAACGAAAATGGTCATGAAAGGAACGCATTTCAAGACTTTGGACAACATCGAAGGAAGTACGACGAGGGCACTAAAGGACTTCGCCGAAAACTTCCTGGGAGGGTGTGAGTCATGGAAATCGCGCTGGCAAAAATGTTTCGACGCACAACGATCATTCTTTGAAGAATTTTAAGTTGCTGCACTTACATAATTAATAAATCTGTTTGTAAAAAAACGCAACACATTACTTTTGGGACATCCCTTGCATTGGCACGAAGGCGGCCAAAATTAATTCAAATTTGGCGCCGTACTTGAAATTCAATCATTTATAACAATTCCTTGACGCTAATTAACAGCAAAGGGTATACGTTTTAAACGTCCCGCGTTGGACATATTTTTCTGTAAAACCTGCGGGCTGGCATCCAGAGAGAAAGGCAACACGTCTTTAGTAAGAAATTCTTTGAGGTCTGAAACTGCTTTCAAAGAGCTCGCGAGATTGCGCCAGGGAAGCTGGGAAGCGACCAGAGACAGCACTTTTCTTAAATTTTATTTTCTTCTATAGCGAAGTAAGCGCTTTATGAGATTGTACACGAACTGCAACCTAGCAAGCTTAGTATTGTGTTACATGAGAGCGAGGATACACCACTGAAGATCTCAGTAATCAATAATTTTGTGTGCAAGAATGTATGGGAGAATAGGATAATTACAGGAAGAAAAGAAAGTTAAAAGTTTGTGAAATCTTGGATTTCTCTTTAGGATGATTTAAATTTGTCCTTTAAGAATCTTGATTTGATTTTTCGGTGTTGGTTATGTTTTCCGAGGATGAATATGGAAGTTGCAGGTTAGGATGGTAAGGAAAGAAAAAAATTGTGTGATTGGTGACTGACATAATCATCTGAAGAACTAACTCTCTGCAGAGTTGCTTGCTTGATACGTACCAAGGCGCTTTGACGGCAGTGCAAACGATTTTATTTTGGAATGTTTGGAGAGTTTTACATACCAAAGGTGCAGCTCGTCCTGAGATCGGACGTGCATATGTAATTATGGGACGAATGGCAGTTTTGTACAGTAATAGGGAGCATTTTGTATTGCCAATATTCCGAGAATCAAACATCTTTCCAAATAAGACGTGAAGCGATCGCATTGTTTGAAGATCGAGAAGCCGAGGGGTTGCACGCCGCGCTCATGTGAAGAGTGAAGGAAATGAAAGCTAGAATTTTACGTTGGTAGTTGTCTAGTTCCAGCAGTTCAGACTCTGTGAACAGTTTCGGCGCGGAACCTTGCTTAACACTTTATCACGCCCAAATTACCACAGAAAACGATCTTCTTTTCGCCCAGACGAGGTAATATTTTCTTCAATACTCAGTAATACTCACGCTGAGGTGAACTAATAGTTCTTAAATTATTGGCTTTCAGAATTTTCCCTTGTGGTAAGGAAGGAAAAGGCGGCAGGAATTTTTTTGTCAACCCGAATCATCGTCTGATGGTCTCGAAAAATTCAAGTTATTTTGCAGACTCAACACATTGTATGCACTTTAACACTAGAAAGACGGAGGTGGATCAACTGACTCAATTCTAACTTTTCAAAGCTCTTCTTCCAGAACCTTTTAATTTTTGGGGCTGAAATCCTTGGCTTTAATGATTCTCTATCTCAATTATCTGGTAAGGTTTTAAAAGATGTACTTTTAATATTTCTCTACAATATTTGTAATTTACCTTTAAGGACGGAAGTGGGTTAATTGACCCACTGTAGATGGGTCCATCTCTTTTTCACGAACGATGTCACAGGGCTGATTTGTCGACATAATGAAATATCTAAGCTTTGATAAAAGAGAAACAAGAGTCCAAAGGAAACATATTCGGTCTCGCATTTGAAATGTGGAGCAAATTCACAGAAAATTGCTTATATTGCTACAGGCCAACAGCTTACTTGGCGGTGGACGTACAGCTTTTCCCCTCCAAGTAGATCTTTTACACAGTACTAGTGAGAACCCGTCAAAATTTGACAGAGAGATCTGAGATAAAAGTAAAATACTGTGCCCGGACCACTGCTCACAATATGTTGCATTGTTTGGATCTTCAGGGAATAACGAAGATATTCTGTGATGTGGAGTTCCCAAAATTTTAAACACGTATGGCCCATGATCCGGTGGCAATGCAATATCGGCACCAAATTACACAAAAGAAAGAGAACTATTATACTGACGGATATTATTTCTAAAGGTTTTTGATGTGGCATCTCCTGTAAACAACTGTTCGATTTCTTCTGGCACATTGCTCAAAGGTAAACTTATTTCCCCATTTAAGCAACACAGAGTAAATTCGTTTGCAGAATTTCCCTCACAAGGGAAGTAGAAAGCAGAACAAAACTGACATTTCATAGACAACGACCCAACAGAAAACGAAATGACCTCACTATCACGACACCTACGCTGACTTTCTCTTTCCTTGCACCCAGTCAATGTACTATGTTAGCGTCTTTTGGGACGCGTGGGCAACGATTCGGAATTCGACATAACCTGTGAACAACTTCACTACTTCAGTACAGCTGAACAAAACCCACTGCCCGAATGTTCTCAACAAAATACACCACAAAAGCAAATACATGCAAACTGTCAACACCACAATGCAATTAATTCACTGAAACAAAATCTTGACGATTGTAAACAAATCTCAACAATCAAAACAAAACATCAAGCAACGACACCATGAAGCAGCGTGGACTCACTTCTATACTCATATATATCAATTTTAAAACAGCCACCCTTTGGAAGAAAACAATTGACTATTGATAAGCTTACTATTAAAGAATGATTTAATTAATTAATTAATTAATTTACACCATAAATATTGGCGAATCAACACAAACAATATCTGATAACACATCTAGGGATCACATTCTCTCATTTAAAGGAAAAATACTACAATCGGTTCAGTAGAAGCTCTAAACGAAGCCATGGCAGAATATGTTATTTTTTTAAATATATAGATATAAGTAATAAACCATATAAATATGGAATTAAATACTGTCTTCTCACAGATGTGATGTGAGTTGGTTTCCATACTTGGGGAAAGATGAATCTAAGCCAGCCAATCGATTAGGTGAGTATGTTGTATTCCGTCTTGATCAACTTTTGGATAAAGGAAGAAATATTACAACAGCTTCTTTACATCACTAAAGCTTTCCAAAGAATTGCAAAGAAGAAACACAAGTTCAGTTAGTACGTTGAATAGAAGAAAGACAGGCGCCGCTTCCTGTAAAGAACCCTACAGATCTACTCCACACCTGTTTTCTATAAAGAAGAAACATCACTGCTAACACATTATCAAGGCAAAGTGAAGAAAAATGTTCTTGTTCTGTGTACACTTCACGATACAGTTACTGTTGATTCCAATGAAAGGAAGACTCCAAAACTGTTCGATTCTACAATGATATTAAATTTGGTGTTGAGTTATTGACCAAATGGGCAGAAAATATACTGTACGTGCAGGAACACGATGGCCAGTGCATGTCCTTTAAAACATTCTCGACCTGGCTTTGATAAATTCACACTTTATTGAAAATCGTTACAGGAACAAGTAAAACATAAAACAATTCATACGTGAAATCGCAGAGCAATTGAAAACTCCATATCAAAAGGGCAGCGAAAATGCCGTCAGAATGCAACCTGCCGCGCATAAAAGCAGCATAAAATTTGAAAAGTATTCGTTGTCAGAATAGTCTTTGCAATGGCAACAAAACACAAGATATCTGGAAAAAAAAAGAAAAAGAAAAAAAAAAGTAGTAAATACGTCTGTGGAGCATGTAAAAGTAATCAAATGTATATGTGTAAGCTGTGAATCTTCTTACTTCATTTTTACTGCTTTCATGTTTACACAATATGTATTAGTTGCAAGTAATAAAATAAAACCTAAAGCTTTTTAAATTATGACACTCAGGTTGTAAAATATAATGTAATACACTATCCTATTGTAAAAGTAAATAAAACTCATGTTTTATTTATCATTCAATCAATGTATTGAGAAGAAATAGAAGGTGGGTCAATTGATCCATCTTCTTTTAACCCATGATCCAAAAATACACTTAAAACCAACCTACTTTTAGAACATAAGGAAAATAAATTTAAAATATAATTCCTATATAAATAATTGAAAAGCTACTTCACCCACTTCCCCTGAAGAGCCCCTGGCTCATGGTGTCCAATCTAATAAGCAGGAGGAAACAAAATCCACAGCAGAAGCCAACACTCACTGCTGATTGCACATATTTGCTCGTGACAATGCCATGATTTGAATGTAATGAATCTTGCAATCTAACAATTCTTTGCACAAAAACATTAAAATTTCATTAAAAATAATCTAGCAAGAAATGTCACTTTTCAGTATTTAAACCTCACCATTTACTCACATAAACAGTTCATTTTTCACAACGCCTTACATAGCTGACTTTGAATACCAAAAGAAATTGAAAATCTCTGTTGATGACCATCTAACACAAACCTCTTGGATAACCAAATCTATGAAATATTCCGAGTTCATTTGTAACAAGTGTTTTTTAGCTTTTGCACATCTAATACACCTGTAATACACATAAATAACAATAAACAGTTACTACTAAAAATATAGAAAATGGGAATCTGAATTTTAATGGTCACTCTGTTCATGTCTAGAACACAGGAATTAGGACCATAAAAACCCCAATAAATAATTTCTTACACATATCATGCAACACATTCATCCTTATATGTGAATTTGCATTTCATGGGCAATAAGAAAGCACAGAAACTACTCTTAAGTAAAACTCTTCACTCACAACTGCCCTTGATGACTGATTCACTTCAATTCTTCTTTCCAGGTGAGGAGGGGAAGTCTACAACCAATGCCTGCAAAATGGCGGAGAATTAGTAAACGTTTTCAGTCTTGAGCATAAAAAGTAATTTCAGATTCTGAATTTATACAAATATGTTTGCAAAACAATTATATACTTTCAGCTACAGTATCCCAATTTTTTTTGCCTTTAAGAACTCTGAATCATTTTGGGACAATGTAAATTCACTTTCAAAATTCAGAGCTACTACTAAGTAAGAGAATTGCCATAAAAATTTATAAAATATTATAACTGAATGAATAATTATTTCAATAATTGACCAAGAAATAAAAATATGATTGACCATTTCTGGAGTACGCAAATGTTGCCCGGTATTAAAAGATAAGTCATATTTTGAAAAATTATGAAGACAAGTACCTAAAATTTCTAGAGCTACATTACAAACTATGAGGGAATATGCCCATATGATGACACTACTGATTTAAGAGCAGAGATTAATCAGAAGTGATATAGAAACCGAAAAATCAGGCAAGAACTTCAGAGTAGCTACATTTTGAGTCCTTTTTTGCAAAATCTAAGCAATAGAGCCAAGCACTGGTTTAATAATAAAATTTTGCCAAACAATGTTTAAATCTACCTTTAATTATTATACTGGATTATTAACTGTTTAATATAAATTACACTGAGCTGGGTCAAGTGGAAATGTATGGTAAGAGGAAATCACAAAGTTATTAAACACTTTAAAATGCCCAATGGGACACCAACTGTGATAAAAAACTGAAGCTATTTACGACGCAACTTTGAACTTCCAATGTTTGCACACACATCAAATTGATGGGCATTGCTTTGCTTACTGTTGTCTAAATGTTGAAACTTTTGGAGGTTTTCGGGTGTTGTATTTGTTTTAGAGTCTTAGAAACCTGACTTGAATTATTTTTCTCTCTGTAAGCAATGAGTAAGAATATATTATAGTATCCACACTGATAATGAAATAGTTCAAAAATCATTAACACCTTGAAGTAGGTTTTTATTGTTTTAAGTTTTTGTTTTAACACAGGTGAATTTTTTTGGACTGAGGAGAATATAGCCAACCATGGTATCAAAACTTTAAAATATCACAAGCTGTGAATTATTTAAATATGAATAAAAACTGTATAATTCATTAAATTACACTAGAGGCACACGGCTGCACAAATGCTGCGGTGCAAAATGGTTTTCGAAAAAGTAGCACTTACACTACTCAATATTGCAATAAATAAAATTCTCTTAACACTACAATAAATGAAATATTTTAAAATAATAAATTTATTTGAAAATATTAAAAAAATTATTAAATAATTAATTTATTATAAATCAAAAGTTTTCGCCGACCTACATGGCGGTGGTGGCGGAGTGTGTACCGACTCCGGGGTCTATGGTTCTAGGGTTCGAGTTCCGCCTTGGGCAGGGTTGTTTGTCCCTTGTGTCTCCCGTGTGGTGCGGAGGGCCTCGTGTACTGCTGACCCCAGATCACGGGAACCCGCCAGTGTGTTAGTGTATGGTCAAATATGCGTCCCATCAGGAAGTAAAGGATAACCAGATGTTGGCTAAATGAAGCCCTAGGGAAAAGAGAAAAAGTATTTACGAATACAGGATGACAGGGATAAAACTGTTTGTTTTTGGTTGAACTTTTATAAACGCAATGAAAAAGTTTATCAAGATTTAAAATGTTTTTGGCTTGAGGTGAGTTATTGAGGTTGACTGCACAAGTTTGTAGAGGTTGTCTTGATCTAATGTAGAGGCGACGCACTTGGTGAACAGCATAACCAAGACGATAAAGTTCATTATAAATGTCAAGTTCACTTAAGGAAACAGGAATATCTTTAAACATTACTTGAAATTTTGATTTTCCAGGATCTTGATATGTATAGAACTGTATAATAGAATTTTCACAAAATTGTCTAAAATTTCTATGATCATCAATGTTAGTGAAGTAAATTTGAATTTCATTGAATCTAGATTTTGTTGAATATTCATTTTTAACCACCTTTGCAATGTTTTGTATTAATAATTGATAGTTATTACCAATCACTGTGATGGGAGGAATTTTAATTGAAGCAGTAGAAGATGGAGTATTTGTTTCTGGTATTGTTGATAGAACTTCGTATCTTCAGTAAGTTGGAATATTATATATGGTAGAAGCAGGTCTGGAACGTTTGGTTGGATTTTCTGCAGGATCTTGAGGATGTTGACGTTGTATATTGTTAGATATATCTGTAAGGACTGGTTGGGTTTGATCATTTGCATTTACTGAAGAATCTTGATAAAATGAAGTTGTAGTGTTTGGTGTAACCATTTGTTGAGGTTGAGACTGTTGTTGAGGATCGATAGATTGAAGAGATTGAAGAGGTTGAAGATGTTGAAAGTCCATACTTTCTGCTGGTTGAGACTGATTTGCACTATTTGTTGTTTGAAGTTGAATGTCATTTGGAAACATAACAATTTTAGTCTTTCACGCGACTCCCCTAAGGGAGAAGAGTAAATATTAATATTAATTACGCCTCCTTTGGTAAGTTTTACCTGAATCTTCTGAAATGAAGTTGTAGATAGCTTTTGTATATAAATTTGGCGATGTTAGAATACTTTTAGCTCAAATTTATGACTTAAAATGCAGGAATATATTCCGTACGCACCATTATCTGAGCACGGCCACCTGGATTGTGTTGCAAACATTTGGTTTGGACTGTTCTTTACCAGGAAATCTGTGTCTTTAGTTGTCCCAAACTAGCAATAGCACTGATATACATCACAAGAATTACAAAGTTGTCATAACAATTTCTGAGCAAACAAATCAAATAGGCTACTGAGTAATTCTGTTAAGTACATTTGTTGCATCTCATAAATATTATTTAAAGCTAGTACCATTAAAAATAACATTAAAATCAATGAAATCAGAAGAAAAAGGAATTAAAAATTATGAATGATGAAAGGGGTAAAAAATGACTTATTCATCGCAAACAAAAAATGCATAATAACAACCCATAAAAATGGGTAATTTCCTTTTGTCATAACATAAAATGAATTTCTATACTAAATGACATTGTTCTTAAGTGAAAAGAAAAACAAAAAAGACATTATATTACAATCCG
This sequence comes from Teleogryllus occipitalis, assembly GCA_011170035.1. Lineage (NCBI taxonomy): Eukaryota > Metazoa > Arthropoda > Insecta > Orthoptera > Gryllidae > Teleogryllus > Teleogryllus occipitalis. Next base: position 683,810 of record BLKR01000143.1, read on the forward strand.
CCCCCTAGTAATTACATTTTAACTAAGTTGCTAAAAAATTCTTAAAGTTTCTTTGCCTAAAAAAGAACCCATACATTACATGGTACATTACAACATTGGGAACATTTTCAAAACCATGTTGACTGGAACAACTTATGTTTGACACACATTCAGGTTTTAACTGTCCAAGTATTTGAAAAATACATCACCTCAAAAAGTGAATTCATCATAAAATTTCTTCTGTAGGACACATGCTGCTAGTAAGAAGAGATTAAAGAATGGTTTTAGCCAGACTGAAATATTAACAAGGAGCTGGCTTTATGAGATCAAGAACTGTATGTTAAAAATGAGGGAAGGGAGGGATCACCTTTATTTCTTGAGAATAGAGCAGCCCAATCATCTCGTTTTGTCACATTTGAGGACTGCTTTGTCTGGACTGAAAGACTATGTAAGGTACTTAGTAGTAAACTTCGATTTTCCAATATAAGGCAAACAATTTCTCCATCTTTAATGGAATTATAAACACCGTAATTTTCTTTTGTGATTCTTGCCCAATTTGTTTGTTATTTTAATCAAGATCCTTGGTTAAAAAGCATACAAAGGGGATAGCAGAATAAGATAAGAATAAGATTCCCTAGGGATAAAATATTTTTTGTTGAAAATCATATTTGAACTGTTAAAAAAAACAACTAGTTTTTCATGCACATGGAAAAAAATATAGGCATAATGTGGTTAAAAAATGGAAACTGAAACAAGAATCAACACATTTAAATAAAAAACACTTTTTATTTAATTTGTGAGAAATATTCCTCACAAATTAATTTAAATCCAGCGAAAAACTTGCCTTTTTTACACTTCAAATATTATTTTCAACTGTAGATATTGTAGAATGAAAACATCTCCAATGGTATGAACATCTTCTAAAAAAGCCAGAAGAGAGGAGGCCCACACAAGTATACGAATGAATACCATCGTATAGAAGAACATTAACCCCATGGAAACAGAATAATGGGACAGAACAAAAGGGACAAGAAATTTGAGTAAGGAAGATGTAGTGGATAAGGAAAGCTGGGAAAGAGGAACTGAGAAACATCACCAGATGTAAACCACTCAGATATATAAATATGATTTTCAACATAACTGGAATGTTTCACTACACATTTTTGTCGACCTGTTATCAAGGCCCTTTAATGTTTCTTCTAGCTGTAGCTATTTACAAATCAAAATAATGGGGGTAGCAGAATAAGACAGGCAAATCTTCCCCCAGGGATAAAAAAAAGTTTTGCTGAAAATCGTAATTGAAGTTAGCCAAATTTAAATCAATTTACCCAGGTACTTTGTACAAATGAAAAAAAAACATGTTTTTTAGCTTCTTATATAAGTTTCATTTTTTTAACCATTACACCTTATTATGTAATTTCATAACCATCTCAATATTTTCCTTGACTTCTAACGATTCTTTCACAACTTCCCCAATTTTTCCAGAGCAATGAAATTCCCTTATTTTTCCCAGTTATTTAGAAAGTGACCACCCTGTTAATAAACAATAACAAGAAGTAACATCTCTTCACAAGAGATACAAATCACAAAAAAGATAGTAGCAGAATTAATCATGCATCAACACTCAAAACCACTTTGCAACCACAAAAAGCAATGCTATTAACACACCACTCACAACAGTGCTGGGGTGTTTCCTTTTCACATCACACGGTCAAGAGCAGGACAGATAAACTTTACACAACAGAACTTCATACAAATTATCACACTAATTTCTAAACATTTTGCTTTATAGATAACTAGCTGACCCGGCGAACTCTGTTCCGCCTTAACAGCCGGTCCCATCTTTTTCTCGCGTCGCACTCACTGAGAGAAACTGTACTATCCTTGTTGCACTCGTGATAATAAAGCAATTGCAGATTTGTGTTTTTCTCTCAAACAAAGAAGAATTTTAAAAAACGCTCTGATATTAAATAGATAATTAAAAAATCTATTACGTAGCAGAGCGTTTTTTTTATTGATTTTTGTTTAAGAGAGAAATACAAAGCTGTAATCGTAGGGACCGGCTGTTAACGGCAATAAATAAGCAGATTTTGGAATTTATTAAGTTTAATTGTTTATTAGAAAATACAAATAAAAAATTAAGTAGATTAATCAGTCATTATTGTTCCTGTATTTTGGTGCATAGGTTGCACTCTTCAGTTAAGTACCTTCACGCGAAAACATGCGAAATCACGCGAAAACGTGCGTTCTCACACAGGAAAGCTGTCGAACGGGATAAACAGTATCCTATGTCTGTCTCCTGGCTCTAAGCTTCCTGCTCACCAATTTTCAGTCAAATCGGTACAGCCGTTCTTGAGTTATAAATAGTGTAACTAACACGACTTTCTTTTATATATATAGATTACAATGGAGTATTTCAATTCAGCGGGGGAAAAAAAATTGTCATTGTTCCTTCTAATAAATATTTGAGTTCATAAAACTGACTATAGGGAAATATTTGTAGACAGATCAAAATTGAAAAATCAAAGAATTTTGAAAATGAGTTGCCTAGTATTTGACTTCAAATAAAACTCAACTCAACTTACTTACACATTACAATTTGAAACGAGTCAAATTGAACGACAACAGAAATTGCATGTAAGCAAATGTAAGATATTATTAAAGTTTTGAAAATGCATTAAATTTCAATAAAAATAAGTTTTGTTGCACTAATATGTTATGTAAAATGGAACACAAATTATTTGGGGTCCAATTCCCCTAAATGCAAGTGCTGAAACATAAACTTGCCAAATTAAAGACAAAGGTAGGTAGTCAATATCACCATTCCTGATTAATCCAAAGAACATCCATCTGCAACATTATCAGATGTTTTAAATTGAATTTCAAAAATATTATCAAATTAAATTTATAGAATTTTTAAGCAGGTATTTAAATCAATTTTTGGTATCACTGACACCAAATACACTACATCTTACATCATTCTTACTTAAAATCTACAGATCACCATTTTCTGGACTCGTTCCATCTAATTAACATTTTTTTAAATTCTTTCAATGAAAAATATTTTCTTAAGTAATACCAAAATCGTTGGAAAATGCAATATACCATTAATTATCCCTATTTTGATGTTTCAATACACATTAATAGGATTAAGAATATGTAAGATTTCACAACTTATATATTTTTTCTACTCGTATCTACTCAATGCTCCACAAAACATATTTCATATATTCTAAAAGGTAATGTTCCTGTCATTTTGCACTCTGAAAAGAATGAATTCACCATTTGTAATATGTATATAAGTTCTGATAGTGTGCAGTTATTGAATTTCCTCTTACATCTGCAAATTTCATTGACTTTGACAGTTAGAGGTACAAGAGCCAATTAGCTCAAATGAAAAAAGTAATATCAACAAAATACAAAGAAAATCAGAAAATTAATGCTAGCTGGGTCTTGGTGTTCTAACTTTCAGAGTTTTAGTACCTTTTCACATGGTCTGACATCATGAACACACAAATCATCATCCAGACAAATTACGACAGATGTCCTCCACTATATCCATTTACACTGTTCTACACATTTTCTCTTTTCATTATAAATATAAGGCCAACCTTCATTTAACTTTCTTAAAAATATACAAAATGTTTTGTAACCATAGTTTTGTATTTTTCAGAGATCACACCAAAAGGATTTTAAATCGATAACACAAAACATTCTCAGATACACAAAACTCTCAGAACACAATGAACATAAGGCAGCTATAAGCTGCAGAGAACAGAGATTGAAACAGAATCAGCAGAAAGCCACACATTTGTCAAGCTGTGAATCTGGCAAACATTTTGGGACAAGCAATGTTCTTACTGCAACACACTACATCAAGTGGAATATCTACACATCCACCATAAGTTCTTACATATACATTACTATTTGGAACAGCCTGCTCTAGGGAATAAATTAGGTACCAGTTTTGCTGTAACACTACTGGGCTCTGGCAGAATATATTAGGAACCACATGCTCTAAGCAAGAGGCAAAAAATGGTTGCAGTGCAACTACAAACATACTATTTAAATTATTTATTTCCCGCATTTGGGTTGTGTTAATCTTCATCAAACTTTGTTAGGACACTGACAATCCTGAAGAAGAGTCTGTAAAAATTTCATATCTATTCAAACGCTACTTTTTGTGGTAGCGATGTTGGTTCCATGTCGTTGAATTCACTTTTATTAGTACAGATATACAATGGGCACTGAACAAACAAATGTGTGAAATTACAGTGAAATACCATAAATTCAACAAAAAAGAAAAATAAGCTAGCCTGTGGATATCTCTACTAAAAAATAATTAGTCATGAACGGTTCTAGCGAAAGAACAGATGACAGAATAAAAATAAAAATAAAAAATAATTCCAGATACTCAAAACTTAAGAGAGTTCTCAAGGACTCATTATAAAACCAAACTAAAAAATATACAAACTTTTACAATTTTTTAGTTATATTTCCACACAGACCTATTAAAATTGTACACACGTCAAAAATTTACAGGAATTTCATTTACGTAGTTCCAAGAAGACATTTTTTTAAAAAATACATAAAATTTCAATCAATACTAATTTTGTAATACTATTTTGCATTTTACAATGGATCACAAATAATTTGGTGCTAAACTTACCACACAGGGCTGCTAGTATTCTAATGTACATTTTCTAATTTTGAGGGCTCACCATCCTGGATTAATCCAAATAATTTGTCTGTAAAATAATAAGACCTTTTATATTCAATTTGTAATACTATTTGCAATTTGTAATACTATTTTGCATTTTACAATGGATCACAAATAATTTGGTGCTAAACTTACCACACAGGGCTGCTAGTATTCTAATGTACATTTTCTAATTTTGAGGGCTCACCATCCTGGATTAATCCAAATAATTTGTCTGTAAAATAATAAGACCTTTTATATTCAATTTCAAAAATATTATGTAATTAAATTTACAGAATTTTTTAAGCATATAATCAGTAATTGAGATTGAATTTTTGACTCAGCTCATACTAAATACAATTGACCTTCCATCTCTTCTGCATAAAAAGTGTATATTACAATTACTTGGCAATTGGATTCCATCTATTGACCATTCCTCTCCTAAAATTACTTTTCTAACAGTAAATTCCAATTTATTTTTTATAATACAATGTATCTCACACTTATTCCTTACTTTAGGTAACTCACAATATTGGCTTTAACTATTTCTTTCAAGATATGTTAATACCATTCCTCAAATATCTACAAATCAAGAAACTATTCCAGTACATCTTTTCAAAATTTAATTTTATAAAAGTAACAATTCTGAAATTTTTTTTCCCTTCATTTCTATCCAGGTTTTTATTTTTGTTACCATATTGTCCTCTTTACATTCAATTAAAGCACATGTAAGAAACAAAAATCCAACAGAAATGTCCTTAATACATTAATAATTCATGTAATAATTTAAATATAATAGTAATTGATATATGAAAATTAATTATTATAACAAGCAAACTCAATTGCTATCTTTAGCAAGCAAACTCAATTGCAACACTTTGCCAGATGACATTAAACGATTAAATTCAATAGAAAAGTTTAAATCACAAGTGAAATCGTTTCTGCTGCATAACTGTTTCTATACAATTAGAGACTATACTGAGCATCACAAGAAAAGTAACATTAATTTTAACAATGATACATAATGCATTAATTACCATTTGGACTGTATAAATGAGTATAAACAACCTGTAACAACTATTGTAACACAGCTTCCGGGTCAATGACCTCCATCTCGATCAGGTTTTTCGTCCAGTTTCCCTGATCCATTGAGCAAATGCTGAGATGGCCCCTTGTTTTGCTTCTGGACATAAATGTAACTTCATTTTCTGTGCACGTCTTCTAGAATTCTGTGGGAAATACAATTATTCAAATTATCGTTTCCATGTTGTCGCGGCAGGAAGTAATAAGAGCCAAAATTTATTGCTTATTTATCCTTGAAAATAGATTTTATTACATGGGAGTTTGTTTTTTTTTTTTCTCCCTTTCAAAATTCAAAATTTAAGTAGTATATGACTTAGTGTAGGGATAACAGAATTTTGAAAATGTGCACACAATTCACTTTTCCCCATAGCACGTCATACGCAGTTTTTAACTGTTTTTTTATGTAAAATAAATAAAATAAATAAATAAATAAAAAGAAAAGACCTAAATGAAGTAATATAGAAACCTTATTGCCCAAAAGCTAAAGAATTACTTTATGAACCAGTAACTAAACATTCTCCTTCAGAAAAAATATTCAGGAAACCCAAGAAATTTAATTCATAATGTAAGGTAAACACTGAAATCAATGGAAACAAAGAGTCAATTAATTACAAACATTTGCTCAGCTCTGTTTTTTATTGGTCTACCATTTATTAATTTAATTCATTTGATTTTATTTTCATAAAAAGACAGTAAAAACTGTATGTGACATGTGGGAGAAGTATAACTTCCACACATTTTCTTGAGCTCCAGAATCCCTATTCTATTCTTTTACTATGAATTATTTTTACTAGACTCTACATACTGTAACTACTTTTATTAAAAATTCATTCATTTGAAAGAAGTGGAAAGTTTGCACTGTTCTATGATCAAAAAGAAGAAAACTTATGATATTGAAAACGGCTATTCAATAAAAAATCAGGGACATGTAGGCCTACCTGATAAAACAAACAAGAAACCTATCACACAATACTAAAATGTATCTCAAAAGTTATAAACTGATTTTGCAACAAGATAACGCAACCATCTTCAGATTTTTTGCTACTTTATTTAATTAATGCAAAATTGAATTACTTGGTTCTGGCTCAAATCCAGTTTGACATCAATACATAAGAAATGTAATTTAATTAAAAATAATAATAGGTGAATGAAAACATGAATTTCATTCCATTAACTGCACTCGATTTTACCGCTCTGGTAGCTTTTTACTCAACTGATGAAAAACTTTTACTCAGGGCCGAAACTTTTGGTAAAAGGACGTTTTTGCTGTATTATCACAAAGCAATGAGATTACTTTATTAATGCACCATACAATTTAATAATCTACATTCTCCCTTTTTTATAAGCGCGTTTTGCTAACATTTAATAATTCGTAGCCATGTAATAGAAAATATTTAGATGTATGGGGGGAAAAGGGCACTCGTCCTTCAGCAAAACCAGAGCTCTTAAAATTTTCAACAAAGGACATATTATCTTAATTATTTTCAAAATAACTCTAAATTAAGCATATACCTTCTTGTAATAATCGTTATTATTACTACTATACCATACCATACAATACTTACCATGGAAAACATGTAAACCATCACACAAAAACCACAAATAATTACGATCACGTGCATGTGAATCACATGATGTGATTTCCTTTCTTATTTCATTACACGACCGTTAAATCGGTTATTTCTTTGCAAACGGAAGTATCGTTGGAGAATCCGGAAGGATGACAAACTTCGAAACAATGAATATCCGACGTTTACAATGAACGAATATTCTAGTTATATAGTTTCCACTCCCTCTTTTCTGAACTCGTACTTAAAATTCATACTGAGCGCCCTTGGTTTCACATCGCCACTAAAACGAGACGGGTTTCCCGCTAACCAATCACAGCAATGTACTCTCTGCCCCGAACTGTTCTTGGCGCGATAATCAAATATCTTGATTGAGTGGTGGGACGCTTTAAACGTGATGCTAAGAGGGAGAGGGAGTAAAACAAGAGAAATGACGGTACTATTTCTTTCTCTCTTTTATGTTATGTATTAACTGCCTAAAATTTTGAAAATGTACCATTTTCATGTCCAAAAAATTTGAAATTTTGAATTTTTTTAAAAATACGAGGTTAACAGTGACAATTGGACCTATGCCATTTTTTAAAACATTTGTTGCGTCTACAAATTGACGCAACACGTCTCCAAGCCCCTTAAGGAGCCTTGAGCGCTTTGCGCTGGGGAGTAATCCTTCATTAACTTGCGCGGGAGTAATCCTCTATTACCTTTAAGTCATGTCACGTCACGTCGTAGTCAGTTGTCAAGAGGACCGCCAGGTGGCATCTTCGCGTACGCGCCTCCTGCTACGTGCTCCTGCGTCACTACCCAGCAGCCAGAATTGGGAAGGACTAAGGTTAGGGGTAAGGTTTTTAGGACACTTCACAGCGGTTGGACTAGCCCTTGTGAAGCAGCCAAACTCGTTTTGTTAGAACAAACTTCACATGAGATTCGACGTGAATCGAACCCGGACCTCAGTGGTGAAAGGCTGCGACTTCGCTGTGTCACGAGCGAGCCATAAGTGTAATTCACTATGTTCTTACAAGTGACTTAAAGAAAAAAATTGGAGCCATTTTCGAGAAAATTATGAAAATGTACCAAGGGCTTCTTGTAAAATGTACCAAAAATTCAACGAATTCTTTTCAAAATCGCGAGGCTTCGAGACGGGCCAGATCCACCAGGAAATACTCTTATTGCCAAAAATCAGAAAAGTTCAAGCGGCAGTACTGTTCACGGACGGACAGGGGCACAGATATTTTGAAAAAGAAATCCTTTTTCAGAACATAAAACGGTGTATTTCCGTTGAAATCTCGAAATCGATTATCCGCAGCGTTACATAATTGTCTCTACAACGTATATTATTCCGTACATACCTACGTATACGAGAAAGTAATTAGATCCAACAGAACAGCACAGACTTTCTCGTACTAGTTTAATCTTTCTACACTCGGCTAGCTATGCGGCTACATATCGGCACCTGAAAGATTTTTACGGTTTTCTCAATTTTTCGGTTCCATTATAGTAAAACTGATATATGACTTTAAGAATATTCTAGAAGAGCAAAACCTAGTTCTGACTGCAAATTTCCACTAGAAAAATTGGAGTCGTATTAGAAAATGTCGTTTGAACGTTTTTGAGAATGAGCAATTTTCACCTCATTTCACAAACAACTTTTGAATTATCGAAAATATTTAAAAAATCAATTATCTAATTTTTACTCACAAATGCAGTAATGTATAAAATGTCTTAAAATTAAATATTAACAACATTAGGGATATTTCAAAAGAATTTCATTTATGTAAGTTTTGGAAAATTTAAGAATACATCTAAATAGCGTTTATGTAATGTTATTCGGTTATTTTCCAAAACATTCCATGGAAAAATATGAAATTGTTTTCCACAATTTTCATCTTTTTTCAAAGAAAACTTTTAAATTGTCGCGAAACTACATTAGACACCATTTGAAGACCTACTCAAAACTGCAAAAGTAGGTCTATGCATAAGAAACTACACTAACGTATGTAATAGCGACGTTACAGATATTTAAATAATTTAAATACATTTATGTAATTTTTGAAAAGTCAAAAACTACTTACTTTTTATGTCATGTTATTCAGAACATTTAGCAAAATCCAAACAAAACGGTTTTCGAAAACATTTTGTGTGGGGAAATGTTTTTGAGAAAATTCTTCGTTAGAGAGAAATCGAAAATTCATCGATTTTAGAAATTTCAGCCACAAGTTTCTAAAAAGGAGTAATTTTAAGTTAATTTTTACAGAAAACTTGTGAGTTCTTGGGAAACTTCATAAAACGTGAATGATCTTGGCTGTCCGGGTGACGCCGCGTCGAAGGCTGGGTTGCCGACGTTTCGACCATCTTTTTCGTGGTCTTCCTCAGGGCTGGTCTGCTTGGCAGACCAGCCCTGAGGAAGCATCATTATTCATTTTACATTCAGGAGCACAGTAAATTGGAAGTGGTCGACTATTTTTGTTGCAAAATTACTCAAAAAGTTTTCATATTTTCGTAACATTCAACACGACCTTATTTAAAGATCTGTTTTTGAGGAACACATTTCATACAGAAAAATGTATCTTCATAAATGTAGACGTCGAAAAAAATTTCAGTTTTTTCAATTTTCGAAAAATCAGGGTTTTTAACCATTATGAGACCTACACTATTCTCTTAAACGTCCTTCAGATTATCCACCAACAAAATTTCATCAAAAACAATGGAGCCATTCTTGAGAAAAAAATTAAACGAACATTAAAAATTGTCTATATTTCACGAAAAATTACGCGAAAACTACTCACATTTTCAAAAAAATTTGCGTGACCTTATTTCAGAATATATCTTTAAGATTTTATTAAGGAAAAAATCTCTATCTTTAATATTTTAGTTGTAGGAAGACGCCGAAAAAAGTTTTGAATTCTTTCAGTTTTCGAAAAATCAGAGTTTTCAACCAACATGAGACCTATACCATTCTCTTAAACGTCCTTCAGACTACCAACAACAACATTTAATCAAAATCGATGACGCCATTTTTGAAAATGTTCCACTTCAAGGGACTGCGACATCAGCCAGATCCATTGAGAAATATCAATTTTGGAGAAAATCGGCTGAACATTTTAGCCGCTAGCGTTGTTCACAAAGACGGACAAACATACTTTTGCCGTCAATCTATTTTTCGTTATTAAGAACCCAGAAAACAGGGATTCTGGCTACACCACGTGATAGAGAATTTTTTTTCTAAATTTAGCAACTGAATTTTTCCATTCTTTCGTTAACAGGACCCTGTAATAATAGTTTTTCTGACAAAAATTTGCCGTTTTCTCGCGTAACATTACATAACTTTCTCTTCTTAAGAAGTTGCTTCATAAGCACGAGAAAGTAAAAATTACTAAAATATTAATATTTTCAAAACGATGTGGATAAAGATAGACAGCATTACAATACTTTATCTATATTGTATATGCAGTATGCGAGAAAGTAATTAGAGGTGCTACGACACACACTTTCTCGCATTATTGGGATCGGCTCTCTCTTGGGATCCCAGCTTCTCCCAGGCGGCTACCTCGTCATCGGTGCATTTCTTCTTATACGCTCTTATATCTTGTTCAGTATAGGACCAGTTTAGCCTCAATGCTTTGGCGGATTTTAAAGTCCGTTGGTAGAAGCGCAGACAGGAGCCCATCCATCTGCAAAGATGATCACAGATTTTTCTAAGCGTAAACCTAGATTCAGTGCTACTCACGGTGTAAGATATCTTACACCGTGGTGCTACCTATGAACGTGTTGGTCAAGCCGCAGCAATCTCAATCCTCCATTCTCTTGGCCAGGGAGAATATGTCATCTGCTGTACTCATGTACATTCTTTGACTGTCACTCTGATTTGACCGTCCGCCTCCCTGAGCATCAAAATAGATGACATCTACAAAACCCAGTTGGCAATGTGGCATTACGTTGGTATGAAGTAATGCGAACTTTTGAGTGATTTTCAAATGCGCCTTCTAAATCCCCGTCACTGCTTCCATCGAATTCGAGATGGATGCTTTAGACGGGAAGCCGTTCGAAATAGAATAGTTCACTCCTAGGGGTGCTAGGGTAAGTCTTTTGCTGACCAGAGGAATTCCCTGCTCCCAACCTTTCCAGGCAAATGTCCTCAATGAACCAGGATCGTTCAAAAGTTGTAATTTAAAGGGATGAACTATTAGCTAGGGATAATGTCATTCCGAGGGCCCCAAGACATTCCTCCATCAGTTCAACCAGTTCTTGAGCTCCTGGAGGATCTTTTGTTAACAGCACCACGTCGTCAGCAAATGCTAACACAGACACACTCCATTCCTATAGCGGGTATCCTGACTTGTTTTCCAATTTATCAAACAGACACTCCATATTGAGATTAAAAGGAGTTGGGACAAGAGGTCCCCCTGTTTTACTCCTCTACGAATTGGTACCTCGATTCCTTTCGAAGGGTGTTGAATGACGGTGGAAACGTGGACATAAGAATCCACTATCAAATTGGTAAAGGCGTCAGAGATCCCTTTCCAGGACAGAGCCCACCGAATCGCCGCGTAAGGTAGTGTCAAATGCTTTGTGTATATCTAGAACAGATCCGACACCACCCCTTGCTTTGTTCATGAAAAATTCATTCCATTTTTGCGTCCAAAACTCTGAATGTGCATCAGTGCCGGTAGACTCAGATTGAAAAAGAGGCTTTGGCAGTCGTTTTGGGGGTAAGAAAATTCAACGAATACTTGTATGGCAACAAGTCTATAATAGTCACTAACCACAAGCCGTTAGTAGATCTTTTCCACCCAGCAAAAAAGATTCCAGACAACATGCTGCGGAAGCTGCAGAGATGGGAGATGTTTTTAACGGATTACAATTACAAGATTTGTTTCAGAAGAACAGCACAGCATGGAAATGCAGATGTTTTGTCCAGATTGCCAGTGGGCCCAGACAGCTGATGATTCTTATTTACAGGGAGGAGGACGAGATACGCCAGGGCAGCAATATGACCTGCCCGGACAACAATGGTTTTATGAAGCGGATCGCCGGCAGTAGGAACCACAACAATCGGAGTGTCCGCTGGGAGTCGGAAGTTGGTTGGTTGGTTTTTTCGTGTTTCCGGGCGCGTCAACTGCTTTGGTCATTAGTCCCGTTAGTGTAGTGCATGTTTATTTTCTCGAGAGATGGCGGTGGTCTTCCCCGGCTGGATGGCGAGATCCGGCGCCGACCTACCTTCGGCTAGTGGGGTTTCCCCCTAACCAGGACTCTCCCACCAGCGGGGCACCGCCCCAGCCGGGACAAGCTCTAAGCCCCCGACCGGTCTCCCAGAATATGTGGTAGTGTAGTGCATGTTAGTGTGTGTGTATGTGTGTAAGAGGGAGAGGATAGGACAAGGAGGAAGAAGGACAGATCGCGCGCGGTCCGTGGCCCGTTTCTTAGGGTACTGCTCCGGCATTCGCCTTGGGAGTCGGAGGAGAAACGCCGGGGCAGCAGCCCGACCTGCTGGTACAGCAGTTGGTCTTCGAGGCGGAGCGCTAACAGGAGGCGCCACGGCAGCCGGAGTATCCGCCGGGGAACCAGAAATGTCAGCAAGCAAAGCTCAGGGCAACTGGATCGGTGACGTAACAGCAGCAGGTTGCGCAACCGATACAGCCCGTACCGGGCGCAATAAGAGGGGAGGGTGTTGTATTGTGCCCACGAAGACACCCTAGTTGGACACACTGTGCCGGACAGCGTAGTTGCGACCCACTGAGGCCGCAGCGGGGTCACGCCGGGAGCGCGATCAGGAACAAAATGAACAGTGCCGGAAGGCGCCACCCGGAGCAGGGCGAGCGATGGGGCACCGGACCGCGACAGGAGAGCGGCCACCGGAGGGGGCACCTCCCCTCCCTTCCCCCCCCCCCACGGAGGCGCGAAGCCAAGAGACTCGCCTCGGAGCCTAAGGGCCCCGGGCCGGGAGAGCGGACAGTGCCTATCTTAGTGAAGTGTTAGTGAGTCTAGTTAGCGAGTATAAGTTCTGGTGACGACGTGTGGTTTCTGACTTCTGGTGATTTTCTGTTGGAACGGTATTTTTGGCTACGTGAACGGTACATCTGGAACTTGATTGACACGGCTTTTTATTTTGGACTGGATTTTGGAGTGTGGATTTATTTTGCAATAAACTGATTGTAAAGAACTGTTGTTGTTTCGGCCACGGATTCCTTGTACATAACAATCTCTATCTGCAAAGACGTTTCTGTCTCCCTTTGGATGGGTGCCAGAACAGGGAATCACCACTTTCTTCCTGTCTTAAGGTTAGGTCTTCGATACAGGAGGGAAGAAGAACTTAGCATATGGATTTGACTCACTGGAGTCTTCGGAGGAGTCCAATGGCCCCAATAACCCTGCGGGGAGGTACAGATTGTGAAGCGGAACCTTCGGACCTCCGATCAATAAAGGAGGACTCTGCAGTCACAATGGCTGCAAAATATCTTTGATACGAATTCTCTTTTCTTTTCTTTTCTCGGAAGGGAATCACCAATTTCTTCCTGTCTTAAGGTTAGGTCTTCGATACAGGAGGGAAGAAGAACTTAGCATACGGATTTGACACACTGGAGTCTTCGGAGGAGTCGAATGGCCCCAATAACCCTTCGGGGAGGTACAGATTGTGAAGCGGAACCTTCGGACCTCCGATCAATAAACGAGGACTCTGCGGTCACAATGGCTGCAAAATATCTTTCATACGAATTCTCTTTTCTTTTCTTTTCTCGGAAGGGAATCACCACTTTCTTCCTGTCTTAAGGTTAGGTCTTCGATACAGGAGGGAAGAAGAACTTAGCATATGGATTTGACTCACTGGAGTCTTCGGAGGAGTCGAATGGTCTCAATAACCCTTCGGGGAGGTACAGATTGTGAAGCGGAACCTTCGGACCTCCGATCAATAAAGGAGGACTCTGCCAGTGGCAGCTGCTCTTTGAGGACTCTGGGGCGGCGCCCCCCAGTAAAATTAACAAAGACGAAAGGTTTCAGAATTTACCAAACATGAACTGTTAAACAACAAAAATGTTGCATGATCTTTATATGGTATCAGAAAAAATAAATGTTTTTAGAATGAATGTGTTTGCATGGGCCGCACCAAGGGTCAATGTTCTCAACCGAACCGTACACATGCGGACTCTCGGAGATCCGCCCCAGCCTTTGCCCAGGCCCTTTACGGAGAACGCGGCGTAGGAGGGGGAAGTGGGCGCCGGGAGGGGGGAGCATTGGAAGGGTGCTTGGGCGGCGGCAGAGTCCGAAGAAGTTTTCCGCACACGTAATGTTGTTGTGACCAGACAGAGTGCGTTAGCATATGCGATTCAAGTCATTGATAGGAATCAAGCCAAATTCATGTGTAGTGCGTTGAGTTGAACAGTTGTTAATGTGAGACTTGCATGTCGTGTTTTGATATTTAAAGTGTTTCATCATGAGTGGTATCAACAGTGTGAACACTATTTTAACTGATGGTAGTCAGAATCTCACTATAGAACAAAAAATAGAATTAAAGAAATTAGGGCCGCCAAGACCTCACTTAAAAATTACGCAGATTCAAAATGCCTGCAAAAGCAAAACTGGATACACAAGAAAATTCAATTCCTCTCTCTACAAATACGCAGACTGGCTATGTGGTTGTGACATAAGAAATTCTTTCTTTTGTTATACGTGCCTTGTTATGAATGTTAGTGATCGTGCATGGACAAAGGATGGTGTATCAGACATTAAACACCTTGCCCAAAAAGTGAAGAAGCACAAATTGAGTGAACAACACATAAACAGTGGAATAGAATTTACCATGCTAGGCAAAATTGATATAAGGTGTCAGTTAGATTCAGCTTATAGAATGAGAATAAAGAAAATTAATGAAGATGTTTCCAAGAATCGTTACATTTTGAGTAAACTGATAGACTGTATTAAATTTTGCGGGAAGTTTGAACTTGCTCTAAGGGGACACGACGAAACAGATGGATCGGACAACCCAGGTATTTTTCGTGGTTTAGTTAATTTGATGGCAGAGTTGGACTCCACGTTAAAACAACATATTGAGAAAACAAATAATCGTGTGTTTCTGGGGCTTTCTAAAACCATACAGAATGATTTGTTGGACTCAATTTATGCTGTCTGTCATCAGTTGATTTGTGAGGAAGTATCTAGGACTGATTACATAGCTATAGAAGTAGATGAAACAACTGATTGTGCGACATTGTCTCAACTTGTGTTTGTTGTACGATATGAATTGAAGGGGAAGATATATGAACGATTCATAAACTTCGTAACACCAAGTGATCACACTGCAGAAGGAATTAGTTGTGTTGTGTTCAGTGAACTTGAAAAACTGAAAATAAACGAGTCCCCAAATAAATTAATCGCACAAAGCTACGACGGTGCGTCGGTTATGAGTGGCAAACAGAGTGGAGTGCAGGTAAGAGTGAGGGCAGTGTACGAGAAAGCACATTTTGTGCACTGTTATGCCCATCAACTGAACTTAATTATAGAGCGCTCTGCCACTCAGAACAAACAAGTGAGAATATTTTTTAGCAACTTGGAAGGCTTTTCAACGTTCTTCACAAAGTCGGTAAAAAGAACTGCGGTTCTTGACCAAGTTGTGAAGAAAAGAATTCCAAGGAATGCCGATACAAGGTGGAATTTTAAAGCCCGTTGTGTAAGCACTGTGTATAATTACAAGAATGAAATAAGTGAATGTCTGGAAATAATTGAGAATGATACAACTAACGATTACTCAACAGTAAGAAAAGCGATTGGACTGGGAAAACTTTTAAAAGATGCTGATTTTCTCTTTTGGCTTGAGCTTTTTAACAAAATTCTACCTCATTGCGATATACTTTTTAAACAATTACAACAAAAGGATGTAGACACCATTAAAGCCCAAAAGTATGTGTCAGAATTGAAGTCTTCCATACAGCGGACAAGAAATTCTCTTGACCTTGACCATCACTGGAATACCCAAAATAACGAGTCATGCAATCAGAAACGTGCTCGTTTCGAAGACAAGCTTAAAACTGTCGCGAAAGAAGTATGTGACATAATTCTAACCAACATTGATGATCGTTTTACATTCAACGACCATTTGTCGGCAGCCATATTATTTCAACCCACCTTGTTCAGCAAACACAAACTGTTATTTCCTGAAACAGAATTTCAAATTGCCATTAAATTGTACGATTTTAATGAAATTGAACTGCGACAAGAGTTGACTGTTATATACAACAGAAACGATTTTCAGAATGCAACAGGAGCTTTAACCCTCTTGAATTGTATTTATGAAAACAACTTAGTCCAAATTTTGCCTGAATCTGTAAAACTCTTGCGGGTTATCTGCACAATCCCGATGACAACTGCAGAAAGCGAAAGGTGTTTTTCGACTCTCAACAGAATAAAGACTTTCTCACGAAATACAATGAGAGAAGAGAGACTTAGTGCATTGGCTATGTGTTCTATAGAAAAAGAACTTCTGAATGCATACAACTTTAATGATCTTGTCATCAATCACTTTGCTGAAGGAAGGGAGAGGAGAATGGATTTCATCTACAAGACTATTAATTAAGGTAAGATTCTTGTCGTGGAGACTGTGTCTCTAACATATTTATTTCTTATATATACAGTCGACTCCGGTTATAGTGAACTTCTGGGGACTAACATTTTTGGTTCACTATATCCGAGGATGTCAAAATTAAACAGATTTTCTGCATAACGATTAATTTTATTCGCATGGAGATACAGAAAAACTCATTAAGAGCAGGAACTGAAAATTTCAATATCTTTATTTGTCCTTAAAAAATCAATTTCTTTTCAATTGTTTGCTTCGAACTTTTTCATTAATAATTTCTCTAGAACCTTCTCCAGAATTCGTGCACTCTCCGTAATTGATTCTGCATTGTCCTCTGTGTCTAACAATAAGTATTGTAATGCAGTCTTGAGACCCTCAATGCTTCTTGCAAAGTTGAAACCATCCCACTCTCTGAAGCCTTTGTACTCGCCTAATAACATTCGAGATGCTTTTGGTAGCGGGATGGCGCAAGCTGCTAATGAAACTGATCGCTTTTCCGCGCGGCACGGTGGATATCGCCAGGCTATTGCATCGCGCGCATCCTGTCGCCTACGCGCTTTGTCCCGCGGCATATCAAGTATCACCAAGATTGAAACCTAAGCAAGCAATTGCGCATCACCGCCGCCAGTTGTAGCCCACACAGGACACGACCTTTGTTTCCGCAGTTAAACTGAGCGGCATAAGGTCATCAGTAAGGTGCCCATAAGGTGTACTGCGTTGATCAATGATCAATTCGATTTCTCACTAGCAGCACCGAGGTCGTTTTGGCCATGGCGGAAAAACCCTTATCGTTTTGGCCATGGTGTTATTTCCACCATGGTTTAGGCCAAAGAATCAACATTTACATCACTTGAGCGCGTTAGGGGTTTCTCTTCCTTTGGCCTAAAACCGCCCCCCCCTACCTCGCAAAGCACCGGCCGCCACTGGACTCTGCAGTCACAATGGCTGCAAAATATCTTTAATACGAATTCTCTTTTCTTTTCTTTTCTCGGAAGGGAATCACCACTTTCTTCCTGTCTTAAGGTTAGGTCTTCGATACAGGAGGGAAGAAGAACTTAGCATACGGATTTGACACACTGGAGTCTTCGGAGGAGTCGAATGGCCCCAATAACCCTTCGGGGAGGTACAGATTGTGAAGCGGAACCTTCGGACCTCCGATCAATAAAGGAGGACTCTGCAGTCACAATGGCTGCAAAATATCTTTGATACGAATTCTCTTTTCTTTTCTTTTCTCGGAAGGGAATCACCACTTTCTTCCTGTCTTAAGGTTAGGTCTTCGATACAGGAGGGAAGAAGAACTTAGCATACGGATTTGACACACTGGAGTCTTCGGAGGAGTCGAATGGCCCCAATAACCCTTCGGGGAGGTACAGATTGTGAAGCGGAACCTTCGGACCTCCGATCAATAAAGGAGGACTCTGCAGTCACAATGGCTGCAAAATATCTTTCATACGAATTCTCTTTTCTTTTCTTTTCTCGGAAGGGAATCACCACTTTCTTCCTGTCTTAAGGTTAGGTCTTCGATACAGGAGGGAAGAAGAACTTAGCATATGGATTTGACTCACTGGAGTCTTCGGAGGAGTCTAATGGCCCCAACACCCTTCGGGGATATACAGATTGTGAAGCGGAACCTTCGGACCTCCGATCAATAAAGGAGGACTCTGCAGTCACAATGGCTGCAAAATCTTTGATACGAATTCTCTTTTCTTTTCTTTTCTCGGAAGGGAATCACCACTTTCTTCCTGTCTTAAGGTTAGGTCTTCGATACAGGAGGGAAGAAGAACTTAGCATATGGATTTGACTCACTGGAGTCTTCGGAGGAGTCTAATGGTCTCAATAACCCTTCGGGGATGTACAGATTGTGAAGCGGAACCTTCGGACCTCCGATCAATAAATGAGGACTCTGCGGTCACAATGGCTGCAAAATATCTTTCATACGAATTCTCTTTTCTTTCCTTTTCTCGGTCATCTGTCTGGCGATCTTACCTAGCACCAAAAGCCAAATTCTCGTTAGACAACACTGGTTGCTTTCTCTAATGCCACCATTTTCATACTCTGAAACAGTGGTGGCCGGGACAGAAATTTATTGGTGGTACCAGCTGGTGACGCGACATCGATTACAAAACATCGATGTTTAAAATTAAAACATCGATGTTAATAAAGCATTGATCAAAACCATCTATGTTTTTAAACATCGATGCGATGTTTTATATGTGGTTTAGTAATCTCTACAATAAAATACGTGGGGAACAAAATTTTGTTTTACAATGACCGTGTTTATTACGTTACTATGAAGATTAAACTGAAAACTAACTAAAAATGGTAAGAACAAATAAAAATTATCAGCCTGAAAGCCTGAGCACCCACAGTACTCTCAAGAAGTCATAGCTTTCTGCTGTTCGCCGAAGAAGGGTACGGGAAGAAGAGGGGAAGTCCTATGCGTACGCCGTATCTCCATGTGCTAAGCACAATGAAAGACGAAATGCCAGGGCATCGGGGTCATCCTGAGTGCAAGAGAGTCTTCCCGATGAAGATAATGCCACTGGTGCTGTTGAGGCTGGAAAATAGCTTGAGTATTTTGGAAGAGCATCAGACGATGATTCGGGTTGATAACAAGACTCCTGCCGCCTTTTTTACCCTCGACACCAGGGAAAATTCTGAAAGTCAGTTATTTATGAAATATTAGTTTACCTCAGCGTAAGAATGATTGAGTATTAAAGAAGTTGGCAGTATTACCTTGTCTGGGTGAAAAGAAATAGTTTTCTCGTAATTCGGGTGTGATAAAATGTTAGACAGAGGCCCCGCGCCAAAACTCTGTTCACAGAGTCTGAACTGCTGTAACTAGACAACTACCAACATAAAATTCTAGCTTTCATTTCCTTCACTCTTCATATGAGCAACCACTCGGCTTCTCGATCTTCAAACAATGCGATCGCGTCACGTCTTATTTGGAAAGATGTTTGATTCTCGGAATATTGGCAATACATGCTATCTCTGGTCGCTTCCCAGTGTCTGTCCGGTGGCGAGCTCTCACGTCATTCCTAGAAAGTAGTTCAAATTTTCAAAGCAAATCGACCGCTCCAAAGAGCTTCATACGAAAAATGCATTGCCTTTCTCTCTGGAAGACCGTCCGCGATTTTTACAGAAAAAAATATAAGTCCAACGCGGGACGTTTGAAATGTATACCCTTCGCGGTTAATTAGCACCAATGAATTGCTCTAATTGATTGAC
The DNA here is from genome assembly GCA_011170035.1 of Teleogryllus occipitalis. NCBI lineage: Eukaryota > Metazoa > Arthropoda > Insecta > Orthoptera > Gryllidae > Teleogryllus > Teleogryllus occipitalis. The sequence goes on from BLKR01000143.1 coordinate 703,932, forward strand.
TTCCAAATGCGGTGCCAAATTTCAATTAATTTTGGCCGCCTCTGTGCCAGCAGGTGCACTCTACCGAACAGAACGTGAACTACTGTGCCAGTCCGCTTTTGGCACCGTTTCATCCATAATATTCGCATACAGATGAACACAGCGTTAAATGGACAGATATGGTTCCAAACTGTAGGTGGCTCAGAGGTTGAGGAGGAGGCTGACAGCATTACCACCCTGTGCCTTTGAAGAGAGTATTGATAGATCGTCGAATGACTAAGCGGTCATTCAAATGAATTACTATAAAGAACATATTTTGAAGAACGATATTTTATACACACATTTGGGGTGAAAAAATATTTTCCTTCTTTTTTTGTTGGTAGTGGCATGAGATACTGGCTCTACCCTACAAGCCGCCACTGCTCCTGAGAGAATACTTCCTGCTCCAGGCATAGCAGTCCTGTCGCTACGGCTAGGCCCTGGCAGCCCCAAGCTTTATTTGCAGCGTCCAAATGGCACAAAAGTTGTGAAAGCCCTGATTTGGATGCAAAGTTGGAGGAGCGTAATTCAAGGTAGGAAATTAAACGGGGCTGCACCATATTCAAAACGGTGGTCATTTCGCCCTCACCCGCTTTCTGGGCAGAGTGTGCACAGCGACTCACCTCGAAGGGAAACTAAGGTCGACGTAAATGGTAGCTTGTTGTTGAGAGAAAATAAATTAGAATTTCAATACACAGGTTCAGCTAAAGAAAAAATTTGGAGCCGTTTTTGAGAACATCTTGTTTTCGCCCATTTTTAAAATTGCAAATATTTCATGCTCTATTTTACGAAAAGTACTAAAATTTGCAAAAGAATCAACATGACCTTAATAAAATAACTAATTATGGACAACAAATTTCATTTGAAGGAAAAATCTGTCTTCAATTTTATAGTTGTAGGAAGACGCTGAAAAAACTTCGGGGTACTTTACATGAAGCGCCCTAGACGTTTTCAAGTTATTCTTAAAACCGGCTTCAATTTTTTTCTTCAAAAAATGTATTGTAGGAATAGAGTATAATACACTTATAACGGTGGCATAGGTCAGATTTTTGCCATTAACTAAATTTTCGAAAGTTGCAAATGTTTGAATTTTTTTCGACGTCTTCCTACAACTATAAAATTGAAGACAAACATTTTTCCTTCAAATGAAATTTGTTGCCCATAAATACGAAGTAGGGTCAAAATGTACCCGGAATTGGTTATTAAAAATTTATTAAAAATATTTATAACATTCTTACATTATTTCCCTTCAAAATACTCTCCTCCTGCATCTACACATTTATTCCACCGTTCATATAATTGTTGGAAACACTCTTGAAAGCCGTTTTTTGAAAGTTCCTTCAGCCGCTCCGTCGCATTTTCAATCACCTCTGACGAATCAGCAAAACGATGTCCCTTCAATGCCATTTTTAACCTTGGAAACAGGTAGAAATCTGGTGGTGCGAGATCGGGAGAATATGGAGGATGTTCCAGAGTGGTAACATTATTCTTGGCAAGGTATTGTTTCACCATTAGGGATCGATGTGCTGGGGCATTGTCGTGCAACAAACACCAGTCATTCTCTGCCCATTTTTCAGGTCGTTTTCGTCGAATTGCATCTCGTAGCCGATTTAAAATCTCTGTGTACAATTCTTTATTTACTGTTCTCCCTTCAGGAATAAATTCATAATGAATCACTCCACGGTAATCAAAAACCACCTCCAACATCACCTTACCCCGGCTTCTGTCCAAGCGAAATTTTTGATTCCTTGGTAAAGTTTTTGACTTCCATTCAGCGGACTGCCGTTTTGTCTGAGGGTCGTAAAGAAAGCACCATGTCTCATCACCTGTAACAATTTTGCGCAGGAAGCTGTCATCTGCATCAGCCATTTCAATCAAGTCCCTGGACATGGTCACTCTCATTTCCTTTTGCTCAGGGGATAACATTTTTGGAACAATGTGCAAGTAAACACGATGCATGTTCAAGTCATTATGAAGAATGCTGTGAACACTCCCATGTGAAATACCAACTTCAGAGGCAATAGTATTGATGGTTGTTCGCCTGTCCGCACGCACAATTTGTCGAACGCGCTCAACATTGTCGTCTGTAGTGGAAGTGGAAGGCCGCCCTGTCCGAACGTCATCTTCAATTGTTGTGCGACCGTCGCGAAAACGCTTATGCCACTCGTAAACTGCTGTTTTCTTCATCGCAGAATTTCCGTATGCTTTTTTTAGCATTTCAAGAGTCTCCGAGGGTGATTTCTCCAGCAACACACAGAATTTAATATTGCCACGCTGCTCTAATGACGACATTGCACAATCCGACGAAAGAAAGAAACTACGATCTACAATATTAAACACCGAACGCACGGAACCAACTACAACTGCCTGCTAACCTCAAAAGCACATTCACTACCAGTTATGCCAATCTCACAAACAAAAATTTCCCTTTCAGCTAACAAATACTTGACTGTAAGCGACCATTCCGGGAACTTTTTGACCCTACCTCGTAGTTCTTTCATTAAGGCCATGTACATTCATTTTTAAATTTTAGTAGTATTCGTGCAATAGTACGTGCAATATTTGCAATTTTAAAAAATAACTAAAACAAGATTTTCTCAAAAACCGCTCCAAATTTTTTCTTTAAATTTTTGTTAGGGGTAGAGCCAAACGAACCCTATATGATGAAATAAACGCTATATTGCTTTATTCTTTTGTTTTTCAAAAATTACAAAATTGAAATTCTTTTGATTTGTCTCTCACGTCCATAATATTTACATTAGAAGTGATTTCTTCACGTTATTGTATTTATGAGCACACGTTCTTTAAATAATGTCATATCTAGTTTATCGAAAATTGAATAGTTTTCTGCTAAAATGAACTCAAAATTCCGCATTTTCTGAAATGCTCAAACGCCATTTTCTGAAAAATGGCTCCAAATGTTTTCTTCACTTTTCTAACTGATAGTGATAATAGCACTGTTTAATATGACGTAAAGTTCATTTTGGTATATTCTTTAATTTTTTTCAAAATTATACAAATGTAATTTTTTTAGTGGCTCATGCCGTTAATACACATTTTCATCAAATTGTATACATTGTTGAATTTGTGAGTGGAAGTGGTTCAAATGACTTCAAATGAAGTTTTTCGAAAACTCAATAGATTCCCTTGAAAAAGAGCTTCAAATTTTGCATTTACAGTCATGCTTAATCGTCATTTTCTTAAAAAGTCTTCAAAATTTTCAATGAAAATTTCTATTTAGGACAAGGTTTTACTCTTCTTTAATATTATTTAGGTGATATTTCAATTCTACTATTAAGAAACCAAAAAGTTAAGAAAATGCCAAAAAAATGTACATGAAAGAAATATTTATGGTCAACAAAATTCATTTAGAGGAAAATTCTGTCTTCAATTTTGTAGTTGTAGGAAGACGCTAAAGAAAATTCAAACTTTTGCCATCGACTGATGGGTTTAGGCGTTAGCGTTGACCACAGACGGACAAACGTGTTTCCGACAATCAACGTTTCGGTATCAAGAACCCACAAAACATGAATTCTGACTACACAATTTTCTATATGCTACATTAAATAGCATCCACTTCCCACTTAAAGTCGTGGTAACTAGGTATATTCTAGGCAATGTCGGATCCCCTAGGTTCCCTAGACTTCCCTACGGGACCAAGAAGTTCATTTTCTGCATTTACTGCCAGCAATGCTAAATTGCTCCATCGTAATTTACAAATTGTGTGTAAATCTTAATAGAGCATCTGAGAGCAATTAACGAGATAGTAAATCTCCCCGAAACATGATCCCCAACGTCTTGAGTGCACTGACTGTTGATCGTGGCATAGCCCCAGAGGTTCCAACCACCACTGGCAGGATTCTGGCGTTGGGCACTCCATGAAGTTGGGCTGCCAGGGGAATGACTGGTTGGTACTTTACCACTTTTTCCTCCGCTGCTTTCAGAAGGTTAGACCCAGAGAGTATCACCAAGATTGAAACCTTAGGTTAGACCCATCCTCGTGGCGGACAGTCACATCGACCACATGGACCCCCTCCCGGCTTTTTATTAACAGGTCAAGTTTGAGTCTAACCCCTTCGGCAACGGAGAAAGTGGCTTCCGTGGACACCACAGTGTCTGATTTCCGGGGCATCATCCCCTCAAAAGAGGAGAGTGTTAGAGGAAGTAATTTACTATATAAAGCGACAAGGTTTATCATTTTCTCTACAAGGGCCCCGGCAATTTTTGTGCCATTAATTGGCCATTTTTCAGCAGCATTACAGTACTTTCGCTCTACTGCCTAAGCAATACCAAGAAAGTAAAAATTGCAACCATTTTTAATAAAAATAGAAAATGACCTCGGGGTTTCATGTAAAGTACCCTCAAAATTTAAAAAAATGGCTTTCAAACTCGCAGAGCTTCGAGTCAGGGTCAGATCGACCGGGGAATGTTCATTATGTAAAAAATCATATGAATAGATTAGATGCTAGTCCTGTTCACAGATGGACGGACAGTGAAACGGGCAAACTTATAGACAGACGGACGTACTTAAAAAAATAATATATATAAAAAAGAAACACTTTCAGTGAGAGAACCTCAAAACATATTTCCGTTGAAATCTGGAAATCGATTTTCCGCAGCCTTACCTAACTTTTCCCACGCTGCGTATATACGTACATTTACGAGAACGTAAAAGAAATGTCGAGGAAATTTTTAAAATTTGAAAGATTATAAATCTCGACGATATTGTCTGGCTGAGGGACTCAAGGCAAACCGATGTCACTCGGCAGTGCGTCTGACTGGATGGTCCGATCCCGAGGGGGCAGGAGTTTCGTCTCTAGCTTGAGTAATTTAGCTGCGTAGCTGGGTCGCTGTCTTTAGCGGTTGAAGTCGACCTGAACTCCCGCGGCTGGCTGCTCGGAGAAACCTCGGAAGATAATCAAAATAACACATGCGAATGGCGGGGCTGTGCTCTAACAAACGAGCCACTGACTGAGCTCGATCTTCTTTCCTTGTCATTGTTCTATCATCACTCTTGCCCTATAACACGTTGGAAGACCAGTCTGAAGCTTATATTAGAGCTTTTCCTGACTGGGGCGGTACCTCATTGGCGAGTGATGCCACCTCCTGCGATAAAAACATGCACTAGCACTTACGGGACTGATGACTTTAGCAGCTGACGCGCCCGGAAACACTAATCAATCAAAATCACCGGATCTCACAATCTCACAGGCAAGCCATGGAAAAACTGCCACCTCCCGTGATAGATATGTACTATACTTGCGGTACTAATTACCATAGCAGTTGACGCGCCCGGAAACCCGATGTAATGAATCAATCACCCGACAATATTACGAATTGAATATTATCATCGGAAAAACATATCTGTCCAAAATTTCAAAAGGAAAGCTAGACGATTATTTTGTGTTATTACTAAATCCACTTATCCTTATGAAGAAAGGCAAGAACTTTGAAACAATTCTTCAGAGTTCATTTATTTTGTACTTGCTTTGCTCTCCCCTCTCCCCCCTCCTTCGACAAACTTTGACCCCATGTTACGTCCATGACTGCATTTGAACAGTGAATGATCCTATTTATTATTATACACTGCAACACGATCATTTCAATTGCCTTATTTCACATTTAGTTTGCAAAGTCACGTACAGATGGCAGTGGCGTCAGTCGTCCATTAACTGCCGGAGTGTTCAGTAGTGCAGTGATATTTTACGTAAGTCTTTAAGAATTGTTCACCTTTGGGAAAGGCACATTGCATTGAGTTGGATTCCTTTACGTTCTTATTGTTAAAATGAAAGCATTCTCTTTAATTTCGTATAGTTGGTTGTGACGAACTGGGAGTGTTTTGTGATTTCTTAGCCGCTGTAAATACTCGTGAAGCCGTGATTCGGCAAGGGATTTTGAACTGGGTAACTCGCGTTTAGAAATCTTTGTGATTGTTGTGTATTTCGTGTTGTTTGCGCAGATGATGTCTACGAACTCATTGTAGGGCGAAGGTCGCACATTCTGGGACTTTCTCCCTGTACGACTCACCCTAATCTCTGTTACTGAAATGCGCGTGGTTGCGCTAGTTAGTGGAGGAAAAGACAGCTGTTACAACATGTTGCAATGTGTAGCGGCTGGTCACGACATTGTTGCCCTAGCTAATCTTCAACCAGAAAATAAAGGTATGTTGTTGATCATTTTTTTCAGGAAATGGAAAAAGAAAGGAAAGAAAAAAATACATTGTATAGTAGAATGTGTAGAGATTTGGGAAGAAATGAATCATGTGGCAGCTTCATAGGGAACATCAATTTTGTAAGCATGATTAATGCACTGAAGAATTTATTTAAAAAGATAGAACTACCACCACACACACACACACACACCTGCATCAATTTGTCCACTGGTTACCATGCCTTGAGAAATACAATATTTCATCAATGATTTCCTTTTTTTTTTTTTTGAGAAAGGGCAGTAATATTATTTATATTTCTATTACATTGTCACTTAATTCTGAACCCAGAATGACAGTTATTAATATGTTTTTATTCCTACTAATGGCTTAATGGAAGATAACCTTTAAATCTATTTAAAGTTGTGAGAGGTGATTGTTTGAGCATTTTACAATTTTTCATACATTTTCCTATGTTTTTAGCTTTCTTGTCTGTGAATTTATATCCAGGCATATGCAGATTAGAATTTTTAACGACCTGCCTGTTGTAATTTAATTAATTTTGAGTATGGAAAGCAAATCTTATGGGTAAATGTCTTGAAAGAATTGCAAAATGTGTTCATTATCTCAAAAATGTTGTCTTAAGTGTTAAAGAAGATTTAAAAAATTCTTAAGACAAAGCAGAAATGTAGTAACATATGGATAATTAAAGAACTTGTTGAATTTTCCTTTCAGAGAAATAAGTGAAATTGGAAAAAGATCAATTTGTATTGTATCATTTTAAACAAGAACGTTATTTAATTTGATATTTTTCAATGTTTTTGGCCTTTCTGCAACTAAATTTTCAAAAGCTTTGTATTAATGTGTGTCGAGGAATTTTTGTGGCCTTATGTGATTTTTCTTGTTTTTTTCTTATCTTATGTAGCCCTTATGACGGAAATATATTTTCTAAAACATTGGCAAACAACCATATTGTAAAATTCTTTTTACTCCTATTTAACAAGCCCCGTTCAGTGTATATATTTAGGTTCTTTAAGGATTCACAAGGCTTGTGGAACTTGTGAAGAAAAGGCAAAATATTTTCAATCTTGAAATGAAAGTCTACATATTTTTCTCCAATTGATGTATTCTTATATTTGTCTAATTTACTATGGGCCTAATTTTCTGTATTTGAATTTTTTAAATGCAATAAACTATTAATTTTACTAAAATGTGAATTAAATGATAATTGTTTGTTAATGAATATGTTGAATTGCCGAAAAGAAATCAAATTAAAATCGAGAAAAGTTCAGGCTTACGAGAAAGAAATGCAAAAGAGATGTTTCTCACTTCCAATTTTTCAATGAATAAACATTTGAAGGAGGTTACAATAAGGTTGTTATTTAGCATTTAATTGCTTGCTTTCCTTGCTATTTAGTGGCTCCTTGATTTTGTTATTTTTGCGTTGATTTTCTTATTTTTGAGTTTCTGGGCAAATTAGTTTCTGTGCTCGCTGATGTACACTTCTTTAACGCTGGCAATAGTATGTTGCAACATTGGTAATGGTCATTTGCCAAGACCTTGCATGCATTGGGTTTTTAAAGCTTGTTATTGCTGTCTCCACTTCAGTCCTATGATTAACTATGTGATGTAGTATTTTGGAAACATTACATTTTTAAATTTTTATTCTATTCCTGTTTAGCAAAGGAGTAAATGGAATTTGATTTGTTATCTTGAATAGGCAGTTATCTGACAATGGAAAAATGAAAATTAGATTTTTGTAGCAATTGGTAAGGGTTTATTATTCTGAATTATTTTAAAATTTCTCATATTTTGTTTCTTTAGAGGGTTATGAGATTTTATTATTTTCTTCTTAGTCATTTGTTAATCTTCTTGTTACTGTCCAGGATTTTATTATTATTATTATTATTATTATTATTATTATTATTATTATTATTATTATTATTACTATTACCACTACTATTCCTACTATTTTTGGAACTTTTCTTAAAAGTAAGTATATATCCTTACTTTCATTAAAGTAATTACATGAAGTATTGTTATTTGTGAGTCAAATAATTGTACAAACGATAGCGCTACAAATTGATCAAGTTGATGTGTTGCGATTTGAAACAATTTAATGAAGGCATTTAAAACTCTCTATGTCACTCTAATCAAAGTTTTTCTTTCTGCTAAGAAGTAAACCTTTTTATTTGAAGAAAATTTTGCAAGTTAATTATCTCCTGTCATTTTAAAAATGAACCCAAGCTGATTGGATGTTTGTGATGTGATGCCCCTTAGATGAGCTAGACAGCTATATGTACCAGACAGTGGGTCACCAGGGTGTTCAATTGTATGCTGAAGCGATGGACCTGCCCCTCTTTCGACAGTCTACGCATGGCGTTGCAGTTCAGCTGGGACAAGTGTACACGCCCACTGCTGAGGATGAAGTAGAAGACTTATATCAACTTTTGCGTACAGTGAAAGTAAGTTTCTTTCTCAATTGGTGCACTGTAAAAAGAAGGAAAATTCAAATTAGCTTCGGTTTTGAAAAGGGAGATTTTAGAAAGATATTTCTTATTTATCTTTGGGGCGAAGCCCAATGTTTGTCTTGTGATATAGCTATAATTTCTGTAGAAAATGCATCAAAGTTTAAGAAATCTCTTGAGACTTTACGCAATGGTAATGAATTATAATTATATCATGTGGATATTGTTCTGCTTTCAGATTTTAAATAATTCCTTGACATATGTTAAGTAAGCATGAAAAATACTACTCGTTTAAAATTTCTTTGAAAAGGATATACACAATTTTTTTAAATTGCTTTAAATCATGTTGTACATTTATTCACATGTGAATGAATTTGTTGTGGAAAAAACTGGAATGCCTCCTAAAATTTTGAACTATTTGTATAATGAAGCTTGTGAATTGAAAATGTTTTGATTATAAAAACAGAAACAGATTAATATTGAAAATAACAGAAATATCAAAAATTGTACAAAACAAATCAAATCAAAAATATCAAACATTCTAAATGTTATATCTGTGATTGTGATACAAGCATAATGATAAATTTTTATAATGTGGTTTGCGGATATTTAATAGGAAGAAGTTGATATTGACGCTGTTGCTGTTGGAGCCATTATGTCCGACTACCAACGAATTCGAGTGGAAAATGTGTAAGTTCTGTGAAGTAATCTTATCTACTAAAAAAAGTGTGTTGTCTGTTCTATGGTGAGACAGGCAATAGATGGATGACAATTGCACAATTGAAAAGTTTGGGAATGAGTGACTGTAATTTATTAATAGGTATTCAAAAGTAATTTTAATGCATGCCCTTATTATTTATTTATTTTATATTATTTTGTGAAGCAATCTCCAATTTACCTGCATGAATCTGTTATTCAACTTTTTAAGATGTCTCTTACTGATATTTGTTTGGAATTTTGTTGTTGTTCTAATTGTCCCTTCGAGCTTGTCATTGTAGAGACTTTGAGATTAAGTGCAAGGAATCCTCGATCTTTGGCCCCAAAATCTGTATCTTTTGTAACTCATGGATACAGGTTTTGGAGATGGTAGAGTCTAATTTTTTAAATAAAACAGTTTATTTATGTCCTATTCATGATGTCATTCTTCCTTTTCTCATTTATCAATAGCACTGCAAATGCACTTTATTATTGTATCTCTGATTGGATGATTGTAATACCATATTTACCTGAATATAAGTTGACCTCAAATATAAAACAACCCCCAATTTTGAAGATGCGTCCTGAGAATTTAAAAAAAACAACAACTAATTTTAACTAATTACAATCACAATAAAAACAAGTGGTATTGCTGTCTAGAAAAATCTAAGTTTTATCTGTTCAGTTGGTTTTCTTCATCAGGATCATCGGCATTATCAACACTGTCACTACTTTGTTCATCTTCACTTGAATTGTTTTTCGTCTTCCTGGTGCTCCCACAGTGGGTCATTTTCTGAGCCAGCAAGTGTATTGGATATGGAACGTTTCTTGAAACCCTTCACAATAGATTCACTGGAGATCCTATTCCAAGCAGTACTATCTATTCTCCCAGCTTGTACACTGAGGGCTTCTTTAATTTCCCTCCAGGAGTAAGTGCATGGTTTTCTTGAAGAAGCCAATCAGTATGAAGTTGTGAGAGATGATCCTTGAATGGTTTGTTTACAACAACATCCATTACTTGAAGTTGAGATGTCATCCCACCAGGAATTATTACTAGATGTTTTTAATTTCGGTTCCCTAACTTCTTGCGTGAGGTGTCCCTTAAATGAATCTAGCTGCAGTATTCCTCTTTGCTTCAACAAATAGCTTGCTCTTATATTCTGAACAACCTTCAACCAGTCAAGCATCAGATTGTTCGTCATCCACCCTTAATCTTGACTTCTGAAAACAAGCCCTGTTGGCAGTTTCTCTTTTGGCATTCTTTTTCTGCGCAGAATCACGTACGGAGGCAGCTTCCTGCTGTCAACCAGAGCACACAGCATTAGTGTTATTCTGGCCTTTGCATTGCTAGTGCTTTGGATGATCAGACTTTTAGTGCCCTTGGTTTCAACTGTTACTTTTGATGGCATGTCAAAATAAACAGTCGTCTGGTCAGCGTTGCCGATTTGACTGAGCTGAGAGCCATGTTCTTTCTGGAATTTGAGAACATGACATTGGAAACCTAATAATTTTTCTTCAAAAGCTGCTGGAAGTCGCTGAGCTAGCGTCGTTCTTCACCGTAATGTCAGACCAGATCTTTTCATCATTCTTACTCTCCAGCCCATACTCTCTTTGAAATTTTCACCATCTTGTAGAAGATTCTTCTTTATTTCAAGTGCCTTTATTCGTATAATTTCTCGAGAGATAGGGAAGCTCATTGCATTTCTCTTGCAGGTACTCGACAACTTGCTGCTCCAACTCAGGAAATCTTCCCATTGTAAGTCCCCTAAATGTTTTATGCATTGAAATTGCGTTCTCTAATTTGTCTTTCATCTGACGCCACCTACGAAAATTTCTTTCTGTGACACCAAATTTTCTTCCAGCCATGCTGTTGTTAGTGTTTTCAGCTTCTTTCAGAACCATTAACTTAAAATTTGTGTCATAATGTCTGCTCGATCCAGTTGTCAATTGTAATTGTCAGTGTCAATTGCATCGTAGATCCCCATACCTCCACAGAATTTCAGCCACAACTTCCTCTCATTTTTCTGTTGCATTTAGACTTACAATGCCATTCGATTGATCTCACATTAAAAAATATTGGTCTGAATCAGAACGGTACATCTGCGGTGGACACTACAAAAATTTGGGAATAGAAGATCGTAGTATTCAACACATGCCTGTGAAACACGACTATCCACATTTGGACTGTGAGTCTGAATGCCTCAGGACGGGAAATTACTTCAGTTTTCATCGCTAATGTATCTCATAACAACTCCGGTCCCTTTTTGATGGCATGGGTGTTGAGAAATGGGTGATAAAGAGTGCGATCAGGTCTCTTGGCAGCTACCCGCAAGGCTATTGGCATGTGGCCTTTTACATTCCATTTGCTCTCCCGACATCCTAGCTAACATCGTGCAATACTGCAGCGATTTGACTATTTTGTGGTGGGTTAAGTGCAAGGATAAATGAGTGTGGCTTATTATCGCCTTTGTAGCGTATTGTTTTGTCAGCGTATGAGTTTTTCGGCTCGGACAGACTGATTCTCACTGATTCAAGCTTAATCTGTGAATATAAGACGACCCCCCATTTTTCGAACGAAGAATTTAGGAAAAACCTTGTCTTGTATTCAGGTAAATACAGGAATTTGATCATTCCCTCCATCAGTAGAATGTTCAGAGATGTTACATCTAAATGACCTTCAAAATTCATGCACATGTATGATATTGGTTGCACTTATATTCTTATGCACTTATGTAGTATTATAAAAATATTGAATGTGAAACTTTGTGGTTCATATTTGCTGAACACTTGTTCTAGTAACTGCATGGTCCAGCATATTAACCATTATCAGCCCCCATTACTTGCAAGGAAATGGCATTAATATGAATATTTAATGTTATATGAGTATTATATTATAATAACTATATTGTAAATGTCACTAGTCATTATCAGTAGAGCCCGGAAGCTGAGGCATTTATTTTACCTAAAATAGGTAGGCAAAAGGCATTTATTGTTACCAAAATAGGCATGCAAAAAGGGCATGTGTAATTGTAATTGTGCACTTGTGTATTTGCCAGAAGGGGAGAGAGAAGGAGAAGAAGGAACTGAGAAGGGTATATCATGTACAGACAACTCTGTCCTCAAAAGGGATCTGAGGTCATACACAGAGGATGAAATTTCTCATGAGCAAACAAGTCTGTCAGCAACAATGCAAAATATCAAAACTCTTCATTGGTATCATCTTCCTTTCCCTTATATATTTTTAACATAACTTAACACTGGAGCCTTCGCAGCCACAGAAAGACAATACACGTCCATGCCTTCATGTCGTCCAGGCATATAGGTATGTTTCCATCTCGATAGAGATTGATGCCAGGAGGGAAAAGGGGGAGAGGGAAAATAGACAAAAAATGCATAAAACGGCACAAATAAGGCAAGAAAAGGCAAAATGAAAATCTACTAAAACAACTTCAAAAGTACAATTAAGTGAGTACTATTCTTGAAAGTCATATTAATAATAAAAAAGCGTTTTTGTCAAACTTCCAGCGTCTAGTTATCAGCAATGAACTCTGAAAGAAATTTAATTTAATTTGTAAATTTAGAAAAATCAGCATTTACTTCCTTGCACTTCTGCACATTTACCAAAGGGGAGCAGGGAAATATGAATAATTTCCTGCCTGGGCTCCTGGAAAACTTGGCCATTTCAGGGTAAAATCTAAAACTGGAAAAATCGTGGAAAAGTTGGAGCATTTGGCAAAAAATCTGGAAAAGTGTGTTTTTAATAAAAGTGTTTATAAATAATTATTTTTGTCCACAGAACTTGCGTAAGAAATACTCTCTACTGATTGAAGGGTATCTGTCAGATAGGTTCACAGTGGCTTGCAACGTGGGTGTGTTTTGGATTTAATCATGGCATAATGTTAAAGGTCATCTCAGATTATTCATTTATTACAATTTATGGTCAAAATATTCATTGGTAAAAGAGTATCAAAAACAAAATTGTAGAGCATCTTCTATATAAATTTATTGTTCACATACCTTACATACCTAACAAAAAGCATTGAAGTGTCAAATTCGAAATATCACAGAGGTGTTAAAATTGACTTTTAGTGGTACAGTGAAATCTCAGTGTAAAGAACATCATAAAAATCATTTTATTTATACTTTATACTGAAAACATAATTTTAACGAATTTATTTTAAATAGTTCCCCCCCCCCTCCCATTTAATGAAAAAAATACTTATCACTCATTAAAATATTTTCTGATGGAAGTTCATTTTGTTGTTTTGAGCAAGCTGTTTCCAACAAACTGTTGTACCTCAAATAATGATTTGAGAACTGTCTCAGGAACATTTTTGTTTTTCTGAACAAATACTTGTATCTTCTGAAGATACTTTGCTACCTCTGTTGAAGACACTGTTTCAATATTTTCTTCTGGTACTTCTTCCTCTTTATTATTTTCTTGTAGTGTAGTTGTAGATACAAGAATGTCACTCTCTGTGAGGCAGGGAATTGTTTCAGTCCCGTCATCAATATTGACGTAATCATGAAATATTACAGATAATGGAAGTTCTATCTCCTTTGAAATTTATTCCCACACTTCACAATGATCTTCACAAGCCTGGTGAACCTCTCTCTTGGAAATCCAAAATCCTGAGTTTCTCCAAGAATTAGCAAGTTATTCATGATCTATAATCATACATTTCACCTTACTTCTTGCATTGCTTTTCTCTCTTTTTGTCTTTCATCAACAACCCCCTAGAAACCCATATTACACAACACCATGACAACAGTGCATATACTCGGTGCAACATCAAGTGTCAGGAGAAAAGCAGTGATATTAGCAACAAATTTTAGTTTTCGAACTATTTATCTGTGTCAAATAGTTTGGTCAGGAAGAGAAGCAGCGTGTGTATTCCACTTCCAAAGTTGATTGCGGAGTGCAATAAGAATAAGAGTTGGGTTGATCAGCAGCTCAAACTCTACTATGAAATTCACCCCTCAGGTCAGAATGTATCTAACAAAATTTGACAGATTTAATGCCATGTACAATTATGCTTGAAGCCAGGGCTTCTGAGGGATGGCATTGTTTTTACTTTCTTGCTACTACATACTTAAGCAATATAGGGAAAGTATTGTTGTAAGTATTGTCACTGCAGGAAAAAACAGTGAATTTTTCAAAAATCTCTTATTGCTGGGCCCTGAAAACGAAAATGTGGTTAAATGTTGTCCCTACATGTAGTAAATTACTTCCCCTTACACATTGTGTGGTCAGAATCCATGTTTTGTGGGTTATTGATATGGAAAAATCAATTGACAGGAAAATGTCTGTCCATCTGTCTGTTTGTGAACAACACTAGCAGCTAAACCATAAGCAGCATTTTCACCAAAATTGACATTTCTCAATTGATCAAGGCTGATCTCGCAACCCATTCAATTTGAAATAGATATTTTAATTTGAGGAAGTTTTACATGAAGTCCCTGGGGACATTTTCAAAAAGCGTAAAGGACACTTGAGAGAATGGTGCAGGTCTCATATTCGTTAAAATCCCTAATTTTTTGAAAATTGCGAAAGTTCACATTTTTTGGCATCTTCCTACAGCTAGAATTGAATCGATGAGTCCAAAAACCAGTCATATCCATGGAAACTAATTTTACAAGAAAGACAAAAAACTAAGTCATTCAGTACTCATGTGAGGTACAGGACTTTTTAAATTTTTACATTATAATATTGATACAAAGGATCACTGTGAAGTAATAATAACACGTATTGTTTATTTTTTAAATAATTAGATTTGGAGATGATCGGTTTTCATACCTTAAAATATACTAAATATTACATTAAATAAATGAAAATATTAATAATTTTTCATTTATAAATTAAAATAAAAACTTTATTTAAGTCACAGATTTCATGGACATGAATATTTGTGTCAGTGGAATAGTATCAACAATAGTATTAACACAAGTTAAAGCTAATTTCAGACTATCAGTTCAAAAGTTCTTTAGTGCATGGTTACAATATTATATTATAAACTAGTATGCAGATTCAGAAATCCTCTTCAGGATGATTATCTCTACTGGACCACATACAAATTTCTTCAAAGAATGACAAGAACTCATTTGAGATGTATTGCAGAACTTTTTTTTGTCTACAATTTTCTTGTTATTTGTGGCAACTTTTCCAGAATATTCTTCATTGACTGGTTGTGGAGGCACTTTCAAGGGTGGTGGGGTTTCTTCTTTTTCTTTTCTTTTCTTTTCTTTTTTCTTTTCTTTTCTTTTTTTTCCTTTTCTTTTCTTTTTTTTTTTTTTTTCTTTTTTTTTTTTTTTCTCCTTTCCTTCGTTGTTGTTGATGTTGTTGTTTTTGTTTCTCTCTCCTCTTCTTTCTTTCTTTTCTTTTCAAGAGCAAATATAAATTTACACAAACCATCAATGAAATGAGATTCTTCCAATTGTCAGGTGTGAAGCTTTTGTAAGTAAAACTGCTTCAATTTGACACCTGAAATTGCTGTTTCTCATTTTGATAACACAATCTTCTTAAAATACCCTGGCCACCAGCTTTTGAAATTATGTATCATATTTGATATCACCTCCTTTACAGTAAACTTCTGTGACGTAGTTGATGATTCAATCAGTGTCGCATATTGCTGAGGAGAGTATATACGGTCTTCTCTTTGGAGTTTTATTTCTTCACCACCCTAAAATCATGGTCACAAGGGTTAAGCAAATGCCCAGTAGGGGGAAAATGTGGAATCTCATGAAAGCGACTAGTAAGAGAAATGAAAAATCTCACTGCTGTGTGATTTCAATGCTGTCCTGGGCAGCCATCAGAAAAAAAATAAAGAATCTTTATATTTTCTTTCAAACTCTTTAAATAATCAAACCAAAAAGAACAAACTTCATTTGGTCCTTTATTAGCCATTCCTTCATGATAGGAATAGAAGATTCTATTCCTTTTCAGATCATGAATCCAAAATTCATTTACCCATAAGTACCTGTAATGAAATATTTCTTGGACAGGAATATTCGGAAGCAACAGATTTTGCATATAATAAAAAACAATGCCAGTGGCAAACTCACGAGTACAGTTTTTTAACCTCATCAATTTTATCATAAAAGTTTTTGGCACATCTATGAACCAGGACTTCAGCTACATTTCATTTCGCTTTATCAGATAAATGTGGATCCTTCAACTTTGTTGACAGTCCTTTGCAATAACTACACACATTGACCTGTGGTCTTCTGAAAGCAAGATTAAAGTTCTCATGGAAATACTGCCAGAAGATATGGTATGTGACTTAATGAGCAGCTACAGGATACTTGCCACAGAACATTTGGTGAAGCAATTTGATGTTCAAACAACTTGATAGGAATTTCTACTTGATATTATTTGAATAATGAACTTCTTTAGGGTCTAAGGAGCTAATGAAATTCTGAATATTTAAACAAATATCACTACTCATTGTATTATGCCTGCCAGCACTGAGACCTCTACCATCAATTGGTGATTTACTACTCCACACTTTTATTTTGACTCCCTCGAAGAGAATGTGATACTCGTAACATTTGGTCTTTCCTTTAGGCTTTGATTTTATCTCTTTATTTTCATATCAGCGTTTGCTGTTAATATTTTCACATTGAATAAGTGAATACAAGAAACCATCCTGTCGGTTTTTATCATCAGAATTATTAATACAGTAAAACCCCACTTTTACGTTCCCGCGATTTACGTTTTCCCGGCATTTACAACATTTCTTGTCGGTCCCATCAGTTTTCGTATGTTTATAATGATATAAATACCCCGCCTGTACAATAATATAATTTCAATTTTCCCGCAATTTACAACAGTCTGCTTGCGACAACACCGTCTGGAAAGCACTTCGCGTTGGGAACAACGGGCAATGTAACTCGACTTGCCACTCTCATCACCTTGCCGCTTTAAAAATGGTTCTAACATGACGCCATGATGCGTCGATGCCTGCGCATACGAGTGACTAAACAGGCGTGTTGATTGCGCGTGAAGACTGTATCTTGCGCGAAACGACACACGAGCGCTCTTGGCGACGTGAGTTGTTGCTAACGCGCGTCGCTTAGCGGACGACGCGTGTTGAAAGCTAGAAAATGCGCTTTATCTCAACTTACGTTGTCGCGTCTTGCTTGAGCTGTGAGAATAACGCACGTCGTCAAGAGCGCTCGTTTGCCGTTTCGCATAAGATATTGTCAATCTACGACGCGCGTTATGTGACGTGTGCTCAGGCATCGACGCAGCTGACGTCATCAGCATTAGGTGACGCGCGTCAACACAACGCTCATGTAACACAGGCTTGAGAGAAGTGGCCTCACGATCATTTGTTTATTTTACATCATCCTCCTTCACAATTTTCTCACTTTTTTATTCCAAAATAAACGTAATTTTTCCCCATCCTGTACTAGTTCAAACATCAAAGTATGGAATTCTCTGTACATTTCGAACTGTAAATTCCTTTCATGAATACTCTTTCTATTAATTCATCAATAAATAAATAAATAAAATACTAGGTGGAAATCGTTACGAATTGCAAAAAAACAACATTTTATTGAGTTTGGGAAAATATAAACTTCGCGTTTTTTCTTACAGTAGAAATATTATTTCCCTCCCTCCATTCATCAATGAGTCCTACATGGTTGAATCGTCAAAGACTACCAGCAGTGGATTGCAGGCACTCGTGGAAGAGTCGTTGCAACATTTAAAATTCATTAGACTTCGGTATTAATATGTCTTCAATTTCCGATGTTAATTTAGGTCAGATTTGTATTTGACTTTGTAATCTTGTTTATTATGTATCTAATTATACATATTAAAGCATATTATAATCCTTATTGATTATATCTAAATCCATTATACCCATAGTTTCAAAGAAAAAAAAGCATTTCCCGCAATTAACACCATTTTCCCTAGGGTCTCATGAAAAGTGTAAAAGAGGGGCTTTATTGTATAACAAATAATTTGAGATCTCTCTTCAAGAGTATATTTACAAAAACATTTCATCCTGCACTTGCAATGTGCGTGGTTTGTAGTTTCCTTTATCTCTTTTCCTTTTGTTCATATCATCTGAAGAACTGATGTCTATGTAGTGCAAGGATAAGCAAAGTTGCAAGCACAAAACTAAATAATTGTTAGGTTAAGAGTACAACCTCAAAAACAGAACCATCTACCAAAGCAGCAGCCACTGAAGAGTTTGTTCAGAGGGCACTGGCCAAAGCCAAAGCCATCTGCCAAACACAAAACTGCCATCTTGTGGAATATTTCCCAGTTTAATCAGAGAACAGGTCATCTCTAGGATATGGTATTTTCTTGCGACTCAACAGGGATTTCTCTGTTCAGTGTATTATACATCCAGTAGGAATATACGACCTGTTTTCAGTCTAAACTGTGTGCCTTCATTTGTGGAGCTGGAAAATAAATGAATCTTAATTTGATAAGAAAATGGAGGTGACTGGTTTTTGGACTTATCGATTCAATTAAGAAGATAGTTGTTTTCTAACTGAAATATGTTCTTCAGAAACAGATCTTTTAATAAAGTAATGTTCAATTTTTCTAAAATATGAGATTTCTTCCACATATATAGCAAAGAATAGTAAAATAATAGTGGTCCATTTTTAGGGGACTCAGTAGTTTTGAAAATTGGAAAAATATTCAAAATGGTAAATTTCAATTCCCTGCACTTTGATGTGCTGTCAGTTTACAAAATGGCAACACAACGGTTGGAAATGCGCAGAATTTTTGTTGTTGTTGTTGTTGTTGTTGTTGCTAGTCATGTTAATCGTTTGATGTAGATAATATTAGAATGGAAGGAAATGGAATTAAGGAAAATAATAGATTCTTTGAACTAACAAATGCACTTTTTTCAGTTTAAGAAGTTTTGGTAATAATTGTGATACTCAAAAAATGCTACCCCACTTCAACGTAAACAAGGCTAGCTTGTGTTTTTTTTTTTTTTTTTGTATAATGTGGTGCATATATTGTAACAGTTATATTTATGTGTGTTTTGTTTGTAAAAGTAAGAAAGGGTTACTGTGCCTGACTGTTGAAATAAATGCAGATATGCACCGCTGGTGCTTCTTTTGAATTGGTTGAATTGGACTTTTTCAAGTTAAGCTGAGGTGTGTTAGTTGGGCAGAAATTGCAATATTACAATTTTTTTTTTTTTTTTTTAAATTTGTTGCGTCGTTGTTGACGCAATGCATCTCTAAACCCTTGTTGGACATTGAGCGCATTTGTTGGAGTAATCCTCCGTTACCGAGTAATTAATATCATTACTTTACTGTTGTGTAATTACTGTGTTTGTCGAGTCTCGTCACGTCGGAGTCAGTCAGTGCCTTTTATCCCTTCGGCCAGGGGCTCGACGCCGTTAGATTCCGGGATTCCTTGCCGGTCACCCAACCAGGAAACCGCGAGTCTCGAATTCGCTTAACCTTCGTGACTTCATGGAGCGTAGTAAACGAATTCGGCTAGTGCCGCCGGCATAATATACATAACTTTCCAATAAAATGAGAAAGTATGCGTTGTAACCCCTCTTGTTTTGTAGAGATTTTTTGAAATCTCTTGCAATAACTTCACAATATCTTTTATTACAATTAGAATACAGTTCTAAGAATTAATCAAAGTAACTAACTGGGGACTTAGTAACTCAGATGTTTCTTTTGGATAGTTCTGAAGTGAATGTGAGTGTGTTTGGAGATTTTGTTTTCTTTCTCTTTTGAAAGATATAGAGAGCAAAGGTGATGTAAGAAGAAAACAGAAACAACTGTGGATTGAAGGAGGATACACTTGTATAATTCTTATAAAAACAAATTGTGTGTGTTCTTATCAAGACATATTATATTAATGAACACTTAGAAATACAAAATTCCTTCTAGGAATCCACTTTTAATCGCAATCTGATGCTTTTACTCTCCTTCACAAGGCATCCTTCTATTTCCCATTCAACCAACCAACATCTTCAGTGAATGAACATCATTGAGAAATAGTCACACTCCTACCACCAGTCCTGTTTAGGGGCGTTTACTGATAAGAATGAATGTTGACAACACTGCTGACGCAAAGAAACAAAATTTTCTTCTATAGATGAAAGAGGGAAAAAAGAATACAACCACTAAAAGCACTATGGAAATACTGTCTTCTACAAAGGGAGGATTTATTGAACCTGCACTAGAAAAAAAGTGATACATTTATCTTCTGCCATTGTGGAAAACGAAGAGTGAAACTGCCTCAACAATTACATTCATTCTCAACAATGTGGAGCACATGAATCAAGTAAATTGAAAGCAATATCAAGCTGATGGGTTCCTTGATGCTCCCTTTGTATTTCTAGGATTAACCCTAGGGTTTTATATTTCTATCAATGACTCAATAGAGACATTCAACTAGATGGAAATG
Source organism: Teleogryllus occipitalis (assembly GCA_011170035.1). Taxonomy (NCBI): domain Eukaryota; kingdom Metazoa; phylum Arthropoda; class Insecta; order Orthoptera; family Gryllidae; genus Teleogryllus; species Teleogryllus occipitalis. Next base: position 724,663 of record BLKR01000143.1, read on the forward strand.
TGTGCTGTTTGAATTTCTGCTCGTTAGGTAGGCTTCTAAGAGTTATCAGTATACGAGTTATCTTGCCTTGGACAATTCTCAATGGTAATATTTTGGTTATCAGTATATAAGATAAAACTTATTTCTCAGGATATATTTTATTTCGCAAAATCTTTGCAGGATGGTGTCATTTTAGAACATAATTTCTATTTGCTAAAAGATTGAGATATAAAATTAGAGTTGTTTGAATGCTGCTTAATAGAATTTGCAGAAAACTCATTAATGTTTGAAGTGTTACAATATGCAATATTCAATATTTCAATGTACAATTCACAATACATTTATTTCCTAAAACACTATATATTCGAAAAGTAAATATTTATAGTTGAACAATATTTTTATTTTTATTTTGAAAGCTTATATGTGGAAATTAAAAGGAATTAATATTTGACCATACATAAAATAAATTTTCAAATGAAAACCTTATGCATATTATAGTTTGATTAATTGAATTGGTTAATTGAATTAATTGAAACTGGTAGTTTGTTTTTTGTTCAATGTATCTGTATTGCTCTCTTTATAATAAGAGCAATGATTTCCAAATGCAGCGGATGCACAGCATGTTTGGGGTTACCAGCCTCAATGCAACTGATGTCACATTCTTAAAGCAGTGAATTTTCACAAATTACCTTTAAAACACTTCAAGATCATAAAAGCCACTGAAATTTTGTGTGAATACTATTTATCATGTGAACTCCAGTAAAAGAGAAGGGAAAAAAGAAAGGAAATGTGGTAGGTGTGCTTTGCCCATTCCCTTGCTAATAGTGTTAGTTGGGTGGGCCGCATGCCTCTTGGAGAGTAATAATTTCGATTTCTGAGGGGGAAAATTTGAGAATCTGATGGATATTTCTTCTTTCCCTTGTTATTTCTTTTTTCTTTTTTGTTTCTTTTTGTATCTCTTATATAGAACATGTATTGTGAAACATTTTTTAAATTACTTTCAAGATTTTTTACAAATTTTAATTTTATAAAAATTAACATTATAAAACTATTGCAGAAAATTACATGCAAATTATTTGACATGTATATATTTCAACTTTGCATAAATTCTTGTTCACTGTTGAATATTATAAGAATTAAATGCCACAGAGAGAGACATTATGCTTTAGTGAGTCATGCCCAAAAATAGATTGGGAAGAACTACGAGACTGATTTTGGACATTGAAACTTATTTAGCTCTGTGTGATTCTTAGTAGTATATCTGAAGTTCTGTTCCATTGCTTTAGAGATGAATGTGTTGGGTAATGACAACCACAATATAAATATTTTTTATTGGTAGGCCGGTCGGTAGGTAGGTAGACAGATAATATCATAAAAAATAACCACGTCATCACGACACTTCATAGAGAATTTGTTTTAAAGGATACTGAAAGAGAAGCAAGTAATCCAGAAAAAGTTGAGAATCTCTTCAACCAACACTTTTCTAGAATTGCGGTTGATCTCACAAAGGGGCTAAAACCGCAAATCTCAATATCATACGCTTCCTAAACAAATTTTTGCACAATGTTTATTTCAAAAACTTCTTCCAACGAAATTCTCAGAATAGTCAGTAAACTAAAATATAAATATTTATCTGGTTTAGATGAATTTCTGGATTGTTGATTAAAAACTTGTGCACCTGCCATTATACACCCCAAAACTCGCATCTTCAATGCTTCCTTACGCACAGGAATACTTCTAGCTATTTTCAAAACAGCAAAAATTAAGCCGTTTTTTAGAAAAGGGAACAAAATTGAAATTCAAAATTACTGGCCAATTTCTCTTAGAGACTTTTCTATATGTAAATGGAAAGTTTTCTCAGGAAAAATTTAAGCATGTTAAGACTCGCAACACGGTTTTAGAAAATCAGCATCTACGAAAACTGCCATTTTTTCATTTCTTAAAGATGTATCTTCATCAATGGACCAAAATGAAGTACCCATTTGAATATTTTTAGATCTTTCAAAAGCTTTTGACGTTATTAACCATAACGTGTTGCTGTCAAAATTACCTTCGTATGGAATTCATGGTATTGCCCTAATTTGGATAACCTCGTACTTTAAACATTGATCTCAAAGAGTAGAAATACCATTCTGGCACAAAAGGACATTATTTAATATCTTTCCAATTCTTTGCCAATTGAACATGGGGTCCCACAGGTTTGATCTTAGGTTCTGTCCTCTTTTTTTGTTGTACGTAAACAATATGCCCTCGTCTATTAAAAATGGAAGAACAATTCTGTTCGCCGATAACACGAATGTTCTTTGCGAAAAAGAAGCAATAAATAGTTCGATTTCAGAAGTGTCAAATTGTTTTTGTAATAACAAATTAATAGTTAACGAAAGAAAAACAGTTTCAATGCATTTTGCATTTGAAATCTGCAATCACATACTCCATTGAAAATTAACAATATGCAATTAGCTGATGTTAAGGTAACAAAATTTCTAGGTATGTCAATTCAGTAAAACCTCAAATGGAATGTACATAAAACAGAATAAAAAACTTAATTAAGTTCATTATGTTATGTATTCAGAATTCTTTCAAATTCTGTCACCCTTCATGCAGTTCGTTGTGTGTATTTTGCAAATGTACATTCCCGCCTGAGATATGTCATAATATTCTGGGGAAGCTCATCCTTTAGTACCAGACATTTAGATTGTGAAAGAAAATAATTCGAATAATGAAAAAATTTCATCTACGTGATCTCTGCAAGCCTCATTTCATTGAGCTTGCAATCTTACCGTTGCCTTGCCTAGTTATTTACGAATCTGTAATATTTATCTAAACTGACTTTCTTAACGGTGAGGACATATTTTCATGTAATACTGATATTTATAATTACAACACGTTGTAGAAATCACGTTCTTGAAGTGTCTATCAATAGCTCACTACAAGAAATCCACATGCAATACATGTACGTTACTTCACAACACATTGCCACATGTCATTAAACAATTAAAATCGATACACAAATGTTTTGTCAACATGTGCTTGTTGCAAGTGTGTAATATGATGAAGGAAGATCACCAGTGGGTGACCTCTCCATGCAAGATTATTATTTTGACAGCATATTTAAAATATAAAATAATTTTTTAAAAAATACACGAATTTAAGTTTAAAATAAAATATTTTCTGCTGCATAACTGTTTCTACACAATAAGAGACTATATTGATCATCAAAAAGAAAAATAATGTTTATTTTAACAATAATGATATAGTATTAGTTCTCATTTGTATTGTATAATTTCAAAAAAAGACATAATATGCCTGTAACAAATAATGCACTTCAGCTAACGGGGTCAATGACCCCATCTTGATTGGGTTTTTGTCCAATTTCCATGAGCAAATGCTAAGATAGCCCCTTGATTTGCTTCTGGATGTACATGTAGCTTCACTATGCGCACATTTTGTTCAGCTCTCTTTTTGCTTGTAGTGGTAGTAGAGCTTAGGATGAGTTACTGTTTTATTAGCAAAATTTGAGTAGTACTTTTTGCATAATTTTTTGTGAAAAACTGGCGAGAAAGTACATGCTGTTTTAGCCCCACTAGTGAAATGAATGTTTCAGTTGCAACCGTTTGGGGCTTGTGCCGCTTGCCTACCTGTGGCGGAGGAATCAAGAGGAGTTGCTGCAGGAGATGATTGATTGTGAGATCAGTGCAATTGTGATCAAAGTGGCTGCGCTGGGGCTCAATCCTGCCAAGCACCTGGGAATCACACTTGCAGATCTTCAGCCCCACATTATCCAAATGGTAATTAGTCTCTCTATGCTTCTCCTTTGTTTTTGTGCTTTATAATGTTTTGAATAATGCAGAGGTTTTCAAACTTTGTGATGTGCATCCATTGAGACTGTGTGAAGATCAAAGTTTCTGATGTCTTTTGTATTAAGAGAGGTTTATTTTTCTCATTCATGATGAAACAAAATTACTACTAGTTAGTGAATTTAGTATTCATAAATAGCTTGGATAAAAAAATCAATGTGCCAAAGTTAAAATACATAGCAAGTAGAAGTTTAAAGAACATTGAGTGATGCACAGTTGCAAATGTTTGGAAACCTCTGGTATACTTTTATTGACAGGTTTGCGGTCATCGTATCTTGCTGCAGTGTACATTATTCAATTTGAAGGGATTTGGAAGATGCATGTAAAGAACATAGTTGTGAACATTGAACGTAGATGTTAATTCAATCAATAGCAGTATTGTATTTCATGTCGGAAACATTTAGTATTGATCATAGAAAGATGAAATTGCATGTTTATAATTGTGCATGCTTTCGGAAGGAAGTATTCTTCTTATTTATGTGATGTCAAGAGGAAAGGAAGTGGTTAATTAGACACCCTTCTAAATACCTGAAGATATGGTCAATTAAGGAAGAATGGATAACATCGTTCAGAAATCAACCTCCTCAAACTCGAATGATGTAAAAGATTGATCTCAGTCATATACTCTGATTGAAACACATATTATACAATGTAGTGCTTACATTTCTGAGGTGTTGGGTAGTCAAAGTACGAATCTCATCGTTTGACAATGTGATCTCTGTGTATTTGTAAATCAAGATTGGTTTTATCAGAGATTTTCAAACCAGTGTTGAAGTAACCGTGTCGTGCAAAGGTATTGTGTAAGCATGCTTCCTGGTCACTAAGTCCATTGCTAAATGTCCAGCTAAAAATGTAGTTTAGTACAAACATGTCTGAAACCAATAACTCCTATTAAAAGAGCCTAAACTGAAAAATGTTATAATTGTAGTGTTTCTAAAAATCTGATTTTATTTTATTAAAATACAACTTCTATCTCTTGTATTAGCTTATGAGTTCTAATAATCCAAAGCTACTCCGTTTTTCAAATGTTGAATTAGTGTAGTAAATTGCTTGTGTACTCTTCATTAATTATTAAATTTGTGTATTTTTTCAGTTTAAAATCACAGCAAGCCATAAAAAATGCTCAATTTGGGAAAAGTTTTGATGATTTAGTTCTGTAATTAAAAAATCATGTAATTTAAATCATGATTTATATCGGTGATTTAAATCAAATGCTTTAAAGGATAATCATTTAAATTATCAAAATTCTATAGTCAAAGAAATTAGTTGAAACACCCAAGTACCCATTCTTATTTTCAGGAATAACAGAGGCAGTTAGAACAAAAGGTTTTTGTTATGGAAGCAGGCCAGACTTCAAAAATATTTAGTAAAATATGGCACATTGTTATATTTATATTGGAGGGGTGTGTGTCAAAGATATATACATGTATCGTTCATTCACAGAGTGCAAGGAAGAAAATTTTATTGGAAAATGTTGAAAGATAAATGTATAATCTTTGGATGCCTACTTGAATACATGACATCTTGTCAATAAAAACTACATCTATAACCAAATAAGGATTGAAGAAGTGGCTGTAGAATACTTACACTGGCAATAATACCATTAAGCAGTATTTCTGTTCACTATCGTGTGTAAAGTTAAACATGGATCCTAATTACATTTAAGAGGTTGATGTGTAACACACTTTGCATGTAGGCTTAATAAACTGCTTGTATTATTTTGAACAGATTTTATTCAGATTTTTATTCTGAAAATTTTAAAAATTGGACAGTTTAGTAATAAACGTTATGAATTTTTCTTTTAAAATACCACATTTGTTCTGGCCATCATCTCATTTACCTGCATTAAAATATTTGGATTTTTCAATGGACATTTTGTGTTGGGCCTTATGACTGGGAATTGTGAGCAGAGCTGAGAAACAACTTTTGATTGTGTCCATGATTCAAGAAACTTGATTTATATATTCCGCTTTTATTAGTGCATTTAAATAATCGTTTCAAGAAATGATTTTTTTCTCTCCTAGAATTCAAAATTGATAATAAGTAGCTGTTAATTTAAAAAAGTTATTTCTTAACTTTAATTTGTATGTTAATTAATTAATTAATTAATTGATAAATTGGCATGGAATTCATAAATTGGAATGAATTGACATTTTTTTTTTTGTTATTAGGTAGTTTTGTATGCTTGGTTTGTTCTTTTCAACAAAAAATAACTACATTTAAATTAACCTTCAAATCACCAATGGAATATAATTTTCAGTCATTAGTCATAACGATGTTTTAAAAACGAAGACTGGTCACATTTCATAGTTTGAAATTTTGTTTAATTTTGGGAGGGATATCATCTTTTCAAAGTCATCGACATATCCAACTGTAAGAACTATTCGTTTTAATAGGTTGCCTTTAATGTATTTTTGTACTTATGCCACTTTTAATTCAATAAATTTTTTATTTCAGTTTTTGTATGCGTAGTTTAATGATCATAACACACCTAAGATATTTTCCTTTTGTTTTTCCTTCAAAAATAATTTTTTTTTAATGTGAAAATTAGAAGTGGAGAATATAATATTACAATTAATCTTTTTTTAAATATTGAAAATGCAATAAACAAGCATACTAAGTCTAATATTTTCATTATATTCTATTAATATGTATAAATGTGTATATAGAAATGCTAATTTGGCAGTTAATTTATACTCGAGGCAATCAGAAGCAAATCAGTGTAAGTGGTCTAAAAACCTGAAAACTTGCGATAAAAATTATAGAATATAATGCTGGTATATGTGGTAGCAAAAAGGTATAAATGTCTTCACTTATGCGAGTTACTATCTAACAACTTTTGTTGCAACTACTAAACATATTTTTAGAGGCAAAGATACAGTTGCTCATAATGTATTTTGCGAAGACTGTTTAGAGTTCTTGTGAAAGGTGTAATAGTGACGATGGACCTGATTGGAAAATGACGAGAATTTTTACCAGTATCATTGTAAAATATCCGAGTGTGATAGAGACAATCTCAGAAGAATTCATGTCTTTCAGGGCTTTATTTCAAAAAGGTAGATCCCTCTACTTTTGTCGTAAGCTCATTCTAAATATTTGGAAGTTCATCAGTTCATATCTCAAAGTAGTGAAATGATGTCTTAGATCAACAACACAGTTAACACCTCTTTATAAAACACCTTCCAAGACAGATGGAAAATATCTGAATCTTCAGCTGATATAGAACGATTTTCTTAAGGATGAGCCAAAGTGACAGCTAGTGCTGGCAACATAACTGAATGTTGTGTGGTTGTTGTGCCCTCGAGCCCATTTGACTCCCTTCCTGCATTCATTCATTTGCAGTTTGCTAACTTGTAAATAGCTTCGACATTTCCTTTTGTGATGTCCTCATCCAACAAAAATATAGTGCACTGCGAGAAGTAATTGAAATTACGAAATGCAGTGTTATGTGCTCTTCTGCAAAAATTCTTTTTTTCTATAAACGTTACATTAAATTTCCTTTTTGTGTGATAAATATTATGTTTATTTTAAAACCGAGACTTGAATGAGAGATGCGTACTGGCACACGTGTTTTCGGCTTAAAATCATTTTTCTTTGTATTTACATTCGTGGCAGTTTTCTTTTACTGATGGTGAGAGCATGTTAAGAGATTTTCCACATACGTAATTCAATTTAAATATTTCCCTGACTCGCATATGTGCGTATACCTCATCAAAACTCTTAGACTTCTGCAGAGGGAGGTTTTCACAGGAGTCATTAGCACTTTACGAAGGGGAGTGGCTGAGGGATACTTCTCTGAATTACATGTGAAGTTCACTTGTTTAGCGAACTGTCACTTCGGTTCATCCTTAGGATAATCCTTCTATACCCAAGCTTTACAGAATTCCTCCCCTCCCAGCCACCACTTTTTTTACTAGTGCCTTCCACAAAAATTGAAAATCTAGAGTAACAAGTAACAGTGAATCAGTTACACATGAACACAACCATACAGCACGGAGGAGTCACAAGGGGAATGGGAAATAAAGTAGGAACTTTATCCGTTTATGAACATTGCTGAATTTGAGCTTTACACTGACATTTTCATTATTCTTATAATTAAAAAACATTGAATGTTCCTTATTCATTTATATACAGGCATATCCCTTACAAAGTAAATAAATGTACATAAGTATATAATTTGGAAATCAATGAAGACTATCAGAGACTAATAGTAATATACATCAGAGTCGGTGACAAATTTTGCATTGTGTGATATGCTCTTATGATCTAAAATTTAAAAGAAATCAATGAACGTCGAATAGATACAGTACAAACAAATTTTAAAAGTAAACTATCAACTAAACTATCTTGGTTAAAACAGTAATAAACAATGATTAAACACAACTGTCATGAAACTTAAGAGACCTTTTTTGTAGCTGAAAACACAGTATATCAAATAATGTTCAGTTATATGTTAAGGCAATTTTTAAGGAGTTGTGGGATTTTGCAGGGTCCCTGTCAAACAAATCAGTTTGTCTCAGATTTTATTGGCTTCGCGTGATAGTTTGTTTAAAATTTCGGAAATACAAATAATTTGTTCTGCTGCTTGTTTTGTAGATTGACTTGTGAAGTTTGTTGCTCCATTGAATGCTGAACTGTAGTTGAGACAGGGTATTGGAACCTATAATATTACTTGCGATAGAATGCAGAAAAATAAGGTCATGAAGCAATGTTATCGTAGTAAGTATGGGAATATCTAGTTCCTGTTCTCACAATAATGGTCTAGTTTAGACATAGGTGTGCCATCAATATATGTGAGGGCTGGAATGTTTTGAACTCTTTCTAGTCAGGTGGAAGATGCATTTGTGTGCAGTGTCCAAAATTACTGTTGCGTTTTCCAAGACAGACCTAATGAAGGCAGAAAATAGCAGCTTGTAAGTCTGGACATTACAGAAGTTTTGAAAGTTTCTCAGCACGAATCCAAGCATCCTTCTGCCCTTACTGCTAATTAGTAATTCAATATGCAGGTTGAGGTTTAAGTAGCATCAAAGATCACTCTAAGGTCAACTATATTGTCCACAAAATGAAGGGGATGGTTGTTTATTATGTAGGGGTAATGTATGAAATATTTCTTTCTGATCTGTCTCATGATGCAGCACTTTACGGTGTTTAGCTGCATTTTGTTGTCTGAGCATTGCTACGAGCATCAATAGCATTACAGATTAATAGTCAATAATAGTCAATTTCAGTAATGCATTTTTTCACTTATACGTTTTTTCCCTTCAGTCTCCTGAAAAACATTTAAGTGAAGTTTTACTGTATTTAGTTCTAGAATATTACAATACCATAGTGTTTAATAATTACTATTGTATATTTTTTGATCTACTTGCATTTGTTTGCTAATATTAGTATTATATTATTATATTACTATTAGTATCGTATTATTTTTTACCTTTTTATTGTTTTCCCTTCTCAAATACTGCTTTCAAAGAATATTGTAAGACTAAAAACCTCAACCGATATGTTTGTGAATACATTGCATACCTTATAAAATGAATTCAATGTCAGAAATATGGTTTCGTTTAAAGTTTTGAATAAAAAATTGAATGCTCGAAACTATTTAATTTCTATTACTAATGACGAGAAAGTACATGCTGTTTTAGCACCACCAGTACAAAAATCAAACTTCTTGAAATCAGTTAATTATGATTTATAGTTTTCATCGTTTATGAAACAGCTCACCAGGCATAAAGAAATGAAAATCCTTTTAGCCTCAAAACTGTTGCCAATGGATACAGAGTGTATTTCGCTTGCACCTCATGCACGACCAAAGTAAGATTGAATTTTGCGCGAGAGGGCATGGGTTGTTGCATTCAGTGTTGCTGACTCAAGTAAAATTTAGTGATAGTCCATGGTTTTCTTATCTCTCATGATATGCTTTCCAGTAAGTGAGGGCTTATGCATGGGCATCATGAAACCTTGTGCTCATTAGTTGTCAGTAGGGTCTACATAAGAAAGATATCTCTAATATCAGGGAGCAACAGAGCATGCAATTGGGTGATGTTCGTGGAACTTTTATGAGATGCTGCTGTCTTATGCTCATGGCAGTTTCATCTTGCCAATTGAGCTAGGAGTACTTGTGTAAGGGTGCTTCAGATATGCTCAAGTGTTAGATTAGTCTGAGTAGAAAATTAACTGAATGGATTGCGCCTTTCAACAAAATACAGTTTTCTCAACAGATGGAAAAGTGGTACAAACATTTATTTTCTTGTGAATTTTATATTGCCTTTTTATTGCATATTTTAAAGATTGATCATGCATAGTGTATGGCATATTTTAAGCATTTTTACTGCATAGCAATACGGGCTCTTATTATCAATAAATACCTGGTAACACCGATACTTCAGCTAATATCCAATGTTATTCAGTGGTTCCCCTGCAATGCAAACATAAAAATGAAAAAAGTAATATGACATAAGTACTCCATCTCTTACATGAGAAATGAGCAAAATCCAGTGGAAACAAACATAATAGTATGTGTGAAAGATATGGGCAAGTGCAAAATACAAGCAACTTTAATCTTTAGAATGTTACAGGTGTTAAGTATCATTTGTGTGCAAACAATTTTAATAAAATAATCTGTTTTCAACCTTCAAGAATGGACAGAAAGAACATTTCTGTTGAGGAATCAGTGTCTGCAAAATATTTTCAGGGTGAACTTTTTTTTTTCTTTGCACAAATGTCAACCCAATCTTCTATATCAGTGAGGTGCCTTTTAACTTGTACTATTCCTGGCTTAACCTTCATAATGCTTATCTACAGCATTATGTAGATATGATTTGTAGTGAGAAATACATCTGGTCCAGCTTTGATGTCCAAGAAATGTCTTCCATTGTGATGATTTGGAAAGACTTTGTTTCTAAAGTTACTATTATTTTATCTAAGTCCAAAGGACTTCTCATCCTTCTTTCCTTTTTCTTTTCTCTGTTATTGTGAAGTCTGTATTGCAACTCATGATGAATTTCATTAAATGTATCATTTGCCACAAGATACAGACACACAAATAAAAGCATTTAGTTCTTGTTTGGGGCTGCACAATTTAATTCCATGTGTTTATAACTTTATTTCCAGTCATAAAGCAGAGGAGGATATATTGTAAATACAGGAGACTGACTCATTGCCTGTTTCACCATATTCGTGCCACAAAAACATGTGCCCTTCATTCCTATCCACAACATGTACTTCTCATTGAAATATTTGAGCCAGAAACCCAGAAACACTGAGAACATCAACAGGACAGCTTCATGTATGGAATTACACGTACATCACATTTCGTGAAATAGCTCGTGACCCATAACTCAGCTCCCAAATAGTGATAATGATATCAACTACTTGTAGTGGCAGTAAGTTAACCCAGTATTTTATTTATTTAATTATTTAAATAATTTACATGCAACAGTATTTACATCTGATATAGCCTGAATCAGTGCTTATATAGTTATTATAATTACATTTTATATTTAACAGATCACAATATTTCATATTATATTTATCTTATATCAAAATCACAATCAATACCCTCGATGAACCAAAAGAAGAATATGATAAAGAGTATGTCGATGCCCATAGTCTGCTTTGCTGAAGACGATAGTAAGTCCATTTGAAAACTTGAAGATTAGATGCAGTAACTGTGTTCTGGGGTAGTGTGTTTCAGGTATCGAGAACTCGGTTTCCCAGAAAATTCTTGTGTTGCATTAGATTATGCCTAGATTTCATGAGTGTCAGTATGCATGTTATAGGCCAGGGCTCATCGTTTTTCACTCCCTGGAGCCAAGGCCATTTGGTCCCAGCTCAGCGGATGGCTAACACCCAGAGGGAGCACTGAGAAATTAAAAGAACAAATTCTTGGTATGAGAAATTCATTAGTCTATCGGTGCTGCCGCTACTTGCTCTACACTGACAATATTTTGTAAATAGATGACACTCAGGGAAGCCGACAAGCTCAGATTACACAAACAATTTTATCAAGGAAGGTGTTTCAATGTATAACTATGCTAAACAGTTTTTAAAAGGGGAAGTGTAATTGTAATAAATCGTGTAAATATATTTCTCTAAGAGTTATATTACAAATTATCTAAAAGTATATAACCGTTGTAGACTTCACAACTGTGATGTAATGAGGGATGTAGTTCACTGGATTGCTCAGAGTATAAACAATTACTGTGTCAGCTTTTTGGAATCTGTTAATTCCATCATCAGGACTATTGTACATGACTATACAGAACATAACTACATGCTATTGTACATGCACTAACATGACAAGAAGAGCTTGTTATCAAGCAATTACAACTGCTGCGCATTCCTAATGAGTGTTAATATCATACTTTGTTGCGTGATTTTTTTTATTGCATATTTTTACATGTTTTGTACCATATTATATCATTTGCTATTTTCACAAAATATTTTTTTATTCTATTAATTTTCTTTAATATATCTTATATTACATATTTTTTATGAGAAGTATTTTCAAAAAAATCCAAATTTTTTCGTACATTATTACTGAGTGCTGGCGACTTGAAGTGAGCTACATGAAGACGCCGGCATATATTCTCACAGTCCGCTGCACCTGCATCATTTATCTCAGTGGTGGGAAGTGAATGTCAGCGACTCGGATCAATTTCACCTTTAAGTGTGGAAAGTATCAGTGATGCCATGTTTTGTGATCTTTAATCCCAATTTCTGAGAAACAGCGGCGATCGCTGTTGTGTCTCGCTTTAATGAGAATCCTGCGTGCTGCAGTGATTGTTTTGTGGTCGTGAATATCACCAGTTTGTACAATGGCTTCTATTGCATCTAGTCTGGCTGCTAAACTATGGTTCTGAATGGTATTATATGAAGCTTTTATTACTGATGGGAAGGTTGTATGGTGTATCAACTTGTGCTCTTCAAATGATAATTATAACGTTTGTATTATTTTTAAAATTTGTTTATGAAATTTTTATGAATGTAATATTGTATTATGTAAACGTGTTTTATAATTAGTGTATATTAATATTGCATATTATATCCAATTTTGCATACTTATTACATATTCTTACTGTTTTCATTACATATTTATGGGTCAATCCATTTTAAACAGTTCAGAATTTAATAAATTGGTCGCTTGACCATCTCGAAAACAATTCATATTTCTTCTTCTTCTTCTTAGCCATTTGGTTGACCCTCAGGTGAATCTTACAGCACCTAACTTCTACTTCCACTCTTCTCTATTGTTCCAAGTCCCAGGAGGTTTCTGCCATCCAGCCATTGTTTTCTCTATGTTGTCTCTCCAACCAGGTCGCAGCCGGTCTCTTTTCCTTCTTTCTTGCGGTTGCCAATCCAAAAGCTTCTTTGGAAGTCTATTGCTTTGCATCCTCTGCTTGTGTCCAAACCATAACAGTTGTTTCCTTTCAATTTCGTGCAGTATATCATGCTTCAGACCCATCATTTCTTTAATTCTTTCATTTCATATTTTCTCTCTTCTTGAGATGCCAGCAGATCTGAAAAAGTCCATTTCCATGACCCTCAACTTTGTTCTCATTTGTACTGAGAGTTGCCATATCTCAGCACCATACAGTACAACACTGGATTATTACTCTATATGTCATTAGTTTTGTTCTTTTACTTATATTCTTGTCCCATAGGATAGAATTCAGGGAACCAGTGAGTTTTCTGTCTTGTGTAATTCGTTCCAAAACCTGTCTCATAAAGCCCCTGCTTCCCAATTTTTACTCCTAAATATTTGATTTCTTTGGTTTTCTTAATTTTGTATCCTGTGCCCATAGTTACGTAATCGTTATTACTATTTAATGCCCAGTACATTGTCTTATCTAAGTTGAGTGTCAGTCCCCACTTTGTGTATGCATGTCTTATTCTTATCAGCATAAATTTTATATCATCTTAGTCATGCGCCACAATTACCTGGTCATCAGCGAACTGTAAAGTGGAGTACATATCACTGGTATTCCCATTTCTGCACAACTCCTTTTCCATTTTTTGCAGGTCCTCATTCACATAGATTTTGAAGAGTGTCAGTGAAATGCAGCACCTCCCATAATTTCTGTACTGACACATTGTCATATGGTTGTGCGATATCGAGGAAGACAATGTGTAATTCTCTCCCCGTTTGCCACTTCTTTTGCATTACTTGTGATAAACAATAAATTATCGATACAAGAGCGCCCTGCTCAAAAGCCACTTTGTCAGCACGTCATATGCAGTTTTAACTGTTTTTCTGACGTAAAATAAATAAATAAATTCTTCTTCTTTGTGCATCACATACTCCTTTTCTAGGCGATTTCTCAATATCCTCCTGTATATCTTACTAAATGTTTTAGTTACTGGTATTCCCCTGAAATTCCTGCAGATGTCCTTCCTTTCTTTCTTATGGACAGGTGAGATGTGTACTATTTTCCACTCATTTGGTACATCTCTGATGTTAATGCACTTGCCCATTAATAATTGTAATATTTGCATTAGTTTAGGTGTTCCATTTTTTAGTAGCTCGCCTGGGATATTTCCAGGTCCTGGGGCTTTTCCACTTTTTAGTTCTTTTACGCTCTTCTCTACTTCTTCAATTGTTATATTTATGGAACAATCTCTTGGACATAAGATCTTGGTATTAAGCAGAAACTCCGATCTGTCTTCAGTTTACAGTCAGTTTCAGTTCCTTCAGTTTACTGAAATACACTTCCCATTATTTATTTGGAATACTGTGGATCTGAACTTTCTCTGCAGGGTGATATGATATTCCTAGTGCATTTCCAAACTTAAGTTGTTTTTTTTCCCCACCTATATACATTTCTATTTCCTTGCTTATCCTTTCCCAAGACTTGTTTTTCCTTCCATATCAGATTTCTTACTCTTCGCTGGATTATGTGATTGTATTTGTCTTTGTCTTCATAGGTACTTTTCAAGTAGATGTTTCACTACTTTAATCTCATTTATCAATTCTTCATTAATCCAGTATTTAGTCTTTTTGTTTCTTCTCTTGGCCGCTTCTCCTAAGGCTTTTGCAACCTGGTGGAGGCATTTTTTAAGTGTTCATACATGTCGATATTTGTTTGTTCTGTACTTTCATTTAATAAGTTATCTAACCTATTTTGATAGAGATAACAGGGTACTATTATGTGCCAGTCCTTCCAAGTTATACTTTATTTCTTGTTCGCTTTCTTTCTTTCCTAAATCCTTAGGATTCTCTTTACGATGCTTCCTGGGAGGAAATATTATCTTCTGGAGGGGGAAAAAATTCAAACTTCAAACACAAATTTCCTTATGTTTTAGCTGTTCAAAAATATCTTTGATTTATTTTTATTGTAACTGTTTTACAAATGGCAGCCATTTTTGTTTTATGCCATGCGCTATTTTTCGCATTTGTAGACATTTACTTTTTTCAAAAATATATTCAGCTCTGAGTTGTTCTAGCATTCTAGAATAAAAGGCATTGGATTCACTATACTCTGGCCTACAAATTGAAATACTATTTACCTATCTTCTGTGTTTTTGTTTGATAAATATTTACAACCAAATCTATGGAACGCAAATGAACCAAGTTCAATAATCAGAGAGCAATTTCTCACAGAAGGAATAGAATCTGAGCCTTAATTTTTTCCATGCTTTCACACATAAAAGTGTAGTTACTTTTGGTAAAATATCATTGGGAAGTATCACCCTCCCTGAAAATTACACCCTCTTAAAAATTGAAATTTGGGATTTTTTTCAAATTTTTAACTGTAATATCTCTATTGGGGGACCAGATAAAAATCTGAAAAATGCACACATACTAGATTCCTATGATACCAAACTTCAGTAAAAATGTCAACTTTTAGATTTAACTCAAAAGTATTTTTTTTAAATCGTCGCTTCATTTCCACATTGAGACACCACATTTTTACATTGTGACAAGTACTAATATTATTTTGAAGCTATGTTAAACTAAAATCTATTTTGATTTAAAATAATTAATTATACTTTAAACATAAAAGTTGGCATATTTTGACACTATTTTTTACTTTACTTTAAAACAAACTTACATTTTGACATCTACGTTTGTAATTGAAAATAAGGTAATTCTGATGTCAAAAGTTGAACCGTATAATATAAAAATATTTTGTGAAAGCTGAGATATTTTGAAAAGAGTATATGCCTACAAACGTGAAAAATAGCGCACGGTGTAAAACAAAAATGGCCGCCATTTGTAAATCAGATAGAATAAAAATAAAAATGATTTTTAATAGCCAAAAAATTTATGTTCAAAGTAGGAATTTTTTTCGAGATGTTCGAGCGACCATTGCTAGACCACTTACAATGGATTGATCCTTATGTATATATTTTTACATATAATAGACATTCATTCTATATATTTTTCTGGTCTAATAATTAAATCTGTAATGTCCCTTCGGATTTACATTTTTAACAGATTAAAAATTTAATGATTAAGCAAACACTTTACATTTTCTCCACTTTTAGAAAATAAAATACAATTTTCACCATTCAGTTTTAAACATCTCTAGACTATTCACACCAGAGCCCCCTATTTCTTTTTCCATGATGTACATACAATTGAGCAAAGTCTCATGTGAAACTGAGCAGCCCCACCCTTTGCAAATTTGAACAATCACTATTCTTGGAACTGCTTCCACCTTCTGCTCCTACTGCTGGTTGCAACTTTTTACTCCGGATCCACCTTCCTGATGAATCCTGTTGTAGGTGATGAACCATATATGTATATATCATTTCAACCATTAACTCTGTGTGTTTCTTTGGCTGCCAGGCAGAACAACTCAACCTCAGTATTAAGTATATTTGTCTTTGCTGTCAACTTGTAGAAAAACAGCTAACAGCAAAGACAAATGTAAAAATGATTTATGTTATTCTACAATAC
This sequence comes from Teleogryllus occipitalis, assembly GCA_011170035.1. Taxonomy (NCBI): domain Eukaryota; kingdom Metazoa; phylum Arthropoda; class Insecta; order Orthoptera; family Gryllidae; genus Teleogryllus; species Teleogryllus occipitalis. The sequence goes on from BLKR01000143.1 coordinate 741,400, forward strand.
AAATCTGATTTAAAAAATTCACAAACCTTCTAGTTCTTATGATGACCAATGATGATATCATAACTCCTCCAATATAGAGTCCACCTATTAGGCAGAGTGATCACCTTACAATTATTGCAACATTACAGCCGAAATTAAAAGGTATTATGCGCTCCATCAGATGAACGTAACTGCTGAACCAACTGCAGGAAGGCCGATTACGAAGCAATGAAAATGTAGCTATCTGATCTCACATTAGGTGAATTCCTGACAATTAATGGCAATGAGATAAATGTGCAACATATATACAATGAAATCATAAATTAATACTAGTATGTATTATTTGGAATACCCCTCCAAAGAAAGGTGAAGAAAATACAAAACTAAGGATTAACCACTCGGTTGTACAACTAGCTAGAAAGAAACATCAGGCTTAGATAACTTACATACTGAGAGATTACACAAACTACAGATTATTTCCAACAGCTTCACAAAGATGTCCAGATGCTTGTGATCTAAACATAAGGAAGAGGTTGTTAACGATGGTGTTAAACGGTTCTACACATTTATCCAACAATATATCTCATCGAAATCCAAGGTCCTGCAACATATTAAAGAGAAAGGCAGTGAAGTTATCACGTACAGTCATTGAACAACAGATATTTGCAAGTGAGTTTCAGGAAGTTTACACTGCAGAATGGCCGAACAATCTATCAAATGTGGTGCAGATATGACATTACACACGTGAACAACATTGAGTTCAGATATTGAAACGGCTTAAACCACCGAAACCTCAGATATTGAAACCACTTAAATTTTACAAATCCTGAACGAAAGTTCTGCCATTGGCTCACACTGCATTCCAACGAATTTTCTGAAGAAGACTGCTTTACAACTTGCTCCACTGCTGAACAGTATCTTCTGAAATTAATGTAAACTGCTGTGTCCCAAAACTGTGGAAAAATATTGTTAACCGGATAATTAAGAAAGGAGTCAAGCTCTCGCCAAGAAATTATAGTCCTGTCAGTCTGACAAGCACAGTGGGGAAGGTCATGAAGAGGATTATAGCAACAAAGATCCGAGAATCCAATGCCATACGCAACCACCTTTTACCTACCCAACAACATGGCTTTGTGCCAGGTTGTTCCACCACAAGTAACCTCATATCCTCATTAGATAATTGAACCAAAACCTTCAACTCTGGTAAGCCAATGGATGTAATGTGTCTTAATTACTCCAAAGATTTGAGAGAGTACCTCATGAAAGATTACTCCTTAAACTTCACTCCATTTGAATTAGAGGAAACTTACCCTTGTGGATATGGAGTTCTATTCACCAGCGACGTTTCAAGATTGGTCAAGGCTGAAGCAATTGCTTCTCTAACCATGATAAGTGCATTGTCCTTCACGTAGGAACTATGTTATATTATCTATCTTATAATTAATTTTACAAAGGCCTCTTTGGGCCTAATGAGCCAGGAGCTTCGGCCTTTGCGCCAGGATGGAAAACGCTTGGGTTTGTATACTGTAATGATAAACGAGGTGTGATAGGTTAGATGACCGGCCAATCAGGAGGAACCAGACGGCAAGGAACAGACCGGGCCGGCGGCTTCCCGCGTGTTCTTACCCCAGAACGCTGTTTGCCATGCATCATGGAGGTGTAACCCATGGAGCTAAGAATGCAGGGAAATGGCATGACGCCACAAACTTGAAGCCATCCGAAGCAAACGATCCGCCGTATTGCTGTACCCGAGACGCCTGTATTGGTTGAGGTGTGTTATTTGTCATAGTTTGTTTTATTTAAAGGCCATGATCAAATTCACGAGCTTTCATAACAGTTCGTCATGGTTACTTGTGTGGCTTACTGCAGTACAAATGGCGTAGAAAAGCTGCTGTATTCTGTACAATATGTATGTATGTTTGTACAATATGCTGTACAGAAAGGCGTGAATTACTTTTCACATGTAAGTAGTTATTTTATATGGTTTGGAGAACAAAGTAACATTTGCAGATATTCGTTAATTTTCTTGATTTTTCCCTTCATATCCAAAGTGTGAATTACTCTGTGAATTCGAGCTGTGCGAAAAGACATCTGGCAGCCTTGTACTTACAGAAGTTATACTCGGCTCATTTTCATGAAGACTGATTGAACTTCTTTATGATACATATGTTTGTGGAAATTTGTGGTTCCAACAATTTTAACACCTTCTTGACCACACCTAAGAGAAGGAAATTGTGCAGAAATAAGGTGTCTTCAAAAGGATAACTAATATTATTACTTTTGACGTCTTATGCAAAGAGACCCGAATGTTTTGCACAATGTTAACATCAATTGTATTATTGGCCCATCTACGAAACAGTGGATAAACCTAGTTACTAAATTTAGAAATAAATTCTTTAACACGTGGTGTAGCCAGAATCCATGTTATGTGGGTCCGTGATACCGAAAAATCGAATGACAGCAAAACTCATGCTGTCATAACTGCTGTTAGCGTCTAAACAACGCTAACGGCTAAACCGTTCAGCCGATTTTCTCCAAAATTGATATTTCTCAATCAATCGTGCTAATGTCGCGGCCCGTTGAATTTGAAACCGATATTTTAATTTTGGGGGTACTTTACATGAAGTCCCTGGAATATTTTCCAAATCGTTGGAACCATTTTTCGAAAAAATGGTTCCGACGTTTTTGATTAATTTTTTTTTTTATTGGATACTGTGAAGGACGTTTAAGATAATGGTGCAAGTCTCATGTTCGTTGAAAACTCTGATCTTTCAAGAATTGCAAAAGTTCAAACACTTTTCAGAGACTTCTTACAAATAAAATATTATAGATAGAGATTTTTCCCTTAATGAAATCTGTTGTTCTAAACGTTCCTGATTTTGGAATAAGGTCATGTACAATTTTTCGAAAATTTGAGTACTTTCCGCATAATTTTGTGTGAAAGTACAGGCGAGAAAATACGTGATTTAGCACCACTAGTTTAATCATGTAGAGTAGTTGGACTTCGAATAATGTGACTGCACTAATTCTAAGAATATTTCGTAATAATTTGTGCATCACACGCTCCTTCAGAATGTTAGCAGTGTTAAGTTTCCATTTATTTACATACTTTTTGTTAGAAAACTCGAAGCTTTGTTAGAAAGTCGAAGAAGCATACTTTGCAATATTCTGAAGATTATTAAATTCAATTGAAAAATGAGTATTACTCATTTATTCTCATATGTCAGCCGTGTTTTGGGCACTATGGCGGACGGCTCCGGCCCCCGGCTTCGCTTGCCGAACGTGACAGAGGTTGGTAATATAACGCCACCTCCATGGCCTGTTTTCCGTGGGTTCAGAGCTACGCCGGCTACATTCTTGGTGACGAATGAATGTGCTCCGGTTATCTTTCTTCGACGGTTCTTCCTGTCTCGCAGTTGCGTGACTTTCGTAGCAAGGGAGGCTGCCGTTTTAAGGCGCGTATGTGTAAAGGCCCATTCACAATGCAATCACAAACATAAGCATAACACATAGACATAGACATTAACACAAGCGAAGAGTTGGCGTATTCACAATGTCTATGAGCTACAATTGGCTATGAGACGCAGCACACGAATCGACACGAATAGTTCGCCTATCGACTTCGATTTTGAGTAAAAAAACTGTGATTGGCTCATTCCTTATGTCTGACATAAGCATAGAACAGAAGCTTGAAGCTTGCAAGCTCTTAAGTTAACGTCTTACGTGTTATGCTTATGCGAACGCATTGTGAATGAGTCCACTTGTAGACGTAGTCCTAACTTTTATGTTAACGCCATGCTTATGCTTATGTTTGCATTGTGAATGGGCCTTTATTTTGCCTGTGTTTATGTTCGACATTGTGAATACGCCAACTCTTCGCTTGTGTTAATGTCTATGTCTATGTGTTATGCTTATGTTTGTGATTGCATTGTGAATGGGCCTTAACACAAGCGAAGAGTTGGCGTATTCACAATGTCGAACATAAACATAGGCAAATAAGAGTTTCTGTTGGCTCTGAGACGCAGCACACGAATCGACATGAATAGTTCGCCTATCGACTTCGATACTCGATTTTGAGTTAACGAACTGTGATTGGATCATTCCTTATGTCTGACATAAGCATAAGCACAGAAGCTTGAAGCTTGCAAGCTCTTAAGTTAACGTCTTACGTGTTATGCTTATGCGAACGCATTGTGAATGAGTCCACTTGTAGACGTAGTCCTAACTTTTATGTTAACGCCATGCTTATGCTTATGTTTGCATTGTGAATGGGCCTTTATGCTTATGTTTGCATTGTGAATGGGCCTTAATGATTATACTTCAGACGTTAAAGCAACGCCGGCACTTCGTTTGAAAAGCCAGGCCAGACGCTGACCGCCATGATAAGCGAGAAGGGTTGAGAAACGTTTTGAAAGTGGTATACAATGACAATTTTCCACGGTGACCAACCAAAAATAACACAATGAAAGTGCAATATTAAAAAAAAAAATGCTTCATGCATCTGTTTCAGTGACAATTGTTTTTGGTATCTGCCTGCATTTAAAATTCCCGCTAATATTTTCATGCATGAAGCTCATTGGTTGAGATCAGATAGGCTGCGCAATAGCTCACCCAAGTCTTTTCATCGTGCGTTTAATTCTTTGATTTCTCAGAGCCTTCTTTACATTACCTTCGTGGAACAACGTCTGGTGTGAAAAGATGTTACGGCATAGCGTACAGCAATCGACTGCATGCTCGATCGTTGGGCTTGCGCAGATGCAGAAAAGTAGGGAGTTTTTGCACTCTCGAACGTTAAAGCAGTCAACAGGACTATCGATCTGCGCATGCAGAGTTCGCGTTTTGCTCCACGTTTGTGCATGTGCGCATGCGCAAAAGATCGAGATTGCAGTTGATTGCTGCCCGAGGCGTGCAGGAAAAGGCATTCTGCGCTCTCGGGCGTTAAAGCGCTTCTGCGCATGCGCAGATGCACAGAAGTAATGCGAAACTTCGAACTGCGCATGCGTAGAAGATCGATAGTGCTATCGATTGCCAAAACGTTTTCTTTCCGTAAATTCAATTTGTTAGTATTATTTATAAGTCTGCTTTTTTTATATTTTTGTAAATCTTGAAGGTCCTTTGGAATTTTTTGGCAGACATTTATTTTTTTAAAATTTGTATTATAATTTTTTTACGTTTATTTAAACCAACATTTCGAAGGTCATTGGACTTCTTCTCGAGAGTCTAAATTATAATAATTTCTATAATTCAGACCCAGACGAAAAAGAAAGCCAACGACCTTTGAAACATTGGTCTAAATAAATTTAAAAGAATTATAATAAAAATTTTAAAAAATAATGTCTGCCTAAAAATTCCAAAGGACCTTCAAGATTTACAAAAAGATTGCTATAATGCTTCGCCGTACAATAACTCCATGTTGTGTCGGAAGTCAAGGTTATCGAGTTGCCTCCAAGACGCAAGTATTTTGGCTGCCGAAAATCTGAGTCCAGAACTCACCCAAATCCTTAAAGAATGTAACATGCACACCCAAATGACATTTTTAGCCCATACAAGAAAATTGATGTTGTTACCATTTGAGATTAGTAAAAGTGAAATTTATTTAAATGTTTTATTTAACCAGGATTAGAAGGTTATGCAATTTAATTTTAAGAAAATGGCACTTAAAAATGTAAATATAAATTATAGTGTAAAGATCTATAAGGGGGCTTCAATGTCAAAGTTGGCAAAAATGGCAAAATAAAACTCGTCAAAATGTTTCATTTTTTGTAATTTGTGCACAAGCTTCTTATTTAAAAAGGTTCATTTGAATAAAATAGTCATTTTCCTAAACAGTTGATGTCTAGTGATTGTACACGAGTCCTAGTTATTCAGGATGCACACATTTTTTTGATAGTAAGAAAGAATTGACTTTCATGGAGTCATGTAAGCGTGCATGATTGACCACGGCGATTAAATGAACGAAAAAAAACATGCGAGAGAGTATATTTATTAATGAACATTGTTTTTGTAGAGCAACTATTCAATACTTCTCTTTTAACTATTTACAAATTATTATTTAAATGCTCCGTTCACGTATACAAGCAGTTATTGTTAATCTGTAGATGTAATAAATGGTCGAGTGTTTGACTAGTGACTGGCATGAACATCCCACCTGTGTTATTTCCACCATGTCCCACCTTAAAGCGGAAAAAATTGGAAAAAGTCGTTCTGGAGAGTCTTCCCTTGAGAGCCTTCTTTTCTTCTTAGAGACGAAGAATTTTTCCATGCCAACGTAAGGAACAGTTTCTACCATATAAAATATACGGGAATCACAGAGAGTCTTTGTTTTTATGTCATATCGGTCAGGTTTCGAAGGAATATAAACTCTAATTGGGTAGATACCTCTTAATCCAAGGAATTATTTATCTACTGTGCAAGTTTCACGAGGGGTAAATATAATCATTCGAAATTATGTCCAAATATGTCTTACACGGACGAATTTGTCTTCTGGATTTCTGGCTTCCCTGTCATAAAATCTTATGCATGTAATTAGAAACTCAAAACATGCCCTGGACATTATGCAACTATATTTCTGGTCCAAAAGATCCTCACATACTGCCAAATGACCATCTTTTCTACAGCCGGCAATGTACAGGATGCCAATAAGAACGCATATTCCTCTAAAATTTGTTAATCCCACTTATCTTCCATCTTTGTAACACGCACCCCTCTTCTCTGTTTCCTTGTTAGTAAAATCAACAACTGTACCTATGAGGTTATCACTGAATGAGAGATTCCGTGCTTCTTTTTCTTTTTTCACTTTTTTTACTGCTCCTGCGATTCGGCATGGAGATAGTAGATAGAGTAGATAGGTTTGTTAACTGTGTGTTCCAGACGTTTCCAGTTGTTTTGTCACCAAGATGTCCAGGAAAACTGGCTTAGGTAGCTCAGAGCATCAAGTAATGGTACTGCAATACCTCTGACTGGGAGGTCCTAGTGTTTGAGTCCTGACGGTAGCAAGATTTTCAACAGTAGCTAGATCGAATTCAGATGCTGTCTGGAGGAGAATTCTAGCAACTGGCTGCTCGGATCAAGTTTTCTGTGGTTTATCTGAGCAATGCTAGGCAAATGCCAGAGCAGTGCCCTAAAAACAGACCATGGGCCATGCACGATCTTTCCTTCTTCTTTTCTGTCCTATCCTCATCCCGTACTTACACACTCGCACATGTTGAGAGACCGGTCGGAAGCTCAGAGCTTGTCCTGGCTGAGACAGTGCCATTCCCGTTGGCTTGCAGGGAATCCTCAACCAGGTATCTCCCACCAGCGGGGCATCGCCCCAGCCGGGACAAGCTTTAAGCTCCCAACTGGTCTTCCAACATGTGTGGTAGTGTATTGCAAGTACGTGTGTGAGTAAGGGGTGATGATAGGACAAAGAAGAAGGAAAGATTACACATGGGCCATGGTCCATTTGTTAATCTACTGCTCCGGCATTCACCTTGTGTTGATCTGAGAAACCACAGAAAATTACCGAACAGAGCAGCCAGGCTCTAGAATTCTCCTCCAAACAGTGCCTGAACTGAAACTTGGCTGTGTAGCCAGTGTCGAAGGTTCTGCCACCATCAGTACTTGAACCCTAAGACCTCCCGGTCAGAGGCACTGCAGTGACATCAATTGATGCCTTGAGACACCTAAGCCAGTAGAAATGGGATAGGGAATAAATAGTTTGAAAACATGGAGCTTAATGTCTCCGCTTTTTCTAAATCAGAGAACATTACATTTGCATTTGAAATTCAGGGAAACTTTTTTTGTATAAGATTCTTCATTGTGCTCCAAGTGGATTTTCATTTTTTTGTAATTTTTTGAGATAAACAACTTTTGCATTTCTTAATTCTGTACTGATCTAATCTTAATTTAATTTGCCTGGTAAATTTATTTAGTTTAATTCTCACACTGTACCTACATGTGATTTACCAAAGCCTTCTTATAGTGTGTTGAGTTTGAATTAAATCAGTATTTTCTGAGGAAATTGTGTTGTTATGGAGGAGAATGGTTTTATATATTGTCATGATGCTATGTAAAAAAAATGTGGTTATAATCTGTGTGAGAGCGTTAATATGCTCATCAATTTTCTCGATGGATTGAATGTGATGAGGAAATGTAAGTGTTATACTAAGGTGTTCCTCGTACTTCGTCCAATTTGTAACACATTATTAATTAATAGAGTGTAATAATCAAAGTGATTCTGTAAGTCAATTTTAATGATCACAGAATTGTGATCTGAAAACATTTCAGGTTCAACTGATTGTATTAAATTAAGATTAATATTTTTGCTTACAGCAGTATCTAAAATGTCAAGTAGAACATTACTTATTATATGAGTAATATGTGGGTTCTAATGGGGTGTGAATGATTAAGTTATTATGTATAAAATTTTGAAGCTTAAAGCCATGTTGGGATGTTGACTTGCATCCTCAAATTTGATTTTTACAGCTAATATCTATAAACAAACAATGGGTTTTAAAAAAAATCTTGAACTGGAGCGAGAAAAAATGGTTTATTTGGCAGTTTATTTGTTACAATAAGTTAATTTTTTTTGTATGTTGATAAAAATAGCTGTTTCTAAGTCAGGAGAAATAGGACTGGCAGCAATTTGATATTTTATATGTTTAGAGATAATTATTGCGACCACCACGTGAAGTTGTATTTAACAGCCTGTTACTGCTATGAATTATGAAACAGGGAATAAAACATTTTTCATTTCGTCAGAGGTGCATTTCCATGTTACTATCTATTGCTATTTGTATTTATGGTGATAAAGGAAATGTTCAGATGTATGTTTTTGTCATTTGGTCTCATTAGCATTCCAGTTGAAAATATACAATGTTAAATATTGATTTGCCATTAACAAAATTTGGTGTAATAGATTGCTTTCTATTTTGAAATTCACTAAGAGCTGACATAATTTGTGATACTAATTTTGAAATCAGATGTATAAAATTTGGAGGTGATAGTGAAGTATTGAAATTTGCTCAAGTAAAGGAAGGTTTTGGAAGTGAAGGAAATTTCTGATTGTTATTGAAGTTTGGTTTAGACAAATTGAAATTGAAGGTTGATTTTACATTATGTTTACTAATTAAAACATTGAGATGCAAATATGACAGACAAGATTTATTTGCATTTTTAAAATTGTACATTCATGATTATTTGCCGTATGATTTCCTGTGCAATTGAAACATTTTGGATTTTAATTCTTTTGATTATTATTATTATGGGTGTAATGATGATTGTCCTTACAATGAACACATCTTGGTGTAAGTGTCAATTTGGCTGGGTTTGCCCAAAATCCTGACTCCATACAAAAATCTGGTTACAGAATGTACTTTCTTCAGTTAGGGTGAATGTAACAGATCTAATTCACTGATATGTTGAGGTTTTTTTGTTCATCATTTAGTCTATTTACTTTAAGCAATGGATAATTTAACCTTTGACTTTCTTTGAGAATGTCTAATTCATTAAAGTTAGTGTGCTGGGCTTCATTGCAACTCCAGTCTATTGAGTAGGTATCTAAATTGTAATATTGTATATTTTCATAATTGGAAAACTCTCGATAGATTGTGAAGTCTTCAATATTTGAAAAACGTTATTTTAATTTCAATTTTTCTAGACTTCATCATGAAATCACTATCTGATATTTTCATTTAAGTCTTCAAGAACTAGGAAGTACTTTATTTCCTCATATGAATACAGGAGGAATTTTTAAAGCCTAACTAACTTATTCTACTTCTTCTTCTTCTTATGCCTCCAGGAGAACATTGTATCTTGATGAAGTTGGAACATTGTATACCACATTACTGGTAGAATCATCTGATGGTTTAGTATGTCTAGCAGCTCTTGCATCATTGGCATTTTGAGCATAGTTCCCATAATATTGTTATTGGACTTACTTGATTGGCATTGTGTTGGAATTGTTGGTTGCATTAAGGATAGCTGTTGAAAATTTGATGCATATGATTCATAATGTTCTCTTTCCATTGTTGGATTATCTTCTGAATTATTTAAAATGTTCAATTTGTTACTATGACTTGCCTCATTGTGGGGCTAGCATCAATGAACATTTACAATATTTTTTAAAATTTGTCTGTATTCATTGTTTGCAGATAAACACTATTTCATGAGTCTTTAAAAACACTTGGTTAGCTTCATTCACACATTTTAGATGTAAATCATGAAGTTATTTTATATCAAGATAAAAGTCAGTCAAATCAACAACTCATTGCTGAGCCTTCTGTTAGAGTGGAGCTAATGTGTTTAGGGCTGAATAAACCTAGAATCTTAGTTACGCTAGCAACAAATTTGTTTAACAATGTTCAGATGTATATACGTCAGAGGTGGTGTCTGCAAAAGAAGCTGTTGAGTGAAGGGATGGATCATCACTACAACCTACTGCAAATTGTACAACTCCTACTGATAGATGCAGCGTTGATAAATGGATTCACATATTTAGCAATAAGGTCAGTTTTTTTCAAATGGATCGTAGGTGTTAGGAAGAAGGCAATAGTGTGCTGTCATTGTAGCAGATCGATTCAAAGAGATTCATAACAGATGCCTCAAATAGTAGTACATAAGTTGCATTACAAAATATTAAAAAATTTATGTAACTTACAAATATTACAAGAAAGTATGTGCCATTTGTAGTGCAACTAGTTCACTTCCTTGTAAGCTAGTACATGCTGAGAGTATACAAATGTAGTATAGAGAAAGTTATGTAATGCCAAAGAAATAAAAGAAGTAAATAATAATAACAACAGCAATAATAAAAGGAGAAAATGATGATGGAAATATTTGTTTTGAGAGTCTGTGATACTGTAGGGTTTTTTGTTGGAATTTTTTCCCACAACTGGTGAACACTGAACATAGGATTGTCCCAAAAATTGATATTTCCCAATCATTATGGCCAAACTTAAGACACTGCAAAGGAACTTGGTGGTACTTTACATGAAGCTCCTAGGATTTTTTCAAAAATTTAAAAAATAGCTGAATTAATTTTTTTTCCCCTTTTGATAAACTGGGGCAAAATAAGCTTATGAGTATGATGTATATCCTGTTTTCATTAAAATCTTTGAATTTTAAAAAATTACAAAAGTTCATATTTTTTTGGCCCCTCCCCTGCTGCTACATTTGTGAAACTAGATATTTTTTCTTCATAAAATTTATTCTTCAAAGTTGGATCTTTAAATGAAGCCATGTACATAAAAAAAAATCATGTTATTTTGAGTCAAATTGTGACAAATTTCCTAAAAATATCTAAACAAGATTTCAAATCAAGATAAAAAATGGCTACAAATTTATTCTTTAATTTTTTGTTTTAATAGGTCAAAGTGTACTTCTTAATATGGCAGAGGTTGAGTTTTCATCACAATATTTTCGAAAATTGCAAATTCTTTAGGCATCAGTTATATTGATCATTTACATTTACTTAGAACTTGCATATCTTGGTTCTTAGTAAGCTATTGAGCAAAAGACAAACTGGATAAGAAATAAGCCAGAGAATGCTTCAAATGAAATAAACAGCTATCAACTCCTTACTAACGTTAGTGAATCCTTTCATTTCCAATAATAATTATTGTGAAAGAATATTATATCTGAAGAAAACAATGCAACTAATGGCATCATTGAATAAGGCTTCATGCCTTGTGTCAACTAATGTGCAAACCTAAATTTAGAAGCCAATTTTTTTTTTTTTTTAAGTGTATTTAGTAATTTAAGTCGGAATTAGTCAGGAAAAAAGTAAGTTCAGTAAAATACTAAGAATTACAAAAATGTATCTCCCTATTCCTATAATTTTTTTCTATAATGTTCATTTGATTATCATTTTGTGGCATTTCTCATTATTAAGAAAACCATACCATATAAATACAAAATTAAATAATGAGTATTTTAGAATGTACCTTTTCTGGATCACCAGTCGTAGAAAATCATTACACACTACAGTGGGAATAGAAGGTTCTACATAGGGCTTTGAAATCATTATAACAAAAATTATGAGAGTTATAACCAACATAATGTGAGATTGGCTACAGACATTATTTCCTATTATTGAAAAAATATTAATTTATTATGACTCTGTCAACATTTGCAATAAGGAGCCCTTCATGTTTGATTCACAAAATATTAGTAACACGAGAGAAGGAAATGTAATCAAGGATGGCCCTAAATTATTGTTAACTTAATGCAATTGAAGGGGGTAAGAGAGACAATATTTCTAGTACTTTTGTTGAACTATCAAAGAATTATTTTAGTGTGAAGTTTTGAGATAATATTTTGACAGTATTTTAATTTTTCTAAAGTGTCTCATTGTGTAGTTTGAAAATAATCTTTGCCTACTTTCATAATAGTAACTACTTTAACAGTTTATACTGAATTTATGCTCTAACTGTAGTTGTTTGAAGACAAGCTGTTGCTTAAGCTTATACGACTTGGGTTGCATAATGAGGCACTTTTTATTATCATATGAGCTTCCTTATTAGTAAGAATATATTTGACTACATGAAAGAGTAGTTTGCTTCATTGGATGAAGTATATTTTCCTGACAACAATTTATGTATTTAAGGTTTTAAGGTAAAATTCCTTGCATAAAATTGACACATTATTAACATTAATTACAATTTTATTATATTACCAGGAATCTAGGGGAAGAAATGCCCTTTACCCAATCTTGAGGCCAGAATGTAACAGAAATTTTGTTTTTCATTTTAAGTTGTAATTCATATATAAATATGCACTACTAACTATTCTTTAATCAAAACAGGATTTACAGCTCATTTTTGCGTACTAATTTCAAAGCAATCTATATAGCTTGTACACAGAGAATGCCTGAGGAAAGTAGTTACATCTCCTAAGTGTATTGCTTTGACATAACGATTCCTTTGCAGAAAGAAAAATATGGATTAAATGTTTGTGGTGAGGGCGGCGAGTTCGAGACGTTTACACTTGATTGTCCCTTGTTTAACAAGACGATCATCATGTAAGTAAGAAACTCCACAGCTCCCGCAAAATCCTGAGATCAGTTCTGAGCAACCAATTTTCAAATATAACACTTAACCTAAATATAAAAATGTTGAATAATTAAAGTAGTTTTGATACTGCTGATTTCAAAAATAACATTAGTGGATATTTCCCATGTTACAGATATACCATATCTAAAATGTATGAGAGTTTGTGCAACAATCCAGTTTGTCCTTTTGCTATGTTTTATCTTTTCTTTCCCCCTTCCTATTTTTTCCATTTATTCTTTCTTTTTTGTTCCTCTGTGAGTAACTGACCAACCGAAGTTAGGTGAGCATGTAGATTTTTCTGCATCTGTGTTTATCCAGAATGGTTCATTGTTCCAGTTTTGTTAATGAATATTGTGACTATATGTTTTTTGAAGCAGTGGGAATGTAATGCAGTCTTTGACATCTTATTACAGCCGTAATTTCCAACTTAGTTGTTCTGAAGGTGATTTTTTTAAAAATTTTCTTTGTTTTTGGATAAAAACATTGCCAAATTTTTATTTGCCTTTAAAGACAGTCATTAATGTGTAAATTTTATTAAAGACACTCGGCATAATATAACATGTGCATTAAGAAACTCACTTTGTGACATTTGTGCTTTAATATACTAGATATTTACAAATCTTGCAACACATAATACAATTTATAAGTGTACCTTTTCATGTATCAAGCTATTCCTTATCAGAATCACATTGGGAAATTATGGCACCTATTATTACGATGCCATAAGCAAGTTATAGTCATCTATTGTAACAAAGTGTTTAATTTTATTTTAAAGTGAGGAGTTTGCTAATTTACAAAAATAGTAATATATGTTGAAATGTTAATAATTTTTATTTATCTTTTATTACTCAAAATCAAAGAAATACATTACAATGTATTTTTTAAAGCAAGTCTGTCATCTAAAATGGTTGGAAATCATTGGTTGATAGTGGTTGATGATTTAGGTTGGTACCTGAAAATTACACATCTCCGCTGTCTTTGGCTCTGGTTTGGAGGTACTTAGGAACGGGCAAATAATATTTCTTTTTTGTATAAATGGTTTGAAAATGGGGAAAGGGGTATTTGTCTTAGCATCCCCATTGTATTTTTTAAGAAAGTCTTGTTCTTGCTTCATAATTCTTGGAAAATGTGAATTTTCATTTTTGTTTTGTTTGTAGACATTGTAATTTTCACATTAAGTTATGAGAAAAGTAAAGTTTTTGTCAGAAATGTGATACATATGTTTATGTTTCAATATTCCAAAACTGATTATGTATTATAGTAAGAGTACTTATTAAACATCAGGTGCATATTCATCAACATTTCATGTGACTAAAAACATTACAATGCAAATATTTTTCAGTCTTGACATATGCGTTAGGTATTTACTTTCTTTGATCCTGAAACACCCCTCTCCCCCTTTTTTTTAATTCTGGGTTTCCAGAGGCATTTTTTTAATATTGTTGAAATATAATTTTTTTAATATAAGAAATGTTTAACAATCCAAATGAATAATTGTTGTACAAGAAATGCCTAAAATGTAACAGCAATTTTGTCCAATAATTGCTTTATAAGTGAAAATTCTGTGAGATTGATCTGACGTAGGTTTCGTGGGAAAATACATTACTGGGCAAAATAAGGAGTAATTTCATAACTTTTTTTTTTTTTTCTGAATCTTACTGAGTAGGTTAAAAGTGAATAAATAATTTAACTTTTTTTTTATCTAGAAATACATTTCTAAACAAAGTAATGACTTAGGAATTTAAGGAATATTAAACCATGAAAGAAGATGACTTATAAATTTTTGTTACTGCATTGACAAAAACAAATCACAATAAACTCCCCCTCCCCCCCACAGAATTGCAATATTATCTAAGATTTATTACAACAATAACTTAATTGTTATAATTGTGTTTTTCCATTTCATTAATATCCTCTAAATTTTTTCCAGATTATATGTACTTTCAAATTTTTTCTTGAAACAATTTGCCGTACCTTACTCTTGAATTCATTTCTAGTTATACTAATTATTCTCATTTTTGTGCAGAAGTTCTTATAACTAGTAATTCTTATTCTTATAACTAGTAATTCGAGTAGTGATAAATATTGAAAGTGATGCAACGTATGATTACTTTGATTCAGTTATTTTTCTTGTTTTCTTAAAGTCTTACTACAATTTCTTTACATTCTTTTTTATTAATTGTGTATCTTCAGTTTTCAGAATTAAGTGTTGGTATATAATTAGATACTTTGTGTACTGGCCAATGGTTTTGTTCACGTAGATAAGAAAATCCTTTCAAGTATTGCTAATTTGTATTTTAATAAACCAAAATGAAGAGACCATTCATCAGTGGTTCATTTCAACCCAATTTTAAAACTTTTATCAAATGAAATGAATAAAATATGTTGAAATATGCAATCATCAAAACTAATTTTGAATATTTGTTTTATTTTTATGTATTTTATTGGTACTAATTTTCAAAAAAGGTTCATTGTATTCTGTGTTGCTCAGTACTGTTCAGAATATTCCTCCCCATCTAGATGAGCTTTTTTCTGAAAGCTTCCTATAATTTCTTGCCTACTAATTTCATGACAGTTGTATTGTTTTTTGTTTTTTTTTCCATAGAGATGAATGGGAAACGGTGATCCATTCAAATGATGCAATTGCTCCTGTGGGTTATCTAAACTTCAAGAACTTCCATTTGGTGCAGAAAGATGTAAGTTGTTGCTCAGAGATTTTCATTTCTTTTTGAGCATGCATTTAAGTTTTTTTATTATCATTTATTATGATCATCATCTTTTACTTTGTCTGGTAAATTATTCAGTTCACATGAGTTTCATTTGTAGAGGAGAAAAATGCAAACAGAATTTCAGTTGATATCTACAATTTGGAGTTTTTAGAGAACAATTTAATATAAAACAACAGCATTCCGTAGGAAGGTCAATCTTGAGGCAATTTTCAAAAAATGTAAGAGGGATGCCTATTTTATTGCAAAGTTGTTAAAGAAGGTCAATTTGAAAAGTTTCTGGATGAAGATTTGGTTAATTTCATTTTATGTGGATGGTAGCGCTGTTTATTTACCAGCTGATTAATATCCATGTAAAGGCAGTATAATCTGACTTAAGTTTGGTACTGTTTATTGGTCACATGCATCTTTAATCCCTGTTAACATGCAACCCTGCAGGTTTGTTAAGTGCACTTGTAACCTGTATGTTATGAAATTTAACATCCTTAGCAACCTAAACAACCGATTCATCGCAAGTCAAATGTTTGTTAAGGAAAAAACATGGTGATGTACAAAACAAATCAGATTCAAACAATTCAGAAGTAATTGACATTGGTTTGGGGAATAGTTATTCTTAATTGTAATATTATTAATAGTACAATTAGAAAAATGTATATTAGGTAGATTAACCTCATTTTCCTCACATTCCACTAAATGAAACTCTACTCCGGTAATCATATTTACTAATGAAGGGAAAGTGTCACCACTGGAAGCCATCGTGCCAATTTCCTAACCAAATGTAGTTTTTTTAGGTACCCTTAGGTTCAGGAGAATTATTTGCGTCCATCTTTCTGGAATCACGGTATAAGAATATTGTTTATATAGATATATCTCAAGCAACACCCTACAATAACATACTAATGTCCTGCAGCTACAGAATTCATGTGTTTACTATCGCAGTACTGGTGTAAATTTTCACATAATTTGTGAGATTTTATGATGACCAATAAAATGCTGAACACACGACAAAATTTTACAGTGTTATTACATTCGTCCTAGTAAAAAATCTCGACTCCGCTTGCTCCACCTTGATTTTTAACTTTTGGCCTCGGCAGGAATAACACTCATAACATTTCTAAGTATGTTAATAGCTATTATTAAATAATTATAATTTATATCATTATTATACCTCAGTGTTAACAATTGATTTTAAACATTCATAAAATATAATTTTGTACAAGTCTCATTCGTGACAAGATTTGTTCCATACATGACAAAAGAACTAAAATTATTTTTAAAGAATTTGCATTAAAGTGAAGTAAAATGGAAGCTCATATCATTAAGAACTCCATATTGTTGATATTAAAAAAATGCCAGTATCCTAACATTCAGAGTTAAGCTGAAATTCAATAATGATCTCAGAAAATAAAATTACAGTGGACCTGGAATGTCCCACACATGACATAAAAATTACATATTAGTTACCTACTCTAATTAATTTGTATAAGAAATTTAAGTGTAGTTTGAAACTACTGAGTCCTATTGAATCATAAAATTAGTTACATTTAGTTTCAGATATTTTATTGCCTACCAGATCACTAATTTGATATTAAAATTGTGAGCTACTGTCCCATACTTGACAGTGGAATGCTCCTAATATTTTAAGATGGCAGATTTTTGGTTCTTGAAACAAATTCATTTGAATTCTTTTGAAATTGTTAATGTGATATTGATTTTTGTAGAATTTCCTAGCTGATTTGAAGATGACATCTTTTTCAGAGAGAGCATCTGCAGTTCAATGTTTTTTATTTGTTGCTAACTGATTTTCTGGTATATCTTGATAGATATTGATAATTTATATTTCAAGCAATTCAGAATGACAATTTGTCATCGAAAAATTCCTTTTCATTTTGTCCTGGGCTGGGATCATTAATATGTATCCTTGTTGAAAAGATTGTCCAGTGTTCATTTGATAAATGAAATAACATATTCATAAAATAATATAATGTAATAGTAGTATACATACCATTTGCGGCTCTCACACACTACCAATCTTTGTAAATAAGCGCTCTTAAAAAAAATGAATTTCACGGAGACGTGATGAATTGCACTTTGATTTCAAAAATATGGAGGATTTGTTAAAAAAACGCATGTAAATGCAACCCGCAGCACTCTGACGCATTTTTGAATCTATATCATTAAATAACTCCTGATCAAAGTGTTTTAGGGCCTTAAAAACTACAATTTTGAGTCGAAAGGCCTCAAAGTAACATTCCTCACCATAACCTATAGGATGAAATCTTCAACATTCTATTATATTTTTGCTTGTTCAACGATTCTCAATTCTACCACGTGTGTTCAGAGCCAGGAGAATCTGCCACTGTCTGTGAAATTAAACCATTTACTTGATATTCTACGCGATTGAATTACATGTGTGTACCTCTCTGCTTGGTAATAAGGTTAAATAAGAATAGTTTTATTGACAAGGGTGAATTTTATTGTTACCAATTACAAGGTGATGTGTAGAACAAGTGACGGATTATAAGAAGGTCTTGAAGATAAAGATATATTATAGGCTTAATATGGAAATGGAAAAATAGGGAAGAGGGGAAGGTTTTACCTGTGAGAGTTCTCACATGGGTATGCTAGAAAAAATAAAAATAATAATAATAATAATTATTATTATTATTATTATTATTATTATTATTATTATTATTGATGTAATTCACCACATACATAGTGTAGAGAAAATTATGTAATGTTGCGAAAAAACAGCGAATTTTCAACACAAAACTCTAATTGCCGGGGTAACAAAAAAGTGGAAAAATCCAAATCCAGTGCTAAATATAGAAGAAAATCCTCTAACACGTGGTATAGCCAGAATCCATGTTTTGTGGATCCTTGATACCGAAAAATCGATTGATGGCAAAACATCTGGCCGTCCGGCTAACTGTGAACAACGCTAGCGGCTAAATCGTTCAGTCGATTTTCTCAAACATTGATATTCCCCAATTGATCTGGATGATGTCACGACCCTTTGAATTTGAATCCGATATTTTAATTTTAAGAGGTACTTTACATGAAGCCCTGAAACATTTTCAAAAGCCGGCCGTTAGAATTTCAGGGCACTAGCCTTTCACAAATAATCAAATAATGCTGTGCCGCGAATCTACAATAGCACATTGCATCATAGAAATGTGCATAAAGTTCCAATGATATATAAGCTTTGAAAAAATTAAAAAATTAAGAAAAAAACTCTTTCTACGTGAATCAGTTTATTATTAATATTATAAGGAACATGCTTATGTGAATGTGTTATCTTTTCCATCTGAAATCACTCGCTCTTTAATTCAGTGCATATGTATAGCCGTTTTTGAGAAGATCGTTTTAGAAGGAAACAAAACGAAAAAAAAAATCAACAGAAACGTTAGAGCAAATATATCTCCTCTTCAAGTAACTAGCGAACCCAGAAATGCTTCGCCGATGCAGGGTAATAAATAAATATAATTCAAGTTCAAAATCAGTTTAGTCAAAGAAGATAAACTACATATGAACTACACTTTCACTACGTATTCACTATACTTTACGGCATTACACTACACTTAAACGTTGCAAACCATTGCCCCCACATGTCCGTTTTAATTCAAACCTTTTTAAATACTCCTGATACTAATAAGAACAAAGTGTGTAAATTACAGCAAAATCGGTCAGGTGGTTTTTGCTTCTGTATGCAACACACAGTCGCCTATTATGTTTATATAGATTATGTAATTATATATCCAGATCAATTGTTGATGGGCAACCTAGACAGACAAATGCGAATGAAGAGGTTGTAGCATGATGAAAATTTAGCGAACACTCTGCCACTACAGTTCGGAACTACTTCCATTTGGAAATAAACATGCAAAAAAATTATATTTTTATTTTTTACTGATACGATATAGTTTGTTATTGCCTTCGATATGGAGCTCCATCAACACCAACTTGATATGTATGTCTAGGTGGTGTTTGCTCCATATACACTGCATAACTTAACCTGGATTGTGGTTTCGAGGGAAATACGAAAACAGTTGAATGATGCTACATGTTCTCTTATGGTCCAGCCCGCCTATTAGGCCGCACTAGATTCGCAATATGCCAGCTAAATGGATTTCCTGTTGGAATAGCCAACTTATGAAACTATCATTCCGATCAACTCTCTCGCTTTTGTTTTGTTTGTTGTCATTCACTTCTCGTGCGATTGAAGACTTCATAGTACAATAATGTGTGTCTCACTTTTCGTTAGAATTAAACCAGATTTTCATCTATAAATGAATATTAACTCGGTGAACAATTAAGCTATGTAAATGAGTCATCATCAACAAGTGCGTGTGTGAAAGCTGTTAAAGTGCGTCAAGAGCAAATGAAAAACACAAAATTAAAAGTTATCTATAGTCTGACTTCAGTGTTAATAATGATTTTGAGATAGAAGTATTATTAATTTATTCATGGTTTCATCTGTTAATAATGATGTATACTGCAAATAATAAATACCACAATTATTTAAGATTATTCATTTATATTCATAGTAATTTTTATATGACCTAATGAATTGTTTGTAAGAATCCACTGATATTAATATTAGTGCACAAATATCAATTTTATTCAATTGTTAAATTATTCATTATCTGTCAAAAGTAAGTAATTATTTAAAAAATAAGAAATTCATAATTAATATAAGTAGTCCTCAGTAACTTGCCTGTTCTTACCAGTGAAAGACTTTCTTTTTATACATATTTCTTGTCCATTAAAACAGGGTGTGATACATGTTATAGGGATATTTATGGTAACTTTTTGATTTTTTAAAAGTTATTTATTGAAACTGGAATATACACTGTCAATGTAAATGGCACAGTAAATATATGAACTTGCATAATGATATTGAATTCTTCCACTATTAGTTATTGTGACTACAATACCATAAACTACACCCTGATCATGCAGTAATTTCACAGTAAACCTTCTCATTAATTTGCTAAATAATTTAAATGAGGATGATCATATTATACTCCAGTATCCATTACAGATGCATGCCAAATTATTCCCAATAAGCCTCAAAGCAGTACAAAATTAATATATTTCACTACCTTCTGACTGTCATTAGGACTTTTTAGATTTTTTGCCCAGATTTCATTTTAGACAGTCTTATACATATTGAAAACCTAATTTTAGGTTTTCAATAAATTTATCCCAGAATGATTTCAGAACATATAAAGTTAAATGACATAATGAATACAAAAGTTGAAAGAAGTCAAATTTACAGTATTTATGACAATGTGCAACATAAAATAAAAGATAAAACATAGACATTTTAGGGACAAAGTATACAAATTTCTATCTTAGAAACATTTTCCTTTCTTATTCAAAATAAAAAATCTAATATCTCTTAACATTCTTCTGTTACCAATTTGTTCCATCTCCCCTTCTCCTCTGTATGGTCTCTGACACAATGGAAGTTGTTGTTAAGGATTTGCATCCTTGTAAGATACAGTAATTTTATATGAATGAAAAATAAATTTTAAAAAAATGACAATTTATTAATGTGAGTTCATTTGTACCTGGTACATATTTATTATAATATATTTCAATTTGTTTTAGCATAATCCTAAAAGTTCGAAAATTTTGATTTAGTTTATAATAATTTCTATTATTATAATATTCAAATTAGACTCCTGAAGAAAAGGAAAAGTGCTCGTCAAAATGTTGAGAGAAGGAAAATGTTTGAAAAATTAACAGAACCTTTCAATAGAATTTCAATATACATTATGTTTTTTATTATTTTTTTGGTTTTCAATAAGCATATGTCTATGTATATGACTATAAGCTTCAAGGAGGCCTGAATGCCTTGAAAATTTAATGCTTCATCATGTGCTTTCTTATAGAAATACCAAGACCTACATAAAAAATAATTCATGGTACTTCACATAAAACACTACAAAACAAATTGATCATTCTTAAGATTAATAAAATTTTGAAATTACAAACTAATTAAAAATTCTAAATGAATATCAGAACCAGACTACAATATATTTTATTGGAAATCACATCCTTTGTAAAATTGTCAGTCTGTAACTGGACGGGTCATTTTGGATGTGGTCACAGCGTCTTATTTTTTGGTTGTTAATAATTGTTTCAACAGACTTCACATCCACCTGTAAACATAACAAAGTTGAAAAAATAAAATTGGATTTATTACTATTAATGCATAACTAATTATAATTAATAATTAAAAATAGTAACCATACCAATAAGTATTTTAATTATGAAAACTACACCTGTCAGTTTTAAAAGATAAGATTTAGAAGTAAAAAACATTACTCTTACCTGTAATAATTTTGCTATCAGTATTGTCACACAAGTAGGAGTGACATGGACCCCTTCTTCCACTGATTCCTTCCACAATCCACATAATAAATTTACAATTCCCTTTTGATGAAAAATTTGAATTCACTTTAACATTAAAGACGAAATACTAAGAATAGGCCCAGATGTAGTTGGCCTATTCATTATTTTTCAAAATTAAATTAGATTCAGAACAATTAATAACAAATATAATAAAATTGATTGTAGATAAAAAATATTAAATTAAAGAAACTAACCTTCACCAATAAAACTACCTCGACTAACTCCACTATGATTAGTGATGAAAACAACTGGAAAATAAATAAAAATAAAAACACAACACAAATTGAAACGAAATTACCCTAAATCGAGTATGAATACATGTTCTCATCCGACAGTGACATTTTTCAAAAGTTGTTCCGTTAGCTGGTCTTTTTAGCTGGCTAGCACTATATGGAGGGAAATATGAAAAAGCAAACCGAGTCAAGTTAACAATTAATTTAATACTTGTTAATTAGTCAAATTAACAAGTATATCTGAATCAATAAAATTAGGTAAAAAATAAAATTATGTATGTATCACTGGTTCTAATGACCTTGGGCGACAAAAATCACTCGGGCATTTTGTCGCCGCTCGAACATTAAAACCCCCTCATTATTGCGACCTTGGTGCATAAATAACTATTACACTTAACACGCTACTGGTCACGTTAACACATTTTTCGCTACGCTACGCAAAAATTCTAAAAGATTAGAGACTTTCTCGGGAGTGTTAGATCGCTGTAGATCGTTTGTACATGGTTGTCAAGAATCCTATTGTTAAAATTCTCTCACAAGTTTGGGTATGCATTAGCTATGACACTGTCTTGGAGAAATTTGTTTTAGTTTGTGTTGTCTAAGTAGTTTCTGGTGTTAAAATTCCGGCCGCAGGGGCGGAATATGCAGCCAACACGCACTTAATACTTGACGGCGCGGCGGGTTGCCTAACGCTTCTGTTCAGGGGCGCTTAAGTAGGCTGAGCGAGTCGTCAAACGCCAGGCATCATCAACAACGCCCAGCATATCAGATTCAAAGCACTTCAAATACCCCCGATACTAAAAAGAACAAAATGTTAAAATTTCGCCGAAATCTGTCTGGTATTTTTGCGTCTTTACTGTGATGTTTTATCACAAGGAAAATATAAATTTAATATATCTTAGTCAACATGATAAGCACAACAATGGCCGAAGGAAATTGATGCAAAAATGCGATCGTTTAGTAAACACGGGAAAATATCAATACGAATAATTGAAGGGGGAAGCAGAACACATAAATGTTTTTAATAGGAAAGGACACATGAGAAAATCTGTGGGAGAATTAGTAATTTGCGAAAGAATGAGGATAGCAAAGTCAAGGAATAAATGAGTTAATATGGACGAACGAACAACCAATCAGGGTAGGAGCTCATGCGAGAAATGAAATGTACTGCACATCATACAGGAAGAAGAAAATCAAGAGAGAGGGAGAGATAGTTGAAAGGCGCATAATATGAACAAAAGAGGAGAACTGATCCGGCTTGATGGAGTGCAGATCGCAGAGAGAACGGGCGGGGCAGTAGTATGCAGATCGAGAGAGAAAGGGTTGCTCGCGATGTCGGTATATTTAATGTTAAAGATAGCAGAACGTAAACGTGACTAGATGGGAAGTATCACGGAATTAAAATAAGTAATGAAGGAAAATTACGTGTGGAGTCATGGACATCGAGGGAGTTACAAAACATGGTAAAATGGAATGGGAATGAACAATGCATCGGTCAAGAAGGCAGAAGCCTCATAAAGGAAAGTAAAACGGGGACACTATGGTTTAAATTTTGGAATTATTAATGTAAGATCAAGTTTTGTCATAAGCAGAATTAAATTTCACTATCATTCTTTTGGAATTAATTATAAGGAGGAGAATGGCTGAGCATGCAAACAAAGGGGAGGGAATTGTAATGGATACTTTATTTAATAATAACAAATTGTTGTGTCGAGAGAGAGAGTGAGAGTGTGAGTGTGAGAGAGTGTGTGAGTGTGAGAGAAAGAGAAAGAAGACAACAATAATAATAATAATAATAATAATAATAATAATAATAATAATATAAAAAAGCACTGTACAAGACGAGGATGCAATAATCATACTATTACTAATATTAAGTATTATAACATCAACTCTGTCATGATATCCAATAATTATATGTTGGTGATACTAAAAATGAATACAAGCTACATAGATAATGGCTAAATTAAATTTTTTTCTTAAAGGGCGTTGATCACGTTCACTACACTGAACTGCACTGCACTACACTGTTTTGCATTGAATTTCTTCTTTCTCCTTTCTTCTTTCTTCTCCCCTAAATGTGCTTTTAAATGTTGCCAGAGTGTGGATCTAGAGCTAAGTATGCGAGATCGGCTTCTGGGAATACCTGTGAAAACATGGCGTGACCTGATCAGTGACCTGGATGAAGACGTGACTGAGAAGAAGCTAATCGGACGAGGAGAGGGTGACGAAGACTCGATAGACGAGGGCTCAAGCATCGCAGAAGACAAACCAGAGGCGGCAACTGCTGCCAGCGAGGCAGAGGCTACACCAGACCCAACATCTGCCAATGTATCGCCATCGAACCCAGACGCTCCAACGTTACGAAATTCTGTTCCTTGTGGGGATCCCTTACAGGTCAGTCTTTTTAGATGAAATTCGCGTGAAAGTTGCCGTAGACAAAGATTAAAATCCAGGGAGTGCAAATTGGTTGTAATTTGCATGCCATAGTTTTCCTCGTTCAATAAATTTTTTAAAGAGATAAAGAAATAACGTATGTGATAGGTGGGAGTCAGAGGCCGCCACTGTGCAAGGGTCGTTGCGCGTTGCAGGTGCAGTGGGAAACGTCGCCCCTCCCAGACGCCCCCACGGCCGCCAGTAACGACTCCGGCTGGACGTGGTTCGGGGGCATTGTGGGGCAAGGCGATGACGCCGTTCTTGCTATGAAAGAAGCTCTGCAAAAGTTGTTAAGTAAGTTATTGAATTCATCTTTTGCCAGTTTTATTTACCTTTCAAAAGATTTTTTTTTCGTAGAAAATAAAAAGCTCGCGAGACTTTTTGTTGCGTCCGTTAAGATGTATCCAAAATTCAGCAAAATCGGAGGAGGACATTTCTGGATGTCTGCTGATTCTCTTTGGCTTTGCTGGTCAGCCAACTAAGAAACTTTTCCCCCCTACTTCTGTCCTGAACATTCAGGGTTGTCTGGGAATCTTCTGTACAGACACGTTGTTTTCAAATAGACAATTGTGCAGCATTCCTATCACAGTTGTCATCGATCAGGGATGCTCAGTTTTTCCAGTAAAGATTTTTATGCTAAAATATTGTTATATACACAATTAATAATAAATATTATTTATTTCTGCGAATCGGTCACGCGTTATGTGCATCCTACCGGGGCTCAGACTGAAATGTCGGGGTAGGTACACGTTATCTTGCAATTTAATTCAGATTCCATTTTTACACCCCAAGGTGTATGGGGGATGGGGTGAAGTTATGATGTTGATAATAGACATACACAAACATACAGAGACACATACCACACAACCATGCCCGAGGCGGGACCCGAACCCGCGATTATCTGGTTCGAGACCGCTACTGCCTTAACGATCTCGGCCATCGGATCGGCATTATTATTATTATTATTATTATTATTATTATTATTATTTTATTTTTTATTTGCTCGCGCTTGCACGGGCTCAGTGTCATTTATCACGTTGCAAGTTTTGCATGAAATTAATCAGGGGTATCAGCATTAGGTTGAATCCGATGTTTATCCCCCAGGGTTGTTAGTCCTCGGGGGATGGAAGATGGATTGATGATAATAATGAAGGATGAATGGACGGCACACACATCCAGACATACACAAACACACCCATGCCCGAGGTGGGACTCGAACCCGCGATCCTTCCGTCCGAGATCGCCACGCCACTACTAGCGTAGCGATCTCGCCAATCCGGACTGGCTATTATTATTATTATTATTATTATTATTATTATTATTATTATTATTATTATCATCATCATCATCATCATCATCAAGAGTGTTACAACGTACGGTTCAGAAGTTTGGGAAGTTGATAAAAGAACAAGAGGGAAGCTGTTGGCCCTTGAAATGGACTACTGGCGTCAAAGTAGCTGTTACAGCAGACGTGACAGAATCAGGAACGAAGAAATAAGAAAGAAAATGGATGTAAAGAAATCTATCCTTGACGAAATAGAGAAAAAAACAAATCGTTTGGTAGGTCACGTTATGCGAATGACAGACGAAAGATGGCCAAAACGAGTCCTGCAATGGTTACTGACAGAAGAGAGGAAGACCCAGACTTGCACATGGCAGCAGGGAGTGCGAGAGGCTATGACGGCTAGAGAAATGCAGGAAGATATATATATATATATATATATATATATATATATATATATATATATATATATATATATATATATATGACCCCGGTGAATAAGCTGATAAGTCGAAAAAACTTAATTTTACATGGGTGCAAGGAACAACTTTAAACTAATCATGTACATCAAGGATTAATGATATTCAAACAAAACCTACACACAAATAGTTTCGTTTGAATATCACCTTCGTTTCGATGTCATTAATCCCTAATTGGAGTTCAAAGTTTTTTGCTCTGCTGTAAAATGAAGTGTTTATGGCTTATATTGTTGGTGTTGTTGCTGTTTGGTGTCGTAGAGCTGGTGGAGGCGCAGGCGCTGGAGATGTCGGACCTGGTGTCGGTGTCGCTGTACGTGCGCAACATGGCGCAGTACTCTGAGATGAACGGCGAGTACATGAAGGTGCTGTCGCACGCGAACCCGCCGGTGCGCGCGTGCGTGGAGGCGCCGCTGCCGGCGGAGGCGCCCGTGCTGCTGGAGGCGCTGGCCTTCCGCCCGTCGGCCGGCGCGGGCCCGCCCAAGTTCACCATGCACGTGCAGTCGGTGTCGCACTGGGCGCCGGCCAACATCGGGCCCTACAGCCAGGCCGTGCGCGTGGGCGACATCATGTACGTGGCCGGGCAGATCCCGCTGGTGCCCGGCACCATGCAGCTGGTGGCGGGCGGCGCGCGCAAGCAGTGCCGCCTCGCGCTGCGCCACGTGGGGCGCATCGTGCGCGCCGTCGACGCCAACACGCAGCTGCGCGACGTCGTGCAGGTAACCAACCATTTTTACTTTCTTTCTCTACCTTTTGTCCATTTTTACTTTCTTTCTGTACCTTTTGTCCATTTTTACTTTCTGTACCTTTGATCCATTTTTACTTTCTGTCCTTTCCGTTCCATTTGTTGCTAATGTCCATTTTTCCTGTCTGTCCCTTTTGCCCATATTTCCTTTCTGTTTCCTTTGTTCATGTTTCCTTTGTGTTTCTTTTTGTCCTTTCTATCTCTTTTGTCCATTTTTTCCTTTTGGTCTCTTCTGTTCTCTTCTTGTTTTTCCTTTCATCCCTGTGGTCCATTTTTCCTTTCTGTCTTTTCTGTTCCATTTCTTCTTTTTCTCCCTTTATCTCTTTTGCCCTTTTTGGTTATTTTGGCCCTTCCAATCAGATGAATTTTGTTTTCTTTGTTGCGTTCATGGATTTATCTGAACATTTGAGCATAATCTCACTTTTAGCACATTAGGCATGCCCTGAAAAAGCCGCTTTTAGTAGTAGCTGTCTAAAAACATTTTAAAATACTACAAATGTAATAGTGTATAATTTTCTGGAGTTTCAGTCAATAAAACAATCGTTTAAATTGTCAACATTTCTGTTTTTATTAAGCCTTCATCAGGGCTACAACAAAAGGATTTTTCTTATTCACTATGTACAATAAATTGATTACTCTTCTAATACTAGCCCATAACACAATTTTGAATAATTATGTATAAATATTTTGTATAATTACGTACCATTTTTACTCCATATCTTTTGGACCTATCCACCATTCTCATAACTCTTCCTTTCCACATGTTCCTTCTTTTTGTAGCCTTGATGAAGGCTTAATAAAAGCTGAAACATTGGCAATTTAAATGATGTCTTTTTACTGACTGAAACTCAAGAACATTCCGTACTATTAATCAACGAGGTCAAAAAATCAAGCATCTATGTATATAATAATGTAAATATTTTACAATGTGATGTAAACACAGTATCATAATGTAAATAGTAATAAAAGTCCAATAGAAGCAGCTCAACACAGTTCTTGTTTGAATTTCTTGCTCACATCGATCTCCATTTCTATCCTTTAATTAAACTGATATACAACCTACAGAAAAACTGTTTATAGTTGTCAGTTCTCCTCTATCGGTAATTCGGAAGCCCACATATAGTCTCCTTTCATCACATCGAATTATTTTCTGAAATTGAAGTGCGAGTAACAACTCTCTCACACAGTCAACAGAATGACATATTTTTTTCTGCTTTTTCTTCATGTGTAAGTTGTTCATAAATTACAGAACTTCAAGGAGGGAGGAAGGGATTTGAGGCATTGTTACACTGCATTACGTAGGGTAAGAGGTGTTGGTTTAGTGTCGCATAACACTGATGTAAAGACACTGAAATAACCTCATAAATCATCACAGTAGTGCGAAACTTCTCTAGTTGCACCACACGTTCTTTCTTGGAGGCTTCTCTTGGCCGTCGTCTAATATATTGGGGGCTATCATCCACAGCAGAGATGATGGTGTTTCATCATTGAATGCAACCTGAAGGAAATTTAGTCAAAAATGTATTATTTATCTGCACATTAAAACAATAGACGTACTTTAAACATTCTAAAATTGGGGAAGAATGAAATTTTATTCATAAAATGACCTACATACTGTGTAGGTCCCCTGCTGTGTTTTCTGTCATTGGTGCAACTTGGCCCATTGAAGTCATTTGTTGATCATTGAAGCAGTCAATTTTTGTTTTTTGTAGGACTGTCGTGCCTTTAAGCCACCTTGAAACAGCCCCCTTCTTACAGTTCTCGAGGAAATTTGTGTGCCATTCTTTTGGACAACACTTTGGAGTTAAGACGATGTTAAATCTCTATCTATGGTTGCTTTTCTTAGCAAAAGACAGACCAAAACTTTGGTTGTAGCCTTTTTGTTCACTTTTCCCTGTTTCTGAGAGAAAAAGTGTACAAAACTTTTTTCCTTTAACTTTTTTGCAAATCTATTGACATACGCCAGACTAACTTTTATAATACAGCTAATTTCACTCATGATATTATGATTGGATTGTAGTAACACTTCGATGCTGGCATGTTTTTATGGAGACAAATCCCTATTGCCTTGCCCAATATTCTACGTCTGAGCTCCAGTCAGAATCTTTATTGTGTGTGAGCACCTGTTATATTGCCTTTCTATTTCACTTTCAATTGATAATTGAAAATGTGTATTAACTATTGATTCTTTTTGTTTGAGACTCCAACAAGTCGTTTAAAACTTTAAAATATTTCAGTTGCCTTACTATGTTTCAGTTACAATTGCCACCATAAGTTTCATATTTTAGCAAGTTTTGTTTGATTTATATTTCTGCCTGTAGCTGCTGGCATTGCATTTATTTAATGTTTTCAGTGGGTCTTAGTAGATTGTCATTCGATTGTGACATCTTGGTGAAGTAATATTGTATTTTATAGTTAATTGAAAAGTCAATAGTGTATGTTATATTTGGTCCTACCAATTAGCAAATACGACTATAGATCAAGGATATCCAACTTCCAAGGCCACAAGGGCCACACCTAAAACCTTCAAAACAGTTGCGGGCCGTATTTTCAGTACACCCACAGCTGACTTCCCCATATTGTGGATCTTGGCACTTTGCCCAGATGCTCTGATACGCGGAGGGTGGGGGTGGGGGGTGGAACCATGCATGATATCAGGCCGCAGTGAAACATATTGGGATGATTTCAAATTTCTGAATTCACTTGACAGAAATCCTTAAATCTAAATTTAACCTTTTTTTTTCACATTAAAGGGTGTTGACCCCAGTAGGGCACGTGTGCGAGGTGCCCCGTATTCTTATCCAATGTGAATGAAAGGGACTTTTATTTTTGACTTCTTACCTTTCGTGGGCCACAATAAATGGCACTGCGGGCTGCCAGTTGGATAACCCTGCTATAAATGAAATGTTTTTCCTCAGGGCATATGCTACGTCACTCATCCATCGTATATCCCAGAGGCCAGACGTGAATGGGAGAAGAGGACGAACAATGCCATTGTGGATTATGTTGTGGTTCCTCATCTACCTCGCGGTGCATTGTTGGAGTGGCACATTTGGGCTCATCAGCACAACAATAGATTTGAATGTAAGTTGTATCTCTGCTTGCTTTCTCCATAATTTAGATATTACAGTAAAACTCTGTTTAAACGTTTTGCTCTTAAACGCTTTTCGTGATTATGAGTTATTTATAAGTCCCTAAATTCCTATACTTCCCATGTTAAATTTTTTCAGTTATGCATTTTATGTTTATTTGTTTTTCACACTAACACATCCATAATAAAACACCTGACTTTCTACAAACCAATATAGATGCCCACCAAATGAGAACATTTCTTCATCCTAGAGGAGCCCAAGGAATTCGTTTGATTCTTTGTTCAGGTTTTTATTTGTTTGGTAGGCGAGGCTTGTCAGCCTTCCATTAGAACCTGTTAGAGATTGTGAAGACTGAACGAAACCACAATGTGTGTGTGTTGTCCGGTATGGCCTTGCCTCATGTTCACATGTCACCCGGTACGGCTTTGTGTAATGTTCACATGCTTGTGTAATGGCACCCGGGACAGCTTTGCGAAATGTTTATGTGTTGCCTAGTAATGTTTGTCAACATTACACAGTAAACATCTGGCCTATATGTACAAAATACTAGGGAATCCAAGTAATGTGGATGATTATGGGGCAATTTTCACGGGTAAATTTATACTTTTGGAGCAGAGAAAAACTAATGGTTTAAAATCAAATTCGTTTCAAAAGTGAGAACTTTCTTCTATTATGACATTGGGGATTGGATTAGGTTTCCAACCTCAAAATGTAGTATAAACTATGTTTGCATGTAATCCATATGTTGACCATTCACTGCATAATCTATGTAGATCAGGGGTTTTCAAATTGTGCGTCGCGGCCATATGGTATTCAAGTCGAGTCATGATGATTTATTGAAAATGATGTTTAGATACTTTCCCGTAGAGGTACTTTCCAGAAGAGATTGCTCTCCATAATTGGATCCAAGATCCCTGGTACCTAGTTACGTATATGGTACCTAGTTACGTATTATGTTACATGATTGTCTATTCTTTATTTATTTGAGTATTCATTCACAAAGAAAAATTTTTTAATCTTTTTTCAATTCCATACCACTTAATTATTGCATCATTTTACCATCATATTTTAGCACTTAAGAGATCTGCAACTCTGGCTAATAAAACATTTGTAATTTATTTATATATTTTGTTTCCCTTCCCGAATTGAAATAAAATGGAAACATAAAAGTGCAATTCTAATAACTACTTATTAGCAATTTTTTGGATTATTTCTTGTTAAATATTAAATAATCCAAAAAGAGATTACATAGTCTGTAGTCTTCATGTAAAAAGTCATGTAGACTGTGTATTCAAAACATGCGTAGATGTGAAATTATAGTCTAAGGCACAACGCTGCTTCATACTTTGCTTTCAATGCAATTGTAAATTTTCTTTCAGATGAGGAAACTGGATGTTGCATTGGTGATTTTCGTGTATCAATTCGAAGGCGCTGGAACTATGAGAATAACGTGTCTGCTGTTGTGTGCTATGTTTCAAGTGTTGGCACAGGTAGGTTCATTGCTCTTACCTATTACACGAATAGAACAATAAATGTGACAATGGTTATTGCACCTGCCTTCTTCCTCTAACCCTTCAAATCCCAGTCCTACACAGAATATTTGTCATATCAACTGCAAAGCATCGAATGTGATAAAAAGGTTTGTCATTTGGTGGTTGCTACAGCGGTGATTCATGCATGGAATGGTATAATAGCTAATGTATTTCCATGTAGAAAGACGAAAATCAAAATTGTATAGTACTGAATGGCTATCAGTGAGAATTGTAAATTATCAAAAGTTCCCTTTCAACAATATAGGAGAACTGTTTTATAAGTTCTCATTCAGGCATTTTTATTATTTTAATTGAGGTAACATTTGGTAATATTGCATTGCTAATGAGGCAAATCTGCATTAGATATTTAATGGCTATCTACTTCATAATATTTAAAATACCTGTTAAGTATTCAAGGTTGTAGATTCATCACCTAAAAGTTGTACATTATTTGCTCAATTGAGACAACTCTCAAACACTAAACTATTTAACATTATACTCAATTGAGAATACTTCTGAGAATCTAAGCCTTTGCAACTCACACCGTTCCACTGGAAAAAGAAAGTAAGAACTGCAATAAGTTTATCAAAATCATCTCAAAGAGAGAGGATTCATCATGATTTGTAGATGAGACCTGATTGTCTGAGGATCATATTTTATATTTTCTTTAACATTGATGGTCATTGTGAATTATGTGGTTATGATTATATTGGCATTTTGTGTTCATGCATTGATAATAATGTTGAATAGTTTCAGAGTACATGTCATTTAATGTAGTTTACAATTATGTCTCAAAATAAGTGAAAAAATCAGTGTAAGCTGTGTGAATGTAGAATGTTATATTTGCGTTGAAGATTTTCCATAAATAACTTAGCTATGTCGCATGTTTGAAGGATCACTGTTGACTGGACTGGAGAGTGGTGATGGGCAAATACGCTCATCTAATGAGACAACACCAGCCCTCACTCCACAACCACCTGAAGAAATGTCGGATGAGCACCTGTCAGAAGTCATATGCTACACACTTGCGAAACTGCTGCGAAAAGCAGATGCTGCCACTGTTTGTAATATCCGTTTTTTCTACAAAGTGGGTGTTGCACCGAACCCAGAGAGAATAAACTTTGTGTTGGCTCATGCTGAGGGCTTCAACATCGTGCATAGTATAATACCAGTATGCCAACTGCATAATGCGCACACCTTTTTGTCAATATGTGGTGTACGACACAAGTGACTGATAATGTTACCATTTCATCTGATTACCTAGCCTTTCCAAACTCTAATTTTCACTGGATTAAACTGTTACCGCAGAGCTGCTTTGATGCTGAGTGGTTTTACCTTCGACCTTAAGCTGAAACATCTCTCACTCACTGACTTCGTTATGATGGACTACTAATTCAGAAGGGACATTTAGTTTTTGTCCCTCTTAATGTTTTAGCAGAGAAACTGTACTTTGGTGCTAGGTTGCATTGACTCTTGATTTGTTTTGTTATTTAATAAAAAGGCCAAAGTTACTGTGTATGTCTCCGAAGCAGTCAAGTCAAGTAGTCAAGTCTGCTTGGGTATTATTTTCATTCCAATGAATGCCATGATATCATACTAATCATCTATACCTGCACAAATATATTATATTTACACATTGATCTGCTTCCTGCAATCATTCTGCTTAATTAAAATTTTTTTTTCAGTGACGTGTTATTTTTTGTTAATATCATCTCAGATCAGGTTTGGTGTATATACGGCAATGCCTACTGATCCTTAAATGTTTCTCCGTTAAGGTACATGTGAAGAAACTGGAGAATAGCTCTAGGTTTAGCAGCCACTCAGCACATTGAAATACTTATTAGTGAAATCAGAAGCTATATTGTTAAAGAGAATTCTTGCCAAGTAGTATGGGTTGTTTATTTTTGTCACAATTTGTTGCCAGAAACCTTAAATTAACCTTTTAGGTATTTGTCAGAAGTGTAGCCTTTGTAAAATATGATAATTTTTTAAGAAAGGAAAAGTAGCGTACACTCTGAAGGAATTTTTTGAAAGCAACTCTGCTGTAACTGAAATGACTATTGTGGTTTTGATCCCTTCAATTGTACCACAACCACTGCTGCTACCATCACCACTGTTGTTGACACTTACTGTCTGTGACTCATTAATGTGCACTGATTGTTATTCTTGCTGATCTGTTGAGATGTGGTTTATCAAGGCTCATTATTCTCTGTAACTCATCCTTTATCCTTTCTTGGAATCGGAACATCAGAAGAAGCTGCAGAATTATTTTAGTTGATAGCTTTGTTCAAGTTATTACTTATGAGTGAAATCAGCATCAATTTTGTACAAATTTGGTTATTATCTGAAATTATTGGGCATTTCTTTATTTGTTTCTGTTGAACTTGAGAATATAAATAAATTAACAAAATGTTTGAGAAAATGTAATGTACATGCAATTAAGACCCAT
Source organism: Teleogryllus occipitalis (assembly GCA_011170035.1). NCBI lineage: Eukaryota > Metazoa > Arthropoda > Insecta > Orthoptera > Gryllidae > Teleogryllus > Teleogryllus occipitalis. The sequence continues at coordinate 775,804 of BLKR01000143.1, forward strand.
CAGAATATCTGAGTTGTGAATTTAACAAACAGTTTTTTGCTAATTTGATATTCATTCAAATTCAGAAATAATTAGAATAGTAATATCTGTAACTATAAATTGGAACATTGATGTTGCTTTGTATTTCATGAGAATTATCCCTTGTTCAGAAGCTGTTGAATCTTAATTTCGTAATTTAGATTTTTTTTTCTAGTGCAAAGTGACTGCAAAAGACTAAAAATGCTATTCACGGAAGCACATCTTTGATAACTGCAGCTACTTCTGGCCATCCTCAAAGTTTGCTTTGATATTCTGTCAGGTCTAATCCTTTTGCTGTTAATGGCAGACGTAATTCTTGTGTGTATGATCATGCTGCATGCATGGCCATGCTGTGTGCATGGTAGGTTGCTAAAATTACACAGGACGTTGTTCACTCTGATAATACACAGCAGCAGATGGGTTATTAGCTGACTTGTCCTCCGTCACAACAGAGACTCCTACTTCCCAGATGTACTCTAGTTCTACTTCTGCCTTTCTCTTCTGCCAGCTCTGTTTTGAAGTTGCAGCAATGTTGCTGCTAGTGGAAAGAATGGGTGTGTTGCGTGCCAGAAATACCAGGTGTCGTCTCTTAAACCAAACAACTTGTGCAATCTAGCTATAAGCCAGAATTCACTTGAGCACAGATCACAGAAAGAAAATTTACTGAGTAACATTATTTTCTTCTATGATTACGTAGGCTTCCACGGCCGGAGTATGTCTCTTGACTGTCCGGGACAAGCCGCGTCGATCTGCTCGTAGCTGACGTTTCGGCCAACTTATTGTGACCTTCCTCGGAGCGTACTGCTGTCAAATGGCTCGCTTATAAGGCGGTCACGCTCTGAGGAAGGCCAAAACATCAGCTACGAGCAGATCAACGCGGCTTGTCCTGGACAGCCAAGAGACATTATTTTCTTCTTCCTTTTTAAAAACTTTTGGAAAGCCTTCAATAAGATGTGCTGATTCTGCATTGCCAGAACCCCAAGATTCTTGTGTGGCGAATAGAAGGGAAGTAATTTAAGTGTGGCATATAATTGCAAATGTTTGAAAAAGTAAGAATTTCTTTGCAAAAAAAATCTAAAAATCCCCTGTATTTTCACTTTATACACTTAATTATTTAATTTCGAATTTTGTCTATTAATGCCTTGTAAATTGAAACACCCGGAAAGAACATCTATTTTTGTAAAACATGTGTTTATTAAAGGTTCATTAAAATATGACGTCATCAGCGAACACAAAATTGATAGGCAGGCCAAGGAGATGTGCACTGGTAGATATTCTCAAAAAATAAAATCTACTATTTTATTTTAAATATAGTATTTGAAAAAGTTTCCGAGAAGCGACATTTCTTTGGCAAGAAGCAATTTTTGTTCTTTTAAAACAATCCAAAAAACTTCAACAATTGTACAAAAGGGAAGTAACAGCGCTTTATTATTATTATTATTATTATTATTATTATTATTATTATTATTATTATTGTTGTTAATTTTTAACGATGCAGAACTTTGACTGAAGATGCATGTAAAGGTAGTTGCACAATTGTCCTATTCACAGTTTGTATGAAGTGAATTCTACTTTAACTTTTGGTTACATTTGAATATGATTTTGCTGTGGTCTTTTGTTTTCTTATAATTTTGTTACATGTATTCTAGATGCTAAAAGTATTTACTGCAGAACCTGTTGATGAAGTTGTCTGATTTTGCAACTGGTGGAACTTCAATAATCCCCCAAAAATTACTTACTTTCTCCCTTCTTTTTTTCCACCTCCTCAACAAATGTTAAATAAGAGCAATGAATAAATATAACAGTTGTTATATTACTGAGATAAAGAAATAATTAGCATTTTTTGTCTTTCTGATAACACAAACTCGTGCGTATGTAAAAATAAAAGATATAGTCTTTGTTATACATTTTTCATTCTTACGTTTTGAAGATTTTTAATTCGTAATTTTCACATCTTCACCAAATGTATAAATTGACAGTGTTAAATTGATTGCAGAAAAGAAACTGTGAATCTAATAGCCAGTTTGAACTGAAAATGAAGTTAGAATAATGAAGGTTAATAATTTAAATTACGAGATAATGAAAATTTAAAACTCCTCTGTGATCAAAGAATTTATCTAATGCTGAGGTGCAAGATCCTTAAAAAAACATTTAAAAAATGTTACATATTCTTCAAGATCTTGTTATGTGCGCAAAATTTGCTATCCTTTTCTTTGCCATGAATTTTAAGTTTAATGTGAAACCATTAACCTTTAACAATGAAATGATTATAATTTGTCTTGGTATATCTGCAGGAAACTTGTGGTTCCACATCAATTCTTCTCCAATCCAAAAGCATTGTAAAGGCGCATCTCTGCAACTTAACATTTAATACCAACATGTTAAATGAATATTTGTCATATCTACATGCTGGACTTATTGTCATATCTTAACATTAGATGTTTGCCAGCAATAGTGGAAAATATTGTTCATCAATCTTGGTGTTGTCAGCTAAACTTCTGGCGAGATTAAAGGGCATGACAAGAGCTGAACTTCCAAATATGATTTTTCATGTTCTAGATTTAATTAAAATGAAATGGTCAAAGGAAGAAATAATGAGTTTTGGAGACAAAGCTGGTGCGTTCAAATGTATGGAACCTTTTGTGATAAGAGTTAAAGTGGAAAACTGAAAGTGAGGTGGTTATTATGATCAGCCATTCTTGGCAGTGAAATAGAAAATAGCCAGTTATGTAGCTAGTATCTACAGAAATTATAAAAATAACACAAAATTCATACAATTCAATACAAAGTTCATCTGAATCCATCTTCCTTGTCAACATGAACTCTGTCAACATATTAACAAGTGTGGACTCTGTAAAAGGTGCAAATACCAATGTATATATTTAACATGTTGATGTTTAATGTTAAGTAGTGGAAACTTGCCTCAAGGCGCAGAGGCAAATGGGAAAATGGCCAGCAAGATCTCGTTCAGGGTTGTCCAACTGGTGGCCCAACTGGTGCGGTGCCGTTTGTTGTGGCCCACAAAACGATATTAGTCAAAAGTGAAAGTCCCTTTTATCCATCTCGAGTGAGATCATTGTGTATTTAGCGCATGCACCCTGCTGGGGTCAACAGCCCCTTTAATGTAAAAATGGGTTAAGATTTAAGGGGTTTTTTTTCTACTGAAATCAAAAATTCAAAATCACCCCATGTGTTTCACTGCGTTATGCATGTTACAGCCCGGTATCACACATGGAACACACATGGTTCCATTCTCCTCCACCCCTCCCCTCATCATCACGCAAGGTACTGAGATCAAGAATAGGGAGAAGTCAGTTGTGGGTAGCCAGAATAATGCAAATATGGCCTGCAACCATATTAATGGTTTTAGTTTTACTTGTTCAGAATTGTCGATGTTTTCAAAAGAATTTCTCATGATATAAATAAAAGTTCCTAAATCTACCTTTTTTATGGATTGCTTGCAATCAACAGCCATTGACAACTCTCACTGTTGTCGATCCCCAGGCAGTATGAAATCATTTGCTATTTGCAACTTTTCTCCAGTGTTGTTACCTTTTTTTGATCATTTTATACATGGTAATATTGTTAAACTGTAATTTGAACCTTGAATACATAGAACATTGATTAGAAAATTAAGATGTCAGGTGAATGTAAGGCAGAATATACTTTAATATTCATGTGTTTTGTATCATATTGTAACCAGAACACTTTACTTCAAATTGTTTTATCATACTTTAAACATTGACGTTTTCATCAACACTGAAAAACTTTTGGTGATGTTTCGATGTTTTGCCAAAATTTGCCATCACTAATTCCCATACTCTTGACCTTTTATTCCCTGAGAAATTCGACTTTCTTGAGGAGAAACGCAATTGCACAGCATCTAACAATAGACGTAGAGATTGAGTACCCTGAGGAAATATTTGCAAATTTTAATGCCATCATGACACCTTTAAGCATTGTGTTATGTGGAGAGTGCTTAATGTATTTTTTGAAAGTACAGGTATTACATAAACAATCTGTACACTCGTGGAACTATAAATACAGGATCTGTGCATGTCTGGCAGTTGGAAAAAATTTGTGAAAGATAACCCTGGTAATGTCTGGTGACTCAGAAACTCCCATTCTGTACATATCTGTGATAAAAGGGCAGAAAAGAGAGGTAAGATTTCCTATGACACCTTGTCAATAACATCTTGTTGGAAAAAATAGAAAAAAGCTGAATTTTGTTTAAAAGAGTGACATCCAAGTCCCTTTCCCCTTGTTCATGGGATTTAATGATTCATTCAGGAGTATTTGCAAAATAAAAATGTATATAAAGAAAACTAATGACATAATTTTTGGTCTAAGTGTTGCATAAAGCAAATCTTAATCGGTACCTCAAATGTTTATATGGCTGAAACATTTTAGAATTAATATGAATGAGGACTAATAAATAAGCTGTCAACTTTTGCTACTGATTTAAGAATAAAACAAACCGTTAATTTGCCGAACAGTAAATAGTATGAATTGGACTAATAAATTCTGGATAGTTGTGTTTTCCAGTTTGTAATTCACTTGAGCAAATGCTGCAGAAATCCTGCAGTCACATGCAAGATATTTCAGCTGAATTGTGTTAACCTTTAAAGCACAAACTATGTAAATGAGAAACTAAAAACATTCCTCTAAGCTATCTTTTATACCTAGTCAGTTGAAGAGCTTTGATCTTCACCAGAGTTAAAAATCTGATCAGAACATGAGTGATTACTTTTTAGAAATTGCAGGTGATTCTGACAATTACATACAACTTTACATATGCCATGCTTGTTGTTCTTGTATTAATTGAGGAAAAATTTACTTTACTGTTCTTAGCAAGTATGTTTGCAAACTATCCTGAATATTGACTGCAATTTTGATGTCAAAACCATGCTAACTCATATATGTTCACTCACATAGAATATTTATAAGAATATTCAAATTATATGACGTGTGAACTATGAAAAGACTTTTCCTCATTATTTGATTTGTAGTATCCATACACAGTCAAAATCACACGATTACTCCCAGTTCAGAACCAAAAAAATTTCTGGTATAAAAAATCTCAAGTGTCAAGAATTATGGAGATGTATTCATCATAAGAATGCCACTTGAACGTAAAAGTACTGAGTTCAATCCAGCCTTCTGATTAGTTTGTAATAGCTCAAGAAAGTTAAAAATTGTAACGCATATATCTTGCCTCAAGAAAACGAATTTTGAGTGTGCTCATTTTGCTATCTATGTTGGATAACATAGAGTGTTGAAAAATAATTTCTGCCAAGAACAGGAAAAAGAAAACCTCAGGAAATCATTGTAATTGAAATGTAATTTATTTGCGGAAAATCCTTGAATTATAAGAATAACCTGTGAAATTCTGTTTTAATCAGTTTTTTGAGCAAATTACAACTAGTTAAGTTTGGCAAGTAGCTAAACATTCTGAAATATCATGCATGTATTTAAAGTTTGTAAAATGAGTGAAGCATGTAATAGAAATTTACTGTCAGTAGACGAACAAAGTTATTAAAGGAAATGTTGAAATAACATTTGGTGCTTGTATTAAGCTATTGAAGATCCTGAAAAATCGTATATTATCAATGTCATCAGAAACAAAAATCACTTATATACAATTTAATGGAGTGAAGAAAGATAATCTCTATAACAAATCTATTTAAAAATCATGCAAATATATATGTAACCAGCTTTTAGTTATACAGTGAAACCCCTATTTTACGCCCCTCCGCGGACTGGTCAAAAAAAGTGTAAAATCGAGGAAAATGTAAAATCGAGGAAATTATTTTTCTGCACAGATTTTATTCCAAAACACAAAATTGTAAAAACAAACAAAATTCTAATAACACACAAAATTCTAAAAACACAACACATTGAAACTGGATACATTAAACAGATTTTACCCTTAAAACATGACACTATATGCAACTTCACACAATCACTTGTTCACCCAGTCCAAAATCGATATTTGCTTTTTATTTTCTAAGTGTTTTAGAGCATAAAGTTTATTTTCAATTTCACTGCATGAAATTAACACATTTTCATCCACACTAAATTGTTGAAAATACTTTCTAGCTGTGTCAAGTCCTCTAATGGCTTGTATAAATGTAACCTTTTCCTCATCCTCCTCTTCAGCAATTTCCTTGTCTATAGCAGAAGATTCTTCATCCAGAATCTGGTCAATAGACTGAATTTCACAAGTTAATAGTCCATTGTCCACAGTTACATAATCTTCAAAATCACGGTCATTGTCACTTATTTTCAAAGAAAGCCAGTCTTGCGTTTCATAGGAAGTTAAAACTGGAAGGACAATATTTTCCATTTCACTATCAACTTGAAATCCACAGTTTTTGAAACAATTTTTAATTGTTTCTGGAGATATTTCTCTCCTAGCTTCTTGCACAAAATGCAATGCTTGAAGGATGTTTAATTTAAGTTTAGAAACATCTTCAATCATCCCTCCATCTATCATCGCAACTGCTTTCCTTAATAATTGCTTCCTATAATAGCACTTGAAAGAGTGGATGATGCCCAAGTCCAGTGGCTGTAATTGGCTGGTGCAATTTGGAGGCAAAAATATAATCTTTATATTTCGCAGCCCACTGGTTTCCTTCGGATGAGCAGCACACTGGTCAATGAAGAGAATAATTTTTCTGTTCTTGGCCCCCATCTGCCTGTCCAACTGTACAAGAAACTCTTCAAAAATTATCCCAGTCATCCAGGCTTGCTGATTTGCTTTGTATTTCGTCGGTAACGTTTTAATATTTTTGAAGCATCGGGGATTTTGGAACTTGCCGATAACTAACGGAGGCAATTTCTCGCTACCATCGGCATTACATGCCAGTAGCACGGTGATCCTCTGTTTGGATTTTGTGCCTCCATGGCATGCGTCCCCTTTAAAAGCCAGCGTTCTGTTGGGCTGGAGATTGAAGAACAATCCCGTTTCATCTGCGTTGAATATGTCCTTTAATTCATAGCCCTCCGTTAAATGACTAATTTGTTGCTTCCAGTCAGAAACGGTGGCTGGATCCACACTCGCGCTTTCTCCCGACACAGTTTTGTATACAAGATTCTGGCGCTTTTTGAACCGGTCCAGCCAGCCATTGGACGCCTTGAAATCTTCCAATCCTAGGCGTGTTGCTATATGTAGCGCCTTTTCTTTCAAAAGACTCCCATCTATTGCCAAATTCGAGGTTCTCGCCTGCTTGAACCAACTAGCGAGAGTCGTTTCTAATTCTTCCATTGGCGACATTTTCAACGATTTTCGAGACTTCGAAAACGAAGGGCCGCATTTCGAATAGCATTTTTCAATTTTTTCACGCTGCTTCACTATTGAATTCAGAGTGGACACACTCAGACCCATTCTGGTGGCGAGGTCTATTCGCTTCCCAACGTGAGCACCGACTTGATCTAAAATATGCATTTTGTCTTCGATGGTAAATGACTTGCGTTTCTTCTCCATGTGCAAAAACGTTTTTTCCATCATACAAGTCCAAAACAGCAATCGGCGACAAACACAATAAAACACACTCAGAACGGAACGCACTTGGAATGCAACACGTGGCGTATATTCCCGGGACGTCGCTCAAAGAATCAACTAAAGCTGAACACTAAATGAGACGGCACTTCAACATTATGAGCTCGAAGGAGAGGAAAACATTGTTATCCAACCGGAAGCTCCAATACCAAAAATATAAGTCGTAACGAAGCTTCTGAGTGGACGACAGTGTCCCTTCTCTCTCAACAGCGAATAGCAAAACACTTAACATTTATATGTATCCCCTCCACTTTCACCGACATCGACATTTTCTTTCAGAATGTCCGTCTAAAATCCGAGACATGCTGTGCAAAAATCTTAATATCGGGGTTTTAGGACGTAGTAGGACTTCACAAATCAGGCGCAAAATCGAGGAAAACGTAAAATCGCGAAAACGTATAATCGAGGAAAATTATACATTACTTATATGGATGTTTTGCCGGGACCACTCATTTATGACGTAAATTCCGGGAAAACGTAAGATCGGGGAACGTAAAAACGAAGTTTCACTGTAAATCGAAGTTTCACTGTATTTACAGTGCCAGTTTAGATAATTTTAAGAGGGATAAAATATTTGACTTCCAAGGAAACCCTAAATGAAAACAAATAAAAAAACGAAACTTGTAGTAAAATTCTTTTATTTTTCTTTTACTTGTCAATTTAGCAGCTCCTAAATGAATCTTTTTCAGGAGCATGTGGAATGGTAATTTCAAAGCAAAAACCTGAAACACCTGTGCCCATCTATACAAACTCTAGGAAAAATGTTGAATTCTTATTTACAATATATTCACATCCATATAATATATTAGCATTTTACTCACATCTTGTACAATGGAATTAATATACCTTCTCATGAACACAAACATAACATTGGAATAATTAAATCAATAGATGTTTGGAAAGTTTGGAGAAGTAAATGCTTTTCTTAAGGTACAGGAAGTTGCAATATCATTCTTCACTAAACACGCTTAAATTCAATGCTGCTTTTAAAAGAACTTTAGACAATCCCAAACAAAGAAAAATACACAACATTGAATATCATATGCTTTATGTTGATAGTAATTTGAGCGTAAGTCTGTGCACCCAAAGGAGACATGTTTCCATCTTTCAGCCGATAGTCAATTATGCAGCCCGGATGCTTTGAATGATTTGGAAGATAGCTGAAAAAATGAAAACACTAAATTAGTACAAATAATAATTTTATTTTTCAATAAACTACATGACAACATTGTTTTTGCATCCTAAATTACTAGCAATATCTGAATCCTATTTTTTTTATTCAAAGGAGAATATTTTTAAACATTTTGAAAGGAGACCCCCTCAATAAAAATAATACAATTATAGAAGAAACAGGCAACTACTACCATAGGCTCAAACCCTAGCTCAAAAGTTGACAAAAAATATCACTTATTTCTAGATCTTCAATCTCAACAAACATACACTACCATCGCACACTAGAACAGGGGTCTCCAAACTACGGCCTGAAGGCTGGACACAGAACAGATGACCACCAAATCAAGTCTCCAGAAGATTTCCAGCCTGTATTGACCACCAAATCAAGTCTCCAGAAGTGGATAGTGGAAAAATTCAGGGGTAGCAATGCCAAAGACACTAATTGGCAGGTAGGAGCTTGCCAGAGGTATTGAGAGAACCAGGGTATGTCATTAGACCTGAAGACCTGGTATACAATGTGAATAATTAAAACGCAAGAGATAACTCTCTTTATAATTTCCACCTTCCTTCACTCAATGATTTTGTGATTAAATACATTCAGACATATCTTGAGATTAATTTATGAGAGCATGTCAATTTTTTAAAGTTTCTCATTACCAATCAATATATATTTTGGAAGCTCCATTCACAAAAGAGGAAAGTGGAAAGAGTTCCTCATTAGGTTACTAACAAGAACAAGTCTTAAATTTTACAATAGAAACTACAGTCCACTTAGAACCACAAGATGTTTAAAATTACACTTACAATTATTCTTTATTTAATAAGAAAATTATCATCTGTACCTTCCAAAAAAGAAAATTAGATATATTTATTTACACATTTTTATTATCTTTCACAATTACCATTTTTTATTTTACTTCATACATCTGTGTTATTACTCAATCACTCCAGCCGCTATAGCTAATACGATTAGTACAAAGGCCCTCTTGGAAAGTTTGGAGACCCCTGCTTTACCACATCATTAGCCTAGCAGTTAAGATTCCAAAGGCAGAACCTTTACAATTGCCATGATTCAGAGTCCTGGGTTTCAATCACATAGGCAAGGGGTTCTTGCTTATTCATTCATATTTTACACTTCCTTACTTTCATAAATTCCATAAATCACATCAATAGCTATCAAGAGATTAATAATGGAGACCACTAGATGTTGCTCTAGCTACTGAATACTAATGAGTACCTGCTAGTAAAAGTACATTGGGAGAAAAGTCAAATTTCGAAGACGACCAAGACAAATTTTCTCGTCACAAATTCGAGAAAGATTTTTATCTTGTGAAACCCTAATAATTTCAAATTTGAACAGTTAAATGATTTCAAAGGCTTCAGACTAAATCTTTTAGAACTCCATTGCAATGGAACGCAAAAGGAAATATCCACCCACGAAGGTGATATTGAATGATTCTTCCTTTCCCATTCATCTGAATTGTTAAAAACCTTACAACAGTGTACAGTGGTAGGTTCGTTCCTTTATAGTCGTTTTACAAAACATCAAAATGAAAATTTAATTCAGAAATATCAGTATATGATATTGAATGGGAATTTGAATTAAAAAGCAAAATGGTTTTTAAGCGTATAAAATAAACACTCACTGTGCAAGCAGTGAGTGTTTATTTTATAAACAAACCCAAAAACTAATTCCAATGCATTTTTGCCTTTCTCAAAACTACATAAATTGTATTGCAGTTGGACTATAAAAAAAAATGCACATAGTACTAGCAATTAGTGTGGAACCATTAAATCTCAGATCCTGCTTTGATCTTTATTTTGTATTTTAAACTAGAACTATACATTATTCTGTTTGAGTGTCAGTTTGCTAAAATATTAATACATGTTCATCCAAAATGAATAATTCTAAGAAATTCAAACTATTTTCTAAATTAGGATTAGAAAAATTAATTGAATTATCAGAAAAAAATAATACCCAAATTTCCACATCAGCAAATAAAAATACACTTTTTCCTAAGAAAAATACACTTTTTCCTAAGAAAAAGTGTAATCCATTGGGTTGATTATAGTGGTTTCATACATTGGTTTAATTACAATTAATACTCAAACACAAAATAACAATATGTTACTTTAATAAGCAACATAAATTGCATCAGGCTTCAAATACAGATGATGCAAATTAAGTTAGGCATGGCAAGGTGCATGTATTTTTAACTGAGCATTTGGATTTAGTTAGTTTTAGTTATTAAGAACCCCACTCTAGCTGCTTAGATGCCAAGGAGTGACAATCTGTAAACCATTACTTAAAATGAATTCCTGTCTTCACAGGGTTACTGTGGAGGGTAAAAGGAGATGAGGCAATATGTTCTGTATTTTTCATAATAAGCCTTCTTTTAACATTAGATCAAGCAATGAACATATCTTAAGACTATTACCATCTGTTAAAAAATAAAAAAAATTACAATACACAGGTTGTGTTTTCTTTTAACCCAGAATCTTCTAGATCTACAAGTGATTAGCACTAAAAATATTTGGGTAATGAAGAAGTAGTGATATTTCAACATTACCAGAACAAAAAGGATGTGACCTTTTATCACTATCTTTTTCTAGATACGCAACTTGGTGAAAACCATTCAGAAACTTACAAATTGGGTTATAAAGATCAGAACATGGCATACTGAGCTGGACAGTAATTCTAAGTATTAAAAAGAAAGACAACTCAAAGTCAATGCACCATATGGAACACAATGTTATAAAATTTATTCATTCACAAAAATTGGTTTCTAATGAGAACTCTTCACTATTTTACTCAATATTCTTAAATATTTTACACTCTATATTTACTACATCTACAACCAAAAAACTGTTTATATCGCTAATTGAGGGAAAAATTATTTCTTAAATTATATCAATAATGTAATTATAGCTTTTATTGCATATTAGATTTGAGACAAAATCCCTGCTTAATACAAGATGTCCAGACAAACTCTGATAGCATAATTTTAACAAGAAAATGTAATTTTTTACATATTTACCTGATCCACACACAACAAATATAAAAAGAGCAAGTAATCCAGGTCCGACAGGATATTTATCATCTAGAGGTTTCTGCAACAAAGTTTAACAAGCATGTTAATAAAATAAAATCACTATTATCACCCGACATTAATCCTAACCAAAATATTTCTGGACATGTGTTGAACAGTTAATTCTTTCATCACTAAATACTCGCAATCGTTTTGATGCGATTTGTATTCATTTTCGCCAGATCTTCAGCAAAATAAAATGTTCAACCGCTTGTATGCTTGCAGTTGATTATCTTTCAAGCATTTCAATCAAAATCGTACACGTGATGATAGTGCTTACAATCACAACTATTTTAGAGCTAACCAGAATTGAAACTTATTAACTAGCACCTGCTGAAATTACGTAGACTTATTGCATTTCATTTCCTTTTCAAAGGTGTTCAACATAGCCGCGAAAATCACTTGCACACAATTCTCAACGTACGAGAACACACGAAGACGCCCCCAACTTGACAGCTGTTAACCACATACTTACGGATGATTTCGGAACATTTCCGCGCAAGGTAACATTTTTGCTGGCTTTCTCGTTCGCGACACGCATTCTCTGCTTTGGTGCCATTTTCCTGTTGATTTCCTTAAGAAACCAAAACACAACCAAGAATTTCAACCAATATTGTTCCGAAGAACACAACAGGCTTCCCCACTCACAGTAAGTGTTGACGTGAAAGAGCAAGGTTACAATTGCATTGGAGAAATACGCTCGGAGCAAACACGGGAACTACATCCTGCGTGAAAAATAGTTCCATATCATTGCTGTAAATGCCAATATTTAGTACAATGGTATAACACAACAAAGAAATTTTGCATTGTTGAACTTTTCTAAATAATATATTCATTATTTATTTTCGACATAACGTTTATTTCTGAATTGCTGAAACACAGTCCACGTATGAAGTAGCGTGACGTCACACCTGAAGATCAGCGTGGCACTTATGAAATTCCACGTCACATGGTCCTTTGTATAATAACGGGATTTCGAATTCAGCGCTTCTTTCCAATTCATAACATTTAAGAATCAACTTTCCATTAACAATGTTTGAATGAAAACAATTTATTTCTTCACTTTTATATTTAGATGAGGCAATCTTTGGCTTTTTGTTGTTCGCACGTTTATTTTGATTTTCAGAAATGGGACAAGAGGTTTGAATTAAAATAAAAGATTCTTCTTTATATCAATAACAAACCGCTGTTTAATTAACTGAAATACTTGAGGAGCAATAAAAATAATTTTCATGAACTTCTTTCAAAGTACAATGGACTTACAAATGTGTCAAATTGAATCTAGATATTTCTCAAAGAGAAAGCAAAAATTCATTATTACATATAGGTTTTAATATCACATTCTTTCCACATATAGTTCGAGGATATTACAGCTGGCAAGTGAAAGGAATAGTTGAAACATTATAAGAACAAGGAGAAAACTACCAAAAGAGTAGGTAGCAAAGGTTGAAATCATGAATTACAATATATTAAACAATTCTGGAAAACATTAACTTCTAAATAACAATCATTCAAGTAAACTTACTTTCAATGAGTTTTCAGTCATCCATACTTAAAAAAGTCATCCATATCGAAAAACCAGAAAACTGCTTACAATGCAACATGTTGCCCGCCCTCGAGCTGATGTACATAGATTTATTTGTCACGTAAGGAAGAAAAAACCTCAGATAAATTGAAGCCTACTGGTACAACGCAATAGTCGGGATGGGAAAGTATGTAGTCAGTCGTCAAAATTGTCCATTAATGAGGCCGGCCATGAAACTTCACCGAAGAAAGGGAAACAGAGGCATTGTAAGTAGCACAGCAAGAAGCATTGCAAAAAAAAAAAAGACTACGCAAGACACGCAGAATAACAGAGACACTGAAATTCTGATCCCATTTATCATGAAATGTGAGACACAAGAAATGTTGAAGAAAACGTGGAGAGAAACCACTCCAGGAACAATATCTAAAAAGAATGGGCAAAGTACAGATCAATTATTTACATGGCTTACAAGGGGAAGAATGAGGCCAGAATCGGAAGCAGTTGTAATACCTGCCCAAAATTAGGCATTGAGAACACAATGATAAAGCGGTTCTCAAAATTCCCCAGGGTGATCAATGCCGCATATGCTAAGGACAAGTAGATACCATTGACCATATTGTCTCGGCTTGTCCAATTCTAGAAAACACCGAATACTTGAAAAGGCACGACAGGATGTGTGGTTACCACTGGCAGATCTGTACCGCCCTCGAAGTTCCACACACTTGCTCCAAGTGGCACAAACACCAAAACTGGTGACGTCTGTTGGACTGTGTACAATACTGTACTACCAACTAATTCAAACTGATCGCACGATAGCAGCAAATAAACCGG